>VZQC01012331.1:444990-624471 GCA_009823505.1 Rhizomys pruinosus
GTGACCTGGGCCCTTTCCATTGTGAGCGGCGTTCAGGTCAGCTCTCATACCCCGAGCCCCACAAATTGAACATAAGGCTCATTATTTCCTTGGATTACTTTAGGCTTTAGGAACTGTTCTGTAGTTTTAAGGATAGGTGCTAAAGAAGGGGAGTCTGTAACCCAGACTCTTCTCTCCCTGAAGGCTGTCTCTCTTCCTTAGACAGTGAATTGCCCATCTTTAATAGCTCAAGGAACTACTCACCTCTTTTTCCCGAGGATCTGCGCTCCATGGGTGGCGAAGTGTCCTCTCTTTTTTCCCCGAGGATCTGCGCTCCATGGGTGGCGAAGCATCCTCTCTTTATGATATCGTCCGGCCGGACCTCCTTGTTCCTTGTCTGGTAGAGGGGTCTCTTACCTCGAGCCCCTACGTCGGGCACCAATATGACCCTGCCTTCAGGTCATGTAACGATAGGTACCCGAGGGAGACCCCAAAACCTGAAATATAATGGGCGAGAGAGAAAAGTGAGACTTTGCGAAGGTTGTCAAAGTCTACTTTATTGAGCACAAGCCGTTGTATTTATTTTGCAGAAGGCAAGAAATGGGGAGGGGGTGCATGAAACAGGGTCTGGTGTCAGAGGAGGGTCTGTTTTTGCAAGATCATTGAGTTGAGACATCGGGCTGGAGTATCTGGTGACTTTTACTGCATGTCCGCACCCAGCTCTTGAGAAAGGCTGGTGGCTCTTACTGCACGTCCGCACCCAGCTCTTGGAAAAAGGCTCGAGGTGACAATTCACAGAGTCTACTTCCTTGTAAGCAAGCTCAGCGTAAGCAAGCTAAAGCCTGCGGCTCCTTACATAAGGGTGCCCCAAGGATGCTGTGTGGCCACTTGCTCTCTCTATGGTCTCCTGAGGGGGTCTGATAGAGAAACAGCATTGTCTGAGCTGCTGCAGCTCAGGTTCTGGGTGTGCATCTGGCTCTGTTGACTGTGGCTCTTCTAGATGCCATGACGGACGTGAGGTGTCCAGCTTACTGGGCCCTGCCACGAAGTCCAGGGAGCAGGCGCATGTCAGGGCTGCTGGGTGTGTTGGAGTCTTCGAGGGGACACAGACATGAACTGGCAGAAGATGGAACCAGGTAGGGAAGTAGGCACCTCCTGGATGGAGGAAGACAGATCTGCATACCCAGGACCCCGACTCGTGTTATGATTTCTTTGCTCATCTGCTCACGGGGAGGGATTGACCCCTCCATTACAGTTTCAGCTCTGGGAGGGAAAGGGGGTCTGTACTTAGGGCAGGTGTTGGCTGGCTCTCTGTGTGTTTGCTGACATATTAAACAGACACATGAATAAGGCAGTGACTAACTTTAGCACCAGCAGCACCTGGCACGTGGTAGGCTCAGTAAATATCTGCAGAATAAATGAAAGGAGTGGACGAATGAATGAAGTGTCCACCCTCCTCCCATGCCTGCCTCCTCTGGCACTGTCCCTCCCCTCCTCCTCCCTCATCTGTCCATCCTCCTCCCATGCCTGCCTCCTCCGAGACTGTCCCTCCCCTCCTCCTCCCTGCAACTGTCTCCATCACATTTTTTGGGTGGATTTGCCCTGCACCTTGCCCAAGGCTGCTGTCACAGCTCCTCTTGAGGGATGATGAATGTTTCTCCCCTGGGAATCTAGGCTTTGCTCAGGAAAGCAGGGAGTCAGGCTAGAGGCTGTTGTTGGGGGGCATCCAAAAATAGCCTCTAGCCTGAAGGCTGCAGCACCTCTTCTCATAGGCTTGCAGCACATGGGTGACCCTCTTGGAAACAAGTTCCCCCACAGCCAGCCGTAGCTGAGAGTCTTGGACTTGGTCTCCTGCTTGTCCAGAGCTAAAAACAGCCTGGTCCCCTAAGGCTGCTTCTGTGGATGGGCAGGCGACAAGTACTTTTAACAGGTGGCAGACAGCTGAGATCAGCACCTCCTACAGACGCCAGAGTCGAAGTCACACTCTGGGCAGCTGCCCAGGGTCTCCTCCACTCAGCACTGTCTCTGGTGTCTGGGCCAGGAGTGGCCAGCATCACTGAGGAAGACCCTGGGTCCCCCTCTGTGGGTGTAAACACACCATCACTGCATGTGACCTCACTTCCCCTCCCTGTCTGTCTGCAGAGGGCTAGACCCCACCTGAGCCAGGGCTGGGCTCCTCTGAGAGGACCTGGCCAGCTGGTATCATTGTCACACCCTGTCACACTGGGCGCTTTGTAGATCTCCTCCATTTTGGTTGACTAGTAGCAATTCCTGAAACTGCAGAAATTTGGTTTCCAGAACTAATTTGTTTTTCTAGAGTCTTGTCTTCTTCATGGGCACAGCTGATCCAGAGATAGCCTGATTCTAAGGCTCCACGCCACATGATGTCACATGGAATGGAGCCTCACCCTTCCTCCAAAACCTGGAAGAAGGGACCCTACTCATTTACGGGGCCCTGAACTCCCCTCAGAGCCCCATCCCTGCTGCTGTCTTTTATGTTAATGACTCTTCTAATAAATGTCTTACCCAAAATGACAATCCTGCAATGTCTCCCTTGAACTCCTAACCCAGAACAGGCCACATGTCCTACACTTTGGGCTGCCCTGTTGGGGATGGGGACAGTGTTAGGGACAGTGTTACTGAGCTCTGGGAGGACTTCTGAATGCCTTGACTCCCTTCCTTCACATCCTAGAATACCAGGGAACCCAGATGTCTGGAATAAAGACTATATTTCCCAGAGTGCCTTGTGGCCAAATAGTGGCCAATCAGGAGTGAGCATTGTCCCCTGGGGTGTGTTCATTGGCTAGAAAGGTCAGGTTGGGTTGGCAGGGTGATAACCTGGGAAGACACACGCAACTTTCTAGTCTGTACAGTTGGGAGGGTGATCATGTCTGCTCATCTGGTCTCTATATTTAGTGCTCTTTCCTTGGCTAAATTGAAGGAAAAAAAACCTCAATTCCATGGGCCAAGGAAAAAAGTGATCTATTAGCTCAAGTGAGTGGAAGTTTCCAGAATGGGCCTATTTCACCTAAGACTCTGGGAAGTCAGGGGCTAAAGGGCAGGGTATTTTAACAAGAGTGGGAAATGCAGACAAAATGAGTAGTCATTTCTATCAAAGAGTCAAAGACAAAACTGTAAAAAAAAATTGCAAAGAAGCCAATTGACAGAAATTCAAATTCCTTCAAGGTCAATACTTCCTGAAATTAAAATATGTGCTCAAAGTTACACTCAGTCTTGAAAATTGTGTCTTGCTTATCAACTGCATTGCTTTAAGTGAGCCAATCAAGTAAGAATGTGACCAATGGAGTAAGGTACAGGACTCCACTGTGTTAGGACTAAAAACCCATCAGACTCCTGCAAGAGTATACACCCTTCTGCAGAAGGGAAACAATTGCCTTGTTGAAATACTTCAGATTGTGTTCTAGTTTGCCTTCAATTGCCATGACAAAACACTCTGCCGGGGGTGGTGGCGCACGCCTTTAATCCTAGCACTTGGGAGGCAGAGGCAGGTGGATCTCTGTGAGTTCAAGGCCAGCCTGGTCTACATATTGAGTTTCAGGCCAGCTGGGGTACAGGGAGACCCTGTCTCAAAAAACAAAACAAAAAAAAAAACAAATCCCCAAACCCAGCCTGGAGCCCAAGGTCTGCCTTTGGGGGTGTGCATGGTCCCTAGCACATGGCTGCTGTTCCTGCAGGAAAACAAAATGAAACAACCAAACAAAACAACCAAAAAACAAAAAACACCACTCCAATACCAACTTAGGGAGGAAAGGGTTTATTCATCTTACATCTCCCTGGTCACAGTTCATCACTCCAGGAGCCCAAGGGAGGAACTCAGGGCAGGAACCTGGAGGTAGGATCTGAAGCACAGGCCATGGAGGAACACTGCTTACTGGCCCACACTCAGCCTGCTTTCTTATATAATACACAACAACCTGCCCAGGGGTGGCAGTGGGCTGGGCCTTCCCATATCACTCAACAATCAAGAAAATGCCACAGGCCAGTCCAATGGAAGCAGTTTCCCAACCGTGGCTCCTTTTACCCAGGTGTGTCAAGCTCACAGTTGGAGTTATCTAGACCTCACAGATTGTGAGGTCATTTTCTTGACACCCTGGATTCATTTTTTATTGACTGACACCCAACATGGCACTCTCTCTTTCTCTGTGACTGAAGGTCTTAGGGACCGATTCCCTTTTTGGGAGGTGCATCCTATTGCCTTTGTGTGGTAGCTCTGGATGTGGAGACACTTTCCAGCTCAGGGCCCAAAGCACGCACTGTGACAACTAGATAACTTCATGCATGAATCAAAGTAGGAAAAATTGAAGTACTGCCTTAGTGGTCAGGACATCCCAGAGATTGTGTGAGCATGATAAAGACTTGATTTCTTTAAAAAAATTTTTAAATTTATTATTTTTTATGTGCAGGAGTGTACTGTCTGCATGTAGGTTTGTGCACCTGTGTCATGCAATGCCACAGAGGTCAGAAGAGGGCGTTGGATTTTCCTGGAACTGGAGTTAAAGACGGTTCTTAGCTGCCATGTGGGTGCTGGGAATAGAATCCAGGTCCTCTGCAAGAGCAGTCAGTGCTTTTAACCTCTGAGCCATCTCTCCAGCCCCAAGACTTGATTTCAAAAGTGAAGTGAGTGTGGACTGCCAGTGTTCACGCCCCCCTGGAGGGATGTGGTTGGAGATGGAGAAAGCAATCCAGGCAGAATGAAAGAAATCTCCAAGTGGAACCTAAGGGGGTTGACCTGGAGGATACCTTCATGGCATAGGGTGGTCTGCACAGAGTCTGTGCAGGGTGGAGCTGGTAGTGGCTTTGTACTGACCCACTTGTACCCGAGAGCAGGCTATATGATGCTTTCTGAGCATTTTCTTGATAGGGGTGGGGTTTGAACCTCTGATCAAGATATCACAAACACAAGACAGAGATGAGAAATGAGGCTTCATCTTTGGGTCAGGGGAAGGATGAAAGATCTGAGACCAATAAGAATGAAATCCCGGGACAGTCCCCTGGGGCACGTACTTCAATACTGGGGAAGATAATTGGTGTCCCTGAGTAAAAGGGAAAGAAACAGCAGGTGATGAAGTTCTCCCTGATTTTATTTGACCCCCGGAGCTCACTCTAAAACTACCTGTCTTTTGGGCAAAATTTGAGTCCACTGAAGATTAGATGTATTGACTTCTCATGGAAAATGTTAATGATAAAAGCCTGTGGGTCTGGAGGAGATAAATTATGCTCTGTTCTGGAAAAAGGGACTGGTTACCCTGTCTCTGAAATAACAGTGACAATAAAGTAAGCAAGGGGCAGAGAGTCCACTTTTTTTTCTTTTTTTTTTTATATTTATTTATTTATTTATTTATTTATTTATTTATTTTTTCATGTCTCCCCATTCACAATACAGACCAGGCACAGTGGCCTAGGCTGAGGTGTACATGGGGTGGGTTTGCTCTGCCTCCTCTTTCTATACAGTCAGTGTAGACACACAGCCTGTGGGAAGCACCAGGAGGCCTTTATATTTATTTTTGTATGTGTATGAATGTATTTGTCTGCATGCAGGTCTGTGCACCCGTGTCGTGCAATGCCGCAGAGGTCAGAAGAGGGTCTTAGATTCCCCTGGAACTGGAGTTCTCCTGGAATTGGAGTTACAGACGGTTCTTAGCCGCCATTTGGGCCCCAGAGATTGAACCCGGATCCTCTGCAAGAGCAGTCAGCGCTCCCAACCGCTAGGCCATCTCGGATCCCCTTCTTACCTTTCTTCTCCTTATATGGAGAGCCAGCTCCAGCTCCACTTCCGGTTTCTTCTGCTCTTCTTCTTCCTGAAGACCTCCCTCCACTCCTGTCCTGGAAACCTTAGCTTCTCTCTGTCCTTACTCACTGATTAAGACATTTGATCCCAAATCTTCCCCTCCCAACGAAGGAACCTCCTCAGTAAACGTTCCCACTAAGGGAGATTCCCCTGGGTGGGGGAAGGATAGGATTTGTCGATCCCCCTCCCAGTTCAGAGATCTAAACTTTGAAAAGGGAGTCAAAGCGTCTGAAATAAGATCCATACAGGGAAGCTGATCAACTATATTAATTCTTTAGGCCCCAACTCTATATCAGACCCAAGTTGATGCCAATATTGAGTATTCTCTTCTCTGGTGAAGAGAGAGGGATGCAAAGAAGGGTTGCTATGGGTGCCTGGGAAAGAGAGCATACACTGGCCTGGGTGTAATGACAACAAATGAAAAGTTTCCCAAGCAGCAATCTGCATGGTATAACGGTAATGAGTTCTGTCAACTTGCTCATAAAGGAATTAGGCAATCAGTACCCCAGTCCCCAAATACAAATAAAGATTTAACAGACCACAGGGTAAAGAAGGGCTTGCAGGGTTCCTAGGAAGGGCTGAAGGAGAAGATGGGAACGTCCTTGGGATTGGACGAAAATGAGCCCTTGAGACAAAGGACACTAAAATTATACTTCATAACGAACATCTGGCTAGACCCTGGGAGAACATTACAGAAGACTGAGGATTGGAACAACACAAGCTTGGAAGAGTTATGAGGGAGGCAAGGATGATGCTGGCTACTGTAAAGCAGGCCGGCAAGCATAAACCAGAACCCAGGAATCCAAGGTTGGAGTTGTTGGAGGACCTAAATGGGACCTCGACAGGGAAAGGAAAGAGCAAGTGTTATAAACGCTGGAAGGCACGTTTCAAGAGGAATGCCCTGTCCTTTAAAGAGAACAGGAAGTAATCCCCCATGACCTTTGGTGAGAATTAGGGGAACGGCAGTTCCCTACCAGAAACCTTTGAAAGATTGGAGGGTGGGACCAGGGGGAGAGGTTATTTTTCTGGTTGGTTCTGGGGCCAGGTGCTCTCTCTATCCTAGCTAGAGCCAGGGGGAAATAAATACCTGTTGTGCTCTTAAACTTCAACTACGGGGTCAACATGTAAAGACTCTTGGCTCTTTGCATACTTTCTTTTCTTATTTATGAAGAGGTCCTTACTGAAGGTCTTTGATATCATCAAGGTTCTTCCTGAAACGTAAGCTTTTTCAAATATGCGGGCCCTGTAAAACCACAGAAAAGAAAAAGTAAACAAACAAAACAACAAAAATGGGTATAAAATTCTAACCAGAGAAGTGGTCTGTTTAAGACCTACGATAGGCAAGAATCTTGGTAGTTAAAAGTATATGTACAGGTAATCTTAATTTGCTACAATGTGCCATGTATGTAATTTAGATTCAATTCTTGTTTAGGAAAATTAAATAAGAAAGAAAGAGTAAGCAGGAGAGATGGGGGGGCGGGGAGTGTTGAGAAAGATGTATTTTTGGTAAAAAGTGATTTAAAAAAGAATATTTTAGATAAGAATGGATTTTGTATGATGAAATAGGATTTTCTCCTAAGAATGAAAAATAAAGATGAAGGACAAAACCATGAGAGAATTTAAAGCCAAGCTGGAGAAAGTCTGAGCAAGTCGTTTGTTTGTGGAGGACGGGTTTAAGGATGATAGATGTTTGATGACTGAAGATCCTAAGGTCATATTTATTTTCTCATGGTGACATTTACAAAGACAAAGAACCTCTGTCTAATGAAGATGAAAGCTTGTGTTTTTGCTAACTTTGTTGGGTTTTGAGGAAACTGAGTCAAAACAAAATCAAGATTTATTTAAAGCTGCTTGGGTTGTTTTGCCTTTGCCTTATCCAAATGTTACATAGAAGTCAAAATGACAAGACTGCAATGCTGTTCTTCTGACCCCTCAACCACAAAGTCCTGGATGCACGTACCAGCAAGGACAAGAGGGTCCGAGGAACTCAGCCAATATTGTCCTCCAAGGTCAGTCAAGATCCAGGGGACAATGGGTCCCTTTGATAAGTCTCTTGTCCTTTTGATCAGAGAGGCCACAAAATCTTCAGAGACTGGACAGCTTCTAAGAAGGGGAATCACTGGGCATCTCGTATTATGTGATGCAATGCAAAAGCTCTAATGGTAGGACATGTAGAGGTATGTGGGAGACGTGAGACGGAAACCCTTAGTCAGAGGCCTCCTAGGCTGAGACCCTTACGTAGTATATAGCTAGACCTCACAGAAATGCCGAGGTAGCATGATTAGAATATTTACTGGTCATGATGCACCATCTTACTAGTTGTATGGAAGCTTTCTCTTTCCCCAGTGCCACAGATAACTACAATACAAAAATAGTCTTAGAGTCAATAGTCCTGTGAAGTATCTTGTGTCCAGCCTTCCATGAAGTGTTGGGGTTTGCTTGCTGTCTTCCTAAGTGCTTCTGCCAAACAGAATCCCTACAGTCCCAAGATAGTTTAATGGGAAATATAGACTCTGATCATGGAACCCTCTTATCACCATTATTCTAAAAGATCTCATGAAAGCATTAGACATTAGTTAGGACTGTCACATTCCTTGGCACTCTCCCTCCTCAGGTAGAGTTGAAAGAAAAAGTCAGACCCTTAAATCACAAATCACTATGTAATTCTAGAGACTAAATTGCCTTGGACCAAGTGTTAGCTTATAGTTTTGCTTAAAATCTACACAATACCTCAAAAGACCTAGGACTGTGCCTTTATAAAGTGCCATAGGGTTTGGCATACCTGGGAAGGGTCCCTGACCTTCCCACCATGGATAAGGATCAACTTCTTCAAAAACTGAATGCTGTATCTCTCTTTCACTCAAATTTCCAGCCCACTCTTTCCAGCCTGCGGACCAAATGCTAATAAAATTCTGGAATGAGAAAAACTTGGAACCAAAATGGGAGTCTCCCTTTCAGATGCTGTTAACTATTGAAAATGAGGTCAGGGGCTGGAGAGATGGTTCAGTGGTTAAGAGCACCGACTGCTGTTGCAGACGACCCGGGTTCGATTCCCAGCACCCACATGTCGGCTAAGAACCATCTTTAAGCTGGGTGTGGTGGCGCATGCCTCTAATCCTAGCACTTAGGAGGCAGAGGCAGGCAGATCTCTGTGAGTTCAAGGCCAGCCTGGTCTACAGAGTGAGTTCCAGGCCAGCTGGGGCTACAAGGAGACCCTGTCTCTAAAAGACCAAAAAAACAAAACAAAACAAAACAAAACTGCAAGAGAAATCCAAAGAGTAAAAGGGAAATACCCAGGAGACTGCAAGGCCCCTCAGTTGTACTTTCATTCCTAGTAATGTGATCCCTGATGGCACATGCAGGATGAACTACTTTATTCAAAGAGTTAGCTGAAAATTCAGGAATAAATGACCCTTTTTCTGATCTTAAGGAATGATGGTTTGGAAAGTGGAAAGGGGTAATGACCTCAGTCCTGATCTTCTTTTTCATAGTCCTAGAGTCATGACTACTGTCAGATCCCATGTATAGGAGGATTACTCCAGAGGCCCAAACAGCAATAACCACTTAAATTCCTGTATCTTATCATGTTAGAAATACCACAGAGTGGCAAAGTCAGGCAATGTTCTGTTGTTTTGTTTTCATTTTCATTTTGGTCTTTTTGAGAAAGGGTTTCCCTGTAGCTCTGGCTGTCCTGGAACTCACTCTGAAGACCAGGCTGGCCTTGAACTCACAGAGATCTGCCTGCCTCTGCCTCCCAAGTGCTAGAATTAAAGGTGTGCACCAGCACTCCAGGCTAACTCAAGCAATGGTAACTGAATTTGAAGAAAAAGAATGAAAACAGATTATAAAAGGAGAGAATTGTGATAAATGTAAGAAAAATGTAATGTCTTTTCTCCCCATGGGTTAAATAAAACAAAACTCCATTAAAAAAAACTGGTAAAGAAGCCACTTGGCAGAAATTCAAATTCCTGTAAGGTCAGCACTTCTTGAAATCAAAATATGTGTTCAAGTTTCATTTCTCTCTAGAAACCGCACCACTCTGTGTTAGGCAATCAGAAGAATGTGAGGCCTAGCTCTGACTGCTCAGAGGCCAGCACAGGACTTGTGGTGTCGGGGATAAGCAAACAGCAGGGCGTGCTTGCTTAACGTAGCAGGACTCCTCACCCTTCTGCAGAAGTCAAACTTACTGCGTTGGCAAAATACTTTGGATTGAGTGCTCATTTTCTTGAGACCCCAGACCCATTTCTTACACAAAGTAAATGTTTACTCCATATCAAGATTCCACACAGTAGTCTTTTGCTTTCGTGGTATAGTCAGTCAGTTGATAAACACTGACAAACGGAGGCTCAACCTTGGCCAAGCTCAAGGACCCCCAGGTTGGCAGGAAGATGGGTAGCCATAGTCAGAGTTCTGCTCTGCAGACCCACAGGATTCATGACTCACTCTCTGTCTGTCTACCCACACCCCTGGGACAAGCCTGATTTTCACGTCACAAATACTTCTGGTGCCAAAGGACCCGGAACCCAGGAACAGAGGTGCTGGTCTGCAGCAGAACTGTCCTGAGTTTCAGTTGATCCCAGGGTTGTGTCCCTGCTCCCCTCACTTCCATTTCCAGCCCTGGGCTCCGCTCTGACTCTGAGCACTCTTCTGCAGGAGTCCATCTATCCCAGCGGGTGGGTGAGGTCCTGCTGTGTTTACCTTCCCAGATCCCACGACCCAAGGTGGCTGTGGAGGACCCGCTTTACTGGTGACCTGGAAGCAGCACAGGCTGCCATTTTACAGGTGGCCTGGTTCCTGGGCCATTTCTGCCAACTCCAGCATCAGGATGTGTTGCTTAGCAACCGCATCCCTTCTCCCTGCCCCTCCAGACCTCACCTTCTCATCCCAGCTCTCTAAGCAAGCAGAGCGTCCTGGGCTTAATTCAATTTTAGGCCACATGGTCCAGCCCAGTGGTTCCACGGGCTCATTTCTCTAGACTGTGACTGTCCCTGTCCTCTGAGCAGCCTGTTTCCCTGCTGTAAAGATGGGCTTGTCTTATCTACACAGTTGATCCTCCCAAGGCAGCTTCCTGGCTGGTGGCTCTGTGTTGGGCGTCAGAGCTGACTGAACCTTCCACGTGCCACCTCATCACTCTACCTGGGACCCAGGAGAGGGGTCTGTCTTCTCCTCCTACACCCAAGGATCTGTCAGGAGATGAGACATAGTGTCAATGGGCTATCTGAGGCTTCTGGGTGCTGTACCACTTGGGGGTCCCGGTCTCCTCCACAGCTCACTCCACCTATTTAAATATAGCCAGTGTCTCCTCCTTCCTCACGGCTATTCTTCCTGAGAGATCTTTGTCTCCTGGCATGGCCACACATTTCTGGAAGATTCAAAGAGTGAATATTCTAGGCATTGAGGAGACTCATGGTCGCTGCTGCAGGGGTTCTGCATGCTGTCGTAGCTGCTAACAGACAGGTTGGCCATCTCATCCCAGGCAAATGTGATTTATAAAACCAAGATGCTGGCTTGCAGGCTCAAGTCTACTGACCCCTGAATTACTTAATAGTTGCCTTTTTTTTTGTTTTTTTTTTTTTTGGTCTTTTTGAGACAGTGTCTCTCTGTAGCTCCAGCTGTCCTGGAACTCACTATGCAGACCACGCTGGTCTTGGAACTCACAGAGATCTACCTGTCTCTGCCTCCAGAATGCTGGGATTAAAGGCCTGGCTTAATAGTTGCTTTTAATAAACAAACCCATATTTGTTGTCACTTAGCAACTTTCTTTCAAAAGGAAAACTGTCCTCAGAGCAAGCTTGGGTGGTGGTAGTGGGGGTGAGGGCTGGGTGAGGGTAGGGACGAGTCTGCATCTCCTTCCAGGAGAAAAGGTCACCCCTAGAGGGGAGAGTTGTTGGCCTAAGCTCAGGACTGCATCCTGCCGTAGGCCCAACCGCCTTTCTTTGTTCACAAACCAGGCTTACGCAGCTGCTAAAGGCATAGTAGCATGTACTAAACATGTTTTCTTTTTGTCTTAAAATGTTTTTATTTTTATATTATGAGTGTTTTGCCTGCATCTTTGTAAGTGCACCATGTGTATGCAATGTTCACAGAGGAGAGTGTCAGGTCTCCCGGAACTGATGTTACTGTTAACTGTTGTTAGCCGTCATGTGGGTGCTGGCACCCAAACCAACCTTGGTCCCCTGAAAGAGCAGCAAGTGCTCTTACCCACTGAGCCATCTCTCCAGCCCCCAGCATGTTTTTTGAGGTCTTTGAAAGAACAAAGAAAAGAGCAGAGGAAGAATAGCAGGACCAAGTACTTTGCACATGCGCAGCAGGACTGAGCACCTTGCACATGTGCACCAGGACTGAGCACCTTGTACTTGCACTTGTCTCTGGGTTTTCTTTCAGCTTCGAGTGGGAAAGTGGAGTCAGAAGGGGCATGGGAAAGTATTGTGCCCACTTTGGAGCAGTGAGCAGAGACTACTGAATTGGCAGTGGGGATGCAGAACTCATAGGACAATAGACATTGGAATCTCAGGGCTGGCTGCACAGGTGGCTTTTCACATGTATGTGTCAGAGAAACTCCCATTTGATGTGGAGAAATGTCTCAGGGCTGGGGGTGTAGCTCAGTGGGTAGGGTGCCTGCCTCATAAGCACAGAGTCTCGAGTTCTGTCCCCAGCACCGAGTACACGGGCCTTGACGGTGCACCCTTGTTATCTGGAGGTGGAGATAGGAGTTGAACATCGTCTTTGGCTATCTAGGGAGTGTGAGGCCAGCCTGGACTACATGAGATCCCATCTCAAACAAACACCACAGAAAGCAATAGGCACTTCAGTTCGTCTCTATGTTTTTACCCCCCTCCTCTCTCCCTGTGTCTCTTTTCTTCAGTTTCTCCAGCCCTGTTTACACAGACACACATACAGACACATTCACTTTGCCTCTGCTGAAGAAAACATTTGGTTATCTTTTATTTTGGCAACCGCTTCTTCATCCTCCCCTATGAACAGCCAAGCAAAGAATTAATTTAGATTTGTGCAACGTTGGGCCACTTGTTAAATGACTGCCACTATCTCTTGGCTGCCCTGGTGACTTGGTTTAATGATCTCGTACCTTCTCTCCCTGAAAACCTCCAGCAGGCTTCTGGCTCTGCTGTGTTCTCGCTGGTAACAGTTTGGGTCTCCTTATCTTCTTCTGCACCCTAAACTTATTCCTGCCGTCACCTTCCTGCTCTCACCCACACCTCCTGTCCCTGGCCCTCGCCCTGTTCTAGCCTTCTTTGTCTGATTTTCCCACTATTCCTATTCTGATGAAAAACCTTATTTTGCCCGGATTGCATTTTTAGACTGAAAAGAAATGTTGATCACTTTGCCCTTATCAGAGCCATTGCTTGAGTCTTTGGGGGGGGGGGGACTAGGCAGGACTGGGGGATTCCTGTGCGGCTGCTGAAATGGATCTAGCTGTTTAATTCGCCAAGGTGAACGCAGAAGAAAGGGAGGTTATCTTTTGAGTGCCGACTCTGATGAAGTGTGACGGGGAAGGAGGATTACATTTCACCCCTCAGCAGGTTGGCATATAGTATGCCAGGAAGGGCTTACATCCTACTGCAGCAAACTGGGAGAAAGAGCATCTGTCTCTACACCAGTGAGGCAGGGAATGTTGTCTCTTTCAACCCACAGATTTCCTTTCCTTTCTGACAGGGTATCCCAGGCTAGCCTCTAACTAACTGAGGCTGAGGCTGACCTTGAACTTCTAATCTTCCTGCCTCTACCTCCTGAGTGCTGAGATTACTGCTATATACCACCATGCCTAGTTTATGTGGCATGGGGATTAAAACCAGAGCTTTCTGTGTGCTAGGTAACTAGCCCAGGTCCACACACTCCTTTTATTTTGTTTTAGTTTTTTGAGACAGGGTCTCACTATGTAGCCCTGACTAGCCTAAAACTTCAAATGCACACCAGGCTGGCTTTAAGCTCACAGAGATCCATCTGCATCTGCCTCCTGAGTGCTGGAATTAAAGGTATATGCTAACATATGCAGCTCACACACACTCCTTAAGTTATACTTGCACTTGGTTTTCCGAGTCCTTGGTCCCCGCATACCTGGGTCTGCAGCCAACCAATAGCGCTGGGCCGGAGCAGGCAGAGCTTGGAGAGACCTGAGGGCTAAGCATTGGGCAGTTACCTTCCATCTGGATTGGGTCTCAGGCTGGGGAGAAGCTGGGGTCTTCCCAGAAGGCTCTGGGGCACAGGGTGGGACACGCTTGAAAGGTGATGTATATGTGACACAATTTGGTGTGGTTCATGACAGAGTTGCACCCAGGGAATGTGAGTGCTGATGGGGGCCTGAGGTCATCCCTTCATGCAGAGACTGCCTGGGAGCCCAGCACCAGAAGCAACAGGAGAGAGCAGACAGAAGCCTGTCTTGGAGAGCTGACCCTGGGGAGGAGCTCAGAGAAGGCATTCATAAGCTGTTCTGTTGATCCAGAAACAAAACACACTTGTTCTCACATTCTAATATCTAAATCTAGGAGTTTATCTCCTTGGTGGTGTGTTAGAGTTCAAGTGTCAATGCCTTTTATTTATTTATTTATTTATTTTTTGGTCTTCTTGAGACAGCATCTCCCTTTAGTCTCAGCTGGCCTGGAGCTCGCTATGTAGATTAGGCTGGCCCTTGAACTCACAGAGATCCACTTGCCTCCCAAGTGCTGGGATTAAAGGTGTGTGCCACCATGCCTGGCTGCCTTTTCTTTCTTAGCAGATAGTCCTGACGCTCAGGGCTTCTGGAACTTTTTCCATGAGCAACTCCTTTCTGCCTGAGAAATTTTATGTGACCAGGTATCTATGATAGGGACACAAATCTGATAATAAATCACAAGGACATTTACTTTAGAGTAATTATTTTTATTTTATGTATATGAGTGTTTTGCCTACATGTGTTAAGTGCACCACATGTGTAATCTCTGCAGCGGCCAGAAGAGGGCATCATATTTCCATGGAATTGGGGTTTTCAGCTTGGGTGCTGGGAAGCAAATCTAAATCTTCTGCAAGAATAGCCAATGCTCTTAACCTGGAAGCCATCTCTCCAGTTCCCAAGCAATTCTTTTTAAAAAATTATCTATTCATTTTTATTTACCCTGTGTGTGCCTGCTTGTCTGTATGTGTACCACCTGAGTGCTTGGTGCTGGAGAAGGCCAGAAGAGGGCAGCAGATCCCTTGGAACTGGAGTTACAGGTAGTTGTGAGCCTGTAACTGTGAACTTAGGCCCTCTGCAAGAGCAGACAGTACTCTTAACTGCTGGGCCAATTCTCCAGCCCTAGAGCAATTCTTTGATGTACATAAAATTTTATCATTTATTAAGGATGCAAGAAAATTTGCACACTAATGAGATAGATGTGGTTGTTTGTCTAACACCATGCACCTGGAAGATATACTAAACTGGTATTTATATCCTGACGAATTCTGTTAGGAAACAATCAAAAGTCTTTGTTTTCTGTAATTAAATAACTATATTTCTAAAAGAGCATAAAATGTAATGTGCACAATAAAAACATCAAGGTTCATAATATCCAGTAGACTCAGATCTGAGGGTCCCTGGAGGAGACAGCAGGCTCTGCAAAGGGGCAGCCAGCAAGGCCAGAGGCACTCGGTGTGGGACGATGAAACAGGAAAGATAAGACGGTCCTGTCATTTATATCCATTAGGGTCCCCTGGCTGCAGGTGACAGACTTCACTCAATCCAGAGATTTAGTGGGTATCTCATGGAGTGTTCTTGGGCACAGGAGAGGCTGGGGAACAGGATTAGTGAGGACTGGTCCAGATCAGCCTGGGAGGCTTCAGCAGCAGGAACTGCACAGACAGCCTGGACAGCCACGGTCTCTGGAGTCCACAGTCAGAGCAGTTTTTGTGCCTGAAAGGAAAGGACCAAAGAGCTACTGCAAGCTCATGGGGACACACACAGGTTGTCCAATGTGTCCAAGTCCCATGACCCACAAGTGGCGGGGCAGGGGGAGGTGCTCGTCCAAATTTACCAGCACCCGGACAATTTTTGTTTGAGTTTTTGAAACAGGGTCTCGTGTATCCCAGGCTGGCCTTGGGACCTCATATTGTCAAGGATGACCTTGAACTTCCTGATCTTTCTCCCTTCATCTCTCAAGTGATAAGATTATAGGTGTTCTCCCCCCCCCCAATTTAATGAGCTTTAAGCATTCTAGGCAAGCATTCTACCAACTGAGCCACACCCCTAGCCCAACAAGCAATTTTTCTATTGCAGCTGAGCTCTTGAACCTCGGACACCCCCAAGTGACTTTCTCTGATGTTAGCATTTATTTGTAGTAATTTGTAAAATTACTACAAAAATTTCTTTAAAAAATTTGACTCAGAAGTCCTATTCCTTCATATTAGGCAATAGTGTCACTGAAATAACATATTTCATGTGCTTCTTTGGTTTCTAATACACATCACATAGGGTCATTGTGGTGATTTGAATGTGTGTCCCCCATAGGCTCTAAGTATTCAGACATTTGTCTCCAGTTTGTGGCACTGTTTTTGGAGGTCTTAGAAGGTGTGGCCATGCTGGGGGAAGTGTGTCACTGGGGGCAGGCTTAGTGAGTTTTAACAAGCCTCTGTGGTCTACAGTTGCCCTCTCTGTTTCCTGTACTCTTTGCGAGATGTGACCCTCGGTTTGCTGCTCCAGATCCAGCCGCCACGCCTCCTGCCACAATGGACTCTAATTCCCTGGAACCGCCAATCATAAGCTCAAATAAACTCTTCCTTTTATAAGTTCCTTGGTCATGGTGCTTTATCACAGCAACAGAAAAGTGACTAATACAGTTTTGGTACCAGAGAGTGGGCTGTTGGCTGTGAAGAACCTGACCATGTGTATGTTTGGAGAAGGGTGGAAGACTTTGGAACTTTGGGCTGGAAAGGCTGTTGACTATTGTAAGCAGAGCTTAAAGGGCCATTCTAGTGGAGGCCTGGAAGAAAGCATGGCTGCAAAAGATGTTGGTTCCAGGGGAAAATAAAGACTTAGGCTGCAACCTGGATATTTTGATAAAGAGTCTGGCAGCAGTTTGCCCACAGCCCAGATGCTTGCCTGATGCTAAGTTAAAAAGTGGTGGACTGATGTCTTTGGTGGAGGATATTTCAAGACAGCCTAATGTAGAAATGGTGGCGTGGATTTTAATGGTGAATATTGTGCAGATCTACAATGAAAAAGAGCAGATGGGGCAGAAAGAAATGCAGAATGTACAGTTTGGATCTGAAAACTGCACTAGGAAGATAAAGGTGGGGCCAAGGCCTGTGAAGGAGAGTTTCCTTTTGATAAGGAGATTAAAGTGATTAAGGAAGGGCCTTGAGATTTACAAGCAAACAAAAGAATCAGTACCTTCAGGGCAAGACCACACCCAGCTAATCCTCCAGCAAGTCCAGGGCAGAGAAAAATGGCAAATGTGGTTAAAGTAGGAGAGAGTCCATCCCGAACTTGCAGTCAGATTTCGGCAATTTCATTCACGTGGTGCTGGCTTTAGAGGTATGAAGTTTGCAAGAGTGAAGGGGTCATCAGTTCTTCCTCCATGGTTTCAGAGAGCCAAAGAGGCCAGGCAGAGTACAGCAGGGGTGTCCCTGAATAAAGTAGGCCCTGATAGGCCATTGTGTGAAGCTGTGAGTGTGAAGCCTGGTTGGCAGCGGAGACCCCAAGAAGACTTTCAAGATGCCAGACCTGTGAGATACTTGCGAAGGAGAGCTGCATGCAGGGAGTGGTACCAGCCTAAGAAAGAGATGTGTGTTGCAAGCAAAGCTGGAAGAGCTGAGCCATCTAAGCCCTTTGGAAGTCAAGTCCCAGAAGTTGCATGTGGAGCTACAGGACTTGGCGTTTGCCCTGCTGGTTTTCGGTCTTTTTTTGGTCCAGTATTTTCTCACTATGCCTCTATTCCTCCCTTTTGGAATGGGAATGTGTATTCGGTTCCACTGTACATTGGGAGTATGTAATTTGTCTTTTGATTTTACAGGAGCTTACAGTTAAGAGATTGGCCTGAGTCTCAGAAGAGACCTTGGACTGTGGACTTTTGAATGGCATTGAGACTGGTAAAGACTGTGGGGACTTTTAAGTTTGGACTAAATGCATTTTGCATTTTTTTTTAATTTTATTTATTTTTTGTATGTGTATGAATGTACTGTCTGCATGCAGGTTTGTGCACCCGTGTCGTGCAATGCCGCAGAGGTCAGAAGAGGGTCTCAGATTCCCCTGGAACTGGAGTTCTCCTGGAATTGGAGTTACAGACGGTTCTCAGCCGCCATGTGGGTGCTGGGGATCGAACCCAGGTCCTCTGCAAGAGCAGTCGGTGCTCTTGACCGCTAGGCTATCTCTCTAGCCCCCGCATTTTGTATTTTATATGGTCAGGAGCCTATGGGGGCCAGGGAGTGTGTCACTGGGGGCAGGCTTAGTGAGTTTTAACAAGCCTCTGTGGTCTACAGTTGCCCTCTCTGTTTCCCGTACTCTTTGCGAGATGTGACCCTCGGTTTGCTGCTCCAGATCCAGCTGCCACGCCTCCTGCCACAATGGACTCTAATTCCCTGGAACTGCCAATCATAAGCTCAAATAAACTCTTCCTTTTATAAGTTCCTTGGTCTGGTGTTTTATCACAGCAACAGAAAAGTGACTAATACAGTCATGGAGTCACACAATTAGAACAGACCAACTTTGGGGACCATAAAATGGTTTCAAAACCTTGTATTATCACTGAGACTTTAGACTATGAACACGATGGACAATACTTATTAAACTTCCTTTTTAGCCCAATTTTTATTGTTGACGAGAATTTTAGCTGTGGGGTGGTGTGCACCTGTAATCCCAGCATTTGAACCATGACAGCAAGAGGATTGAGCATTCTCTTGAATTGAGCTTGAGGGCTGCTCAGATAGTCAACCTTCCCTGCTAAAGAATGGTATACTGTACTCTAATTTGAAAAAATAATAAGAAGGGACCTATTTGGCTTGGTGTGGATGTTGAGAAGAAAAGAGCCAGGTGACCCATGTCTTCCCCTCCCTGTGGAGCCGACCTTAGGGCGGGTCCTGTTCCTGTCCCTGCTGCTCTAACAGACTACTTGAGACTGCAACATTCATGGACAATAGAAATGTATGACTCACAGTTCTGGAGGCTGAGAAGTTCGAGCTGCCAGCAGATTGGGTTTCTAAAGAAGGTCTGTAGTGCGTAGATGGTGTCTGCTCTGTGGGTTTACCCTTGGAAGGGCAGAAGAGGCGAGACAGATGCCTTCACCTTGTCTTATAAGGGCACTAATCCTACTTGTGTCTGTGTGTATGTGCGTGTGTGTTTGTGTGTGTGTATACATGAATGTGTTTGTGTGCATGTGTGTATGGGGTGTGTATCTGAGTGCACCATGGGATGGGTGCCCTTCCTTGGGTGCAGTACGCCCTTTAAAAATTACATTTTTACGGGGCTGGAGAGATGGCCTAGTGGTTGAGAGCGCTGACTGCTCTTGCAGAGGCCCCGGGTTCGATCTCCAGCACCCACATGGCGGCTGAGAACCGTCTGTAACTCCAATTCCAGGAGAACTCCAGTTCCAGGGGAATCCGAGACCCTCTTCTGACCTCCGCAGCATTGTGCGACATGGGTGCACAGACCTACATGCAGACAGTACATTCATACACATAGAAAATAAATAAATAAAAAATATTCTAAAAAATTATTTTAAAAAATTACATTTTTACTTATTTTGTGTACATGTACATGGGTTTGAGCATGTACCCATGTGGGATCAGAATACAACTTATGGAGTTGGCTATCTCCTTCTACCATGTGGGTCCTTGGGGAATCAAAGTCAGGTCATCCAGTTTGGCAGTAGGTGTCTTTTGTTCTTTTTTTTTTCTTTTTNAGTGGATGAGTGTTCCCCTTTCCCTACAACCTCTCCAGCACTTGGTAGCATTTGTTTTCTTGATCCTAGCCAGTCTTATCAGTTTTTTTACTTTTTTCTTTTTTTGTCTTTTTGAGACAGGGTCTCCCTATAACCTCAGCTGTCCTGGAACTCACTCTGTAGACCAGGCTGGACTTGAACTCACAAAGATCCACCTGCCTCTGCCTCCCAAGTACTAGGATTAAAGGCATGCGCCACCACACCTGGCTTTAACCTTTTATGTGTATGAGTGTACTGTCTGTATGTAGGTTGGTGCACCCGTGTTGTGCAGTGCTGCAGAGGTCGGAAGAAGGTGTCGGATTCCCCTGGAACTGGAGTTAAAGACAGTTCTTAGCTGCCATGTGGGTGCTGGGAATCTGGGTCCTCTGCAAGAGCAGTCAGTGCTCTTAACTGCTTAGCCATCTCTCCAGCCCCAGTAGGTATCTTTTCTACAGAGCCACCTTCCCCCTCTCTGGTTTGTTTGTTTGTTTGTTTGTTTGTTTGAGACAGTGTCTCTCACTTGCTTAGAGCTCGGCCAGTGGCTTGGTTGACTGGCCAGGGCTCCCTGCCTCCTCAACACTAGGGTTAAAGCATGTGCTACCACACCAGGCTTTTTTCTTTTAAAGCACTAGTTCTCAGTAGGCAAACTCAGTAGGCAAAGGCAGGTAGATCTCTGAGTTCAAGGCCAGCCTGCTCTACATAAGAGAGTTCTGGGTCAGCCAGAGCTCCATAGTGTGTCCCTGTCTCACAAAACCCAAACATAAATACATCAATCAATCAATCAATCAATCAATCAATCATGGGTTCTGGAGATCAAACTCAGATCTTCACATTTGTAAGGCAATTTCTTTGCTGACTAAACCGACTCCCCAGTCTTCTAGCCCGACTTGTGTCCTATCGCCCCCTCTCCCAACTCCGCATCTTCCTGGCATTGTTGGGGTTCAGATTAATGTGAGTTGTGAAGGACATGAGGTTCAGACCCCAGCAGATCCAACCCGGAGAGTCAAGCTAACCTTGGAGATGCTGGTACCGAACAAGCGCAAAAGCCAGTAGCTATAGGTCAGGAGCATGCATTAGCTGGGTGCTCCGTCTGCAGGGGAGTGTGTGTGCACACAGGCAGGGCCAGCGACTCTTTCCTGCCAGCTTCCTGGGCAACTACAAGGGTTAGAATGGTGGCGGCGAGGAGAGACCTCTGCTGTTGTGGGACCCTGAATAATATGCATTCTAAGCTAACAGAATGACTGAAAGTTCTGGAAGACTGTCTTAGATTCTGCCATCTTTAGATATGTTCCCATCCCTGATTCCTGGACCCCAGGGAGAATTACTGAGCCTGTCCTCAGGATATGAGGAAACTTGAGTTTCAAGTCAAAGGTGAAATGTGCCTGTCTGACGAGGCTGACTCCAATCTTGCAAGATGCAAGGTCGAGTGGTCCCTGAAGTGGTGGGTCAGGGTACTGGCGACCCTTTTCTTTCTTTGAGCAGACCTCATGGGGTTAGGTATATCCAGTCTGGGCAGGACCTGTGGTGTCTGTGGCAGATTCACAGGCTGGCAGGCTCACAGAGCAGCTGGCCACAAACTGCTCCCACATGGAGCAGGACTGTTCTCATGGTCCTTTTTAAACTTGTGCTGTTGAGTTCCTGTCTCAGCCTGCGAAGATGGATGGTTTCATTACTTGTGGCACTCAGTAATAAATCTCAGAGTCGAGGTGAATTCAAGCTCTTTCCCTGAGTTACCTCCTCCATTCTGGGATTCATCATGCTTAATCCTTCCTTTGCCTCAGATGCTGAGGGGGTGGGGAAGAGAAGAAGCCTGGGGACCCAGAGGGTGTAGCCTCTCAGAGACTGAGGGGAGGGGGCTTCTTGCTGGAAAGGAGGGAAGAGAGTCATAGCTCAAGGTGGGCTGGAGCGATGGCAGCCTCAATGTGTAAGAGAAGAGGCCTACAGGGAACTGACCAGCAGAGCCCTGAGGGGGCCTCTACGCATGGTCCATTCGCCAAGAAAATCTCCCAGGGAAGGGGAGAAAGCTTAACTCCAGACAGAACAGAAGCAGCGAGCATTTCTTTGCCAGGGGAATGTCGAAGAATCTAATTCAAGATGAAATGCGTTCTTGTTTGTGTACAATTAATTTTCCTCCCAAATGAGGGGTTTTGTCTTTCACTCTGTGTTTCAATAGCAACCGCGTAATTAAGGCAGCGTGCGCGTCTCTCTTTGCAAAGGCGCTGCTCGGTGTTAGCATGGTGGTGAGGCAAACATTGCTTCATTGCTTCCTGGGTCTAAGAAGAGAAAAACAAAGAGCCAAAGAAAATAGCTTCAAATAGAGACTTGGCTCCCACAGGGATGATGTCATCTGGAAAATGTGAGCCGGACGTCCTGTGAATGGAGGGGACACAGCAACCATGTTCTGCCTGTGGGGAGCTGAGGTGAGCAGATTCAGAGGACAGAGGCTGCCCCGGGGCCAGAGGAGCCCTGCCTTGCCTGGAAGGCCTGCAGAGGCCGGCGACAGCTGTACAGGAGGGAAGGTTAAGACAGAAGCATCTATTTGCATAGTAGATATGGAGTTCATGTTCACAAAGAAATATGAGCGCTCATTCCCCCTGAAACACGTGGCTTCTTGAGCTATCTCTTGCTGCGTTGATTTCTATAGAGATTATGTTTTTAGTGTATTAAGAAGTTCAGAGTGGGGGTGGGAAACACACAGTAGTAGTACCTAGCCTTCCGGTGAGGGGGGAGGAGGGCGACGTGACCGGCTGTCAGGCCAGTGGGGCCAGCTGTTGAGTGACTCAGGCCAAGAGTTGCCTGCTGGATGGTATACCTAGCTCGTTGCCTTTGATTTTTCAGAAGATGGCAATGTAGCTTTTCCTTCCTTCCTTCCTTCCTTCCTTCCTTCCTTCCTTCCTTCCTTCCTTCCTTCCTTCCTTCCTTCCTTCCTTTCCTTCCTTCCTTCTTTCTTCTTTCTTTCCTTCCTTCCTTCCTTTCTTCCTTCCTTTCCTTCCTTCCTTCTTTTCTTTCCCTTCCTTCCTTCCTTCCTTCCTTCCTTCCTTCCTTCCTTCCTTCCTTCCTTCCTTCCTCCCTTCCTCCCTCCCTCCCTCCCTCCCTCTCCCTTCCTTTCTTCCTTCCTTCCTTCCTTCCTTCCTTCCTTCCTTCCTTCCTTCCTTCCTTTCTTTCTTTCTTTCTTTCTTTCTTTCTTTCTTTCTTTCTTTCTTTCTTTCTTTCTTTCTTTCTTTCTTTCTTTCTTTCTCTGTTCTTCCTTCTTCTTCCTCCTCTTCCTCATCCCTTCCATCTCTCTCTTTGAAACAGGGTCTCGTGTAGCCCAGTCTGGCTTCAAGCTCACTATGTAGCCAAGGATAATCTTGAACTCATGACCTTCCTGCCTCCATCTCCCAAATGCTGGGGTTATAGGTGTAAACCAGCACACCCAGTTTTATATGGTGCTGGGGATAGACCCCCCCCAGTGCCTTGTGCATGTTATAAAAGCACTTAGAAAACACCAGAGGGCTTAGGGTGTCACCCAGTAGTAGTGCTTGCTTAGTGGGTGCAAGGTCCCTAGGTTTGCTCCCCAACATTGGCAAATAACAAACCAACAAAGGAAAGAATAACCAGACCTGAGTGCTGGTTACATGCTCTGTGTCTGTGGCTCACGTTCGAGTTGGACCATTCATCTATACATGCTTTGGTGTGTGACTCATCTTGTCTGTTTAGTACAGGTTTTTCCAGCCCTAAATCAGCTCCTCTGTCTCGGCTGAGGATCATGTTTTCAGGCTCTGGAATCTTCCCCATGTCCTCCATTGAGCTTGCTTTGTGTAGAGAATACACAGACAGACAGGTCAGAACAGCCTACTGGCTTTCGCCCTGTGCTCTGAACTGCTTAGAATTTAGCCCCCGATCACCATGGCAGAGACAAATTCCTCATACAAGGCTCACATTTTTTTTTTCACCTGTCTGTGCCTGGGAGCTGCAGTGATTCCAGGGATGTGGACCTGGCTTTGGTTTTGTTTTATTGCAGGTGTTGTACACTGGGGCTCTGGGCATGCCAGGTGAGAGTGCCCTACCACTGAGTTTAGAGACAGGGTTTCCTTGTACAGGCCAGGATGGGTTCAAACTCATTGTTAGGTTCAGGTAGAGGGGAGACTCGGTGCACAGAAAGGAGAAATATTCAGGACTCTATGGAAAGGAAGTCAGGTTTATTGGGCAGGGACTGGCCTGCCTGTGTTGGACCAGGATGACCAGCACTAGAATTGCTCTGAAGCGGCAGTTTTAAACCCAGGAAGAAGCATCTTGAGAGAAACCAGGCCTGTGTACTTGTCTCCAGTGAGGTACGATTGCAGGGTGTTGCAGCAACTTTTCTTCAGATTTCAGGAACACAGTCTGGGGTAATTATTTCTCAGAACTTCTGCTTTGGTTGGCTTCCTGAAGTCCCTGACTTAGGTGGGCCATGCGACCTTACATTCATCATCCTTCTGCATCCCAAGTGCTGGGATTACAGGCATGTGCCAGTGCAGTTGGCTCAGTAAGGTTTTTTTAAATTTAATTTTATTTAATTTTATTTATTTATTTATGTGTATGAATGTACTGTCTGCGTGTAGGTTTGTGCACCCGTGTCATGCAATGCTGCGGAGGTCAGAAGAGGACTTCGGATTCCCCTGGAACTGGAGTTCTCCTGGAATTGGAGTTACAGACGGTTTTCAGCTGCCATGTGGGTGCTGGGGATGGAACCTGGGTCCTCTGCAAGAACAGTCAGCGCTCTTAACCGCTAGGCCATCTCTCCAGCCCTCAGTAAAGTTTTGATGGATCCAGTTTCCCTATATTTTTGCTCCAGTGTTTCTAAGCTGTGGTCTTCCTCACCTTGGTCTTGATGCCCTGCCTCATCTGCATTTCAGCCAATGAGAATGGAGAGCAGAAGAGCAGGTCACATCTCCCCCACGCTGAGTGTGCCCACTTGGGAGCCCTTACCAGGTCACAAACCAGCAAGGAAGGCTCTGAGCTGTCTCCTCCTAACTGGTTGATGATGTTTTCCATGGGCAGCTAAATAACAGGGATTCTGTTAGTAAAGGAAGACAGAGGGACAAGTTACCAGTGTTAAGTACACAGTAAAGTAATCGGAGTGAGATACAGATAGCATGCCAGGGTCTCAGCTGGAATTCTCAACTAGATTTCAGTTTTATTCCTGACAGATGGAAATTGTTTTTATGCTTATTATTTATTTATTCTTATTATTTTTGTTTTTTTGAAACAGGGTTTTGCTATGTAGCTCTCTGGTTGGCCTGGAACTTGCTGTGTAGACCAGGCTGGTCTCAAACTCACAGAGATCCACCTGTCTCTGCCTCCCAAGTACTGGTGCTCAGATCAAATGTGCATCACTGTCTGTTTTTTTAACTTTTTTTTAAAGATCATTTGTTTATTTATTATTTATTTATTTACTTATTTACGTGTGAAAGAGGCAGGGGATGGATGTGCACATGACTACGGTGGCTGTGGAGGCCAAAAGAGAGCGTCAGCTCCTCCAGAGCCAGAGTTACAGGTGGTTGTGAGCTGCCCTGCCTGGGTACTGGGAACTGACTCCAATCCTCTGAATGTGCTCCTAACCATTGAGATACCTCTCCAGTCCCTGGGAATTGCTATTTATTTATTTATTTATTTATTTATTTGGAGGAATTGCTTTTTTTTTTTTTTTTTTGTCTTTTCGAGACAGGGTCTCCCTGTAGCCCCAGCTGTCCTGGAACTCACTCTGTAGACCAGGCTGGCCTTGAACTCACAAAGATCCACCTGCCTCTGCCTCCCAAGTGCTAGGATTAAAGGCGTGCGCCACCACACCCAGCAGGATGAATTGCTTTTTATTTTATTTATTTTTTTTAATTTTATTTATTTATTTATGTGTATGAATGTACTGTCTGCGTGTAGGTCTGTGCACCCGTGTCATGCAATGCTGCGGAGGTCAGAAGAGGGTGTTGGATTCCCCTGGAACTGGAGTTCTCCTGGAATTGGAGTTGCAGACGGTTCTCAGCCGCCATGTGGGTGCTGGGGATCGAACCCGGGTCCTCTGCAAGAGCAGTCGGTGCTCTTAACCGCTAGGCCATCTCTCCAGCCCGAGGAGTTGCTTTTTAAAAACTCTGTACTGTAGCAAGTTTTGAAGGGAAAAAGGTGTTTTTTCTCTTTTCAAGTTAAGCTGAAAATACTGTGTCCCAAGCCTCAGTAATTTCTATTTTTCTTTCATACTTTTAGTCACACTGGTGGGGTTGTGTTTTCCTTTATATTTTATTCTAATTAGATTAAATATTTTTCCTAAGAGAATTTACTTTCAAAGTATATAAGGCAAACAACGATGAAAATACAGTACTGAATTTAGGAGATGCAGGTAAAGCAGGTTAGAGAGGCAAATGCATAGCTTTCAGAAGATTTATTTAAATACAAAGTCAGAAATTAATGGCCCAGGTTCCCATCTTTGGATCCTAGATGAAAAGTTACCAAAATAGTGTGCTGGAGAGATAGCTCAGTGTTTAAGATTGCTTACTGCTCTTCCAGAAGACTTGGGTTCTGGTCCTACTACCCATGATGAGCAGAGCACAGTCATCTGCAACTTCACAGGCTCTGGCGCCCCCTTCTGGCCTCTTGAGGCACCTGCACACACAGACACATGTATATAGATAAAACTAAAATCTGTAAAAAATTATCAAAATAAGTCTAAAGAGGATAAAAAGGTGAGCAGAAATCAACAAAACAGTAAACAGAAATCAATAGTTAACAAAATTAAAAGTCAATTCTTTTTTTTTAAAGTCAATTCTTGAAAGAAATCAAGAGTTGATAAACCCATCTCAACACCTTTCCGGATCTTGGCCCCATCCATTCAGTGCCTACTCAAGTTCCCTCCTTACATTTCTGAGCTGCAGTGGTCTTTCAGCAGCTGTGGGAATCCTGCGCAGTGGACGTACCTGCAAAGCACTCAGCCCCAAAATGAATTTGAGAGCTGGAGTGTAGCTCAGTAGACAGAATATTCACCTGACATGCTCAAAGGGCTGGGTTTGATCCCCAGCACACCACACACTGGGATATGGTGGGGTGTATACTTGTGATCCTAGCCCTCTAGAGGGGGAGGCTGGAGGACCAGTTCAATCCTGGCTGGGTAGAGAAGAAGGAAAGGGGGATTCCTCCTAATTAAGATGCATGCTGTTTAATCCCAATATGCCCCCAGCCATGACATACTAGAAAGCCCAGGCCAGGCCACAGCTTCCTCCTCAGGAGGGGTCTCTCCTATTCTCCCATCCAGGGCTCACCCAGCATGGCTGTCCATTGTCCCCACTGTGAGGCCGGGGTGGGGCTACCTGCCAGGGACAACAGGCCAGAAGGGCATCCTAAGAATCAGGAAAGGAGCAGAGGGGACGTGGATGCTTTCCAAGATCTGCATTTGGGTTCTGGTGTAGCCTGGGAGAAGGGCTGGGTGCTCTGAGGATATTTTAGTCCAAAGAACCTGCCAGACAGACTTGGTCAGGATCTAAACCCCTTTGCTGGGGTAGCTCTGGACAGCCCTGACCTAAGGCTGGATGGTGTGATTGTTTTTCTTTTCATTTTCTCTTTTTATTTCTGTTTTTGTTTGTTTTTTTGTTTTGCTTTGCTTCGCTTTGTTGAGATAAGGACTTACTATGTAGCCCAGATTGGAACCCGTGATCCTCCTGCCTCAGGCTCCTTGGGACTAGGATGTCAGGTGTGCAGTGCCCCAACCCAGCTAATATTTCTCCATCCTATCTGAGCAGGGTTTACAAGGAACAGGTTAGCAACCTCTCTGAGTCCTAGTTTTTTTCTTGAGAGCAACGAGGGAGGACCTGGCTCAGACATCTTCCTCAGCAGCTTCCCTCACCCCCCTCGTTCTGCTGTGATGGTCAGACTTCACTGTCAGCTTGAGGGACTGGGAGATGCCTGGAGTCTAGGAAGGCAAGTCTGTGAGAGCATTTCCAAAGAGGATTAACCCAGGACTTGCCCTGAATGTGGGTGACAACATTCCATAGATGGGGGCCATGGTTGGACTAAAAAGACAAAGAGAACACAGTCTCTCTCTCTCTCTCTCTCTCTCTCTCTCTCTCTCTCTCTTTCTGTTCTTCCTATCGTGATAACCTCAAACCTCAGAAACTGTGAGCCAAAATAATTCCTTCTAGTAAGCTGCATCCCAGGTGTTTTGTTGTGAAGAAGCAGGAATGCCTATTCCCACCTCCCTCCTTCTCTAACTTCACGTTCCATTTGAGGGAGAGCAAGCTCACTGCTCTTCTCTCCTGTCTAGATGTTATCCCCTCAAGATTTAAAAGAATAATAAAACAGGCTTGGTGGCGCACGCCTTTAATCCTAGCACTCAGGAGGCAGAGGCAGGTGGATCTTTGTGAGTTCAAGGCCAGCCTGGTCTACAGTGTGAGTTCCAGGACAGCAGGGGCTACAGGGAGACCCTGTCTCAAAAAGACCAAAAAAAAAAAAAAAGAAGAAGAAGAAGAAGAAGAAGAAGAAGAAGAAGCCCCAGAGATGAGTAAAAAAATAATAAAAAGTTTTTAAAAAAGAAGAAGCCAAAGGCTACTTCCCCTTGTCAGCTGCCTGTCTCAGCATTGACAGCGGTGACTGGCTGGGTTTTCTCAGGTGAGACAAAAGGCCTGCCTGTCCACAGTGCTTTCCTTTCTGGGTGGTTAAGCTCAATTTTCAATTTGTTTTTCCCTAGGTCTAAATCCATAGGTTCAAAGTGGTACAGTAAGTGTCAAATGACCTTTCTGGAGGGCTCCATACGTCACTTGGGACATTCGTCTCCATGGGCATTCTAAAGGTTTGTGTGTGCACACCTGTGTGTGTATGTATATGTTTGCATGTGTGTGTGTGTGTGTGTGTGTGTGTGTGTGTGTGTGTGTGTGTTTAGGGAGCTCAAGGCCAGCCTGGGCTACATGAGGCTCTTTCTCAACAACAACACTCCCAAGTGTTTTTTGTAAAAAAAAATTTTTTTTAAGTTTTCTTTCCATTTCTGGCCCATTGGGAATTATTTTACAGTGAACATCTTTGTGCATTTTAGTACAAGTTCAGGGTGCTTCTCTGTGGGTGGCTTTCTGGCAGTGAGAGCTGTGGTGTGCTCTGAGTGGCCAATAGAAAGAGATCTGCAAGAGGTCTTGGCTATTGCAGAATTATACAGTTCACTAGGTCAGCCCATAATGAAAGTAGTACATGGAGTCAAAAAGATGAGTTAGAGTTGGCAAGATGGCTCAGAGAGTAAGGGTGGTTGCAGCCAACCTGGAGACCTGAATCTGCAACCCAGGACCCACATGGTAAAAGAAGAGAACTGATTGCTGAAAGTCATCGCTGATCTTCACAAATCCATGCCCCGGCACACACATGAGGGTGAACATAAACACACAGCATGCACGCCCCACACAAACAAATAAATGTAAAAATAAAATAGACAAAGAATAGTTATACATTTTTTCTAATGATAAGTTAACTAAAAGCAAGCAAAGTGGCAGCAAGGACACCTATGAATGATTAAGAGGCCACACGTGGTGGCTGCAATTCATGGAGACTCATTCCTCAGGCTATCTCCTTCCCTGGGTACCGCAGCCAGACCTGCTGAAGATTCCCTTAATTGAATCTTATTCATGAGGGCGAGATGCATCTGTTTCTCTGGCCTTCATTCTTACAAACTTGGCAATGTGTTTTCTGAACAACGCTTATCCGCTCAGAAGAGCTGGATCCTCGCAGCCTTCCCTCTTCCACCCCAGGAGGAACTGGCGCCTCTTCAGCCCATCCTCTGTCCGTCAAGAATCCATCCGGCCTGAAAACAATGGCTCCTGAGAAATAAGAAAGCACCAGTCCATTCCCTGCCAGGCTGTTTCCCTCCCAGTCTAGAGCCACCCGTTGTCCATGCTGATGACCTCTGTTCCAAGGTGGCCTCTTCTTTCTGACACTTCGGGGCTGTGCTGTTCAGTAGGCTCTTTCATGTCTCCCAAGCCCTGAAAGGCTGCTGTGCTTAGCGACCCCCCCCCCTTCCCTCTCCCAGGAGCGCTCCCTCGACACCTATCTGTGTAACTTGACAACACTCCCGCCAGCCCGGCCACCTGCCCCTCTGTGGGGAAGGACACACGCTCGCTTTCAAGTTCAAGGTCGCTGGCAGGTAAACAGCACAATTTCAGATTCACAGACATCCTCTGCCACCCCGCACTGCTGTGAAGGAGCGGGTGACGTATGAGCCTGTGTGCACAAGCCAGACCCTGATCTGCATCCCTGTAAGTGAGAAGCCATTTAAGGGTGCTGGAAGCACAGGGCCTGCCCCACCTCCTCCTCTGACCTGCGAAGAGGAGTCTTTGTGGAGGGATGTGGCAGAGCCCCTGCAGTCAGATCTGCACCATGCAGGAAGACCCCGAGACCCTGTGAAAGGTCCAGTCCTCCCCCCCAATCCAGCCCGGCATGCTGGGTTACCAGTGTGAGTCCTGCCTGGGGACCCAAGAGACGAGACCTGGGGTAGGGACTGGGGAATTTGGGTCAGGAAGACTTTCAGAAGGTTAAAGTCATGGCCTGGAACTCACTATGTAGACCAGGCTGGCCTTGAACTCTCAAGAGATCTGCCTGCCTCTGCCTCCCAAGTGCTGGGATTAAAAGTGGACACCGCCAAGCCTGACCTTTTAAAAATTTAATTTATTTATTTTCATTTTATGCATATGAATGTATTGCCTGCCTGTCTGTAAGTGTACCTGGGTGGTGTGATGCTGGAGGACATCAGAAGAGAGCATCGGATTCTCCTGGAACTGGAGTTACAGACAGTTGTTAGCTGCCATTTGGGTACTGGAAATTAATTCTGGGTCTTCTGCAAGAGCAACTAGTGCTCTTAACCACTGAGCTAGCCTGGAGTCTTTATTTTTAACTCCAACAGATCCCCTTCAACTGACCTGCTTAGTGTCATGTAGCCCTCCACAGCTTGGAGCTATGGCCCAAGAGCACCCACTTCTTTGTTTAAGTTGACCAGTCCAAAAATTAGGGGAGGGAGACTTGCCCCAGACCAGACCAGGGGAAACACATGAAAGGCCTAAGCCCTCCTGGAAGCTTTGGACTTCTAAGTTTCTGAGTCCCTCTCCACTTGGGCAGAGTTTTCTTCTGTGAGTGTGTGTGTGTGTGTGTGTGTGTGTGTGTGTGTGTGTGTTGTAATGTTTCTTCCCTTTTGATAATTTGTTACCTGTTGTTTGCTTTGTGTCTGAGATTCTTCTGTTGGGTCCGAAAATTGCACAGAAAAACTCTCAAGCCCAGGATTCAATCTTTGATACAAAATGTATTTAATTTGCTGGTGTACCAGAAGAACCCGATTAAGAAAACTGATGCATCAGGGGAGCCAATTGTTGATGCATCAGGGACGCAACCTACTCCATGCAGGGACAATTGTGACCTCAACAGTCTGTTACAGAGAGCGTTTAAAGACAAAAACCACAAGCTAGAGGAATTTGGTGACATTATAGAAACACAATTATGAGGCTATGGAAACACATTGAAAGCAGTGGTGATCTCTAAACTGATGGATTGTGTTTAGCACTGTGAAGCCCCTTGGAGAGGAAGGGGCTTCTTAGGGGGTAGGAAGCACTCCTACAGGACTGGGAAAGTTCATCCTGACCTCAGGTAGCTGTGGGAACTAGGAACTCAGGGTTGGACTGTATTCTTGTGGTTAAGGTAGTCATGGGAACCAGACTTGCTTTAGCTAACTCCATTTTACAGTTAACTCCTTCTGACCTGGTCCTAATACTTTTAATTCATTAATTGGCATTGAAAATGAGCTTGATCAAGACTCCTAGATCGTGACATTACCTCCCACCATGACTGGAGGAGGTTTCCCTGTGTTGGGGGAGGGGAAACAACGGGGAAGAGAGGAGATGAGTCCTAGAGAAGAGGGCTTCCAGGAGATTAGTGGGCAGCAGGTCTGTGGCAGATGGGTGGGGATGGGTTTTAGGATCTGTGGCACTCAGCAACCTGTGTGAAGGCCCAGGGTATGAGATACCAGCTCAGCATCCATGTGAAGGCCCAGGGTACAGAGATACCAACTCAGCATCCGTGTGAAGGCCCAGGGTAGAGAGATACCAGCTTAGCATCCATGTGAAGGCCCAGGGTACAGAGATACCAACTCAGCATCCGTGTGAAGGCCCAGGGTACAGAGATACCAGCTCAGCATCCATGTGAAGGCCTAGGGTACAGAGATACCAGTTCAGCATCCGTGTGAAGGCCCAGGGTACAGAGATACCAGTTCAGCATCGCTGTGAAGGCCCAGGGTACCGAGATACCAGCTCAGCATCGCTGTGAAGGCCCAGGTTACAGAGATACCAGCTCAGCATTGGTGTGAAGGCCCAGGGTACAGAGATACCAACTCAGCATCCGTGTGAAGGCCCAGGGTACAGAGATACCAGCTCAGCATCCGTGTGAAGGCCCAGGGTACAGAGATACCAGCTCAGCATCTGTGTGAAGGCCCAGGGTACAGAGATACCCGCTCAGCATTGGTGTGAAGGCCCAGGTTACAGAGATACCAGCTCAGCATTGGTGTGAAGGCCCAGGGTACAGAGATACCAACTCAGCATCCGTGTGAAGACCCAGGGTACAGAGATACCAACTCAGCATTCGTGTGAAGACCCAGGGTACAGAGATACCAACTCAGCATCCATATGAAGGCCCAGGTTACAGAGATACCAGCTCAGCATTGGTGTGAAGGCCCAGGGTACAGAGATACCAGTTCAGCATCCATGTGAAGGCCCAGGGTACAGAGATACCAGCTCAGCAACGCTGTGAAGGCCCAGGGTACAGAGATACCAACTCAGCATCCGTGTGAAGGCCCAGGGTACAGAGATACCAGTTCAGCATCTGTGTGAAGGCCCAGGGTACAGAGATACCAGCTCAGCATCAGTGTGAAGGCCCAGGGTACAGAGATACCAGCTCAGCATCCGTGTGAAGGCCCAGGGTACAGAGATACCAGCTCAGCATCGCTGTGAAGGCCCAGGGTACAGAGATACCAATGCAGCTTTGCTTCATGGAGAAAGATGGTGTGAGGTCTGGGCAGGAGGAGCAGATGGGCACTGCTCTGAGACACTAGGTGACCACTGAAGTGCTCCCAGTCCATGTCATCCTGAGCCATCATCCCCAAACTGTTGATGACTTGCCATACTTACACAGGCACTGCTGTCTGGTGCAGACACAGCCCTGGTTGGCATAGGTGACTTTCAATGTCACCTGCAGCTGGCTAGTGGATGCTCTGACCCAGATACTGGCAGGAAATAGCTTTGTTTTCTGGTAGGTGCTGCTTTCTAGAAGGTTCTATAGCTTGGGTTATGGTGAGGGAGGTGAGGTCAGATGTACAGGGCAGGCTGGGTCATCTTCAGTTAGACTGTGACAGCTCGGCTCACTAGGGATTTTTTTTCATGCTAATTCTGATTTTGAAATATCCTGCCTTAGCATATTGTGCCTGCCCTGCACAGCTTTGGGCATGGCTAAAAATGTCTCAATAATAAAAGGTTGGATGCTCCATCAGAATTCCTTGATGGTCCCTTCATTTTCATGCCTCACCCAAGTCCAGGGTGCCCCTCCCACCAGCAGGCCCTACCCTGCATTGGCTGGGCCTCTGGGGTCTGCTTCACCATAGTTTGTTGGGGAGACTCTCTAGACCTTCTTCATTTCTACTTTTAAGAACAAGCTGCGTGGATCAGATCTGAGTTGTTACGGCCTCTAACTGTGAGGCCTCTTCTCTCACTCAGACCTCATGAGGGAGGAGCCAGGTGTTCCTTCTCTGCTCCTGATGGTGACTGTCACAGCAGAGATTGCCGCAATATCAGGGGCAGGGGGGTGCAGCTGGTGGCAAATGCTGTAGGTGGCACAGATGTCTTCCCCACCCTCCCTCCACCCTCCACCCTTCTCCTTCTCTCCTTCCCCCTCCCTCCCCCCTCCCATCCTCCCTCCCTCTTTTCCCTTCCCTCCCTCTCCCTCTTCTCCTCTTCCCTCCACCCCTTCTCCTTTTCTATTCTTTGTCCCTCCTTCTTTTCTCTCCCTCTCCTACCTCGCCCTTCCTCTCTCCCTCCCCCCACTTTTCTCTTCTTCCTCCTTCCATCCCTTTCGCTTTCTCTCCCCTCCCTCTTTGAGAGATGGAGCCCAGTTGTAGTAAATGGGTGTTTGGGCCTTGATGTTTCTAACACAGATCCTTTCCTCACTGTGCTCTGTTTCCTGGCCACTCACATGTGAGCACCCACAAGCTCCCAGAGCCAGGCCTTCTGTCCACGGTGGACTTTATCTCCTGAAACTGTGAGCCCAGAGCAGCCCTCTCGCTCTCAACTGCAGCTTTCAGGCATTTCATCCCAGCCAGAAGAAAAGTGACTCGGTGGCTGGGAATTGAGGGCATCCGGGTCAACAGGAGCGCCAATGGGAGGTGAGGGCATCCGGGTCAACAGGATGCCATGGGAAGTGAGGGCATCTGGGTCAACAGGAGGCCATGGGAAGTGAGGGCATCCTGGGTCAACAGGAGGCCATGGGAAGTGAGGGCATCCTGGGTCAACAGGAGGCCATATTGTGCTGGATAGCTTTATGTCAACTTGACACACCTGGGTTGAGGGACCCTCAGTTGGGGAATGGCTCCATTGGATTGGCCCGTGGCCATCTGTGGGTATTGTTTTGATTGTCAGGCAATGTGGGAGGGCCCAGCCCACTATGAGTAGTGCCACCCTGGGCAGGTTGTTGTTACCATATAAGAAGGCAGGCTGGGCATAGCCAGAGGAGCAAGCAGTGAACAGCATTCCTCCATGGCCTGTGCTTCAGCTCCTGCCTCCAGGTTCCTGCCCTGAGTTCCTGCCTTGGGCTCCCTAAGTGATGAACTGTGACTCAGGAGATGTTAAGCTAAATAAACTCTTTCCTCCCCAAGTTTGTGTCAGAGTGTTTTGTCACAGCAATGGAAGACAAACTAGAACACATGGGAAGTGAAGGCATCCCCGGTCAACAGGAAGCCATGGGAAGTGAGGGCATCTCAGGCCAATAGTACATCTCTCAGTAAACTTGCAGTTTGAACCCATAGACAGAGTCATTTTAATCACTATATGATAAACTAAAAAGAAATACTAATTTTTAGAATAATACATGTTTAAAGGATACATTTATTTCTCATATTTGTGACACTTATGCATTTTAGGTTGGCAGAAAACAGAGAAGCTTCCCCAAGGGTCAGGAAGGCAGAAGAGTCTGCGAGTGAGAGCCCAAATAACACATTTTATGTCTAGTAATGAATTCTTTGAGCACTTCTTTCCTTAAATCATTTTCTAAGATTTAACATCAGAATTTTTTCTTGAAAAGACAACATCAATTATTAAAGGACCTGGATAGTTCATGAAGGCTTCTCCATTTTGCAGAAATTGCTGAAGACTTCTGCTCTCTTCATGTGGCAGCTGTTGCTGACTTAGAGCAACTTTTCCCTTCTTATTTGGAAAGACTTGATTATATTGTTACAAAATTGATGATCATTATTACAAAATCTTGAGACCTGCCAATAATTATAAGCCAGATAATGAAAGCCACCTATGAGTATTCCATTAGATTTTTGGTGTTTACTTCCCTAGAACTCTCTAGCCTCCGCTCTCTGTGGTGTTGAAAATTTCATGGAAGCACAGTACAAACTTCCCTCCAACATCCCTCACCCAATGCATCCATCCCCTGTGCTCATCCATGCCCTGCTCTGCTAGGCATCTGCAGCATCTCCAAGCCTCACTGTTACAGACAGCATGCTGCTGCCTTTGCGCTCCTGATGCCTCCCTGAGATGTGTATGTGTGCAGCCAGCCTTCAGGGAGTGTGTTCATGTCATTTGCCAAATTGCTTTTGGAGACATCGGCCTTGTGGTCCCACTGGCGGGTGTCTTGTGCATGTGCCACTGAGCCCTTGGGGCACAGGTAGTGTGAGCTGGAAGGCGCTGGTGTAAATCCAGTTGGACACGCGTTGTTCTTCTTTGGTTTTGGAGAATCTGTTGCTGGATGTGGTTCCTTGTTCCACATTCTCAGGAGCAGATGGGGGTGTGTCCTGAGGTGGAGCATGTGACAGGCCCCAGCAGTGCATTCCAGACCTGCGGTCAGCGGTTCAGGTGGGTGTCCCCTGCTCTGTGCTAAACCCCAGTGTGTGCCTGTTCTGGAACTCAGTAGCTGATCTTTGGTTTTTGGCAGTTCTGGGCTGGAGTCACAGGAGGCTAGCATGTACGTCCCAGGTGTCCCAGACTCAATCTGGCAGCCTCCCAAGTGTGGGGTGCTGCAGACCCAGGCATGTCCAAGAACTGAGTCTGTGGAGCCCCCACTTTGTCTCCATTCCAGCACCAGCCCTGCAGTGTCCACCCCTCCCCCCACATCCATACCCTGGAGTCCTCCCAAGCCTATTTCACGGCCACTCAGGAGGCTGATTAGAGCAGTTCCCATTTCCATGTTAAGCGGTTTAAGCCACAGGCGCCAGGAGGGGTCCTGGATAGGCTGTAATTTCCCATTCCAATCACAGCCCCCAACCCATCAGTCAACTGGGCGATGGTAAGATCTGAGAGGCTGCTCAGGAGGGCTGGGCCTGAGCCTCCCTGTCTCATTTCTAGGAACCGATGCGTGAAGTGACCCTGAAGAGAAGGGGGATTCAATTTCCCCTGAGATGGTTTTCTGGGGAAGAGAGCTGCTGAGAGGGCTGCTCTTCACAGAGCACTTGTCAACCCCAGAGGCCCTGCAGTTGTGACCCTGTGACAGCCCAGGTAGATATGCAAATCAGTGTACCTGCTGCACTCCCACACACTGCATATGCAAATCAGTCTACCTGCTGCACTCCCACACACTTCATATGCAAATCAGTCTACCTGCTGCCACTCCCACACACTGCATATGCAAATCAGTCTACCTGCTGCACTCCCACACACTGCATATGTAAATAAGCCTAAGCTGTTTTCTGTCCCAGCTCTAGGAGGGGCAGAACTCAGGAGTCCTCAGGTTACAACAGACTGATGTTAGGAAGTGGAACGGCAGCCATGAACCCTAGTCAAGGGCCTGAGTGTCTGCCCCACCTGCTGCTTCTGTGTCTTCTGTGTCCACGTCTGCCCAGGGGGACGCAGCTGATGTGGCTGATGTTAGAAGCTAGAACCCCAGTCCAAGTGGGAGGGCCAACTTGAGCCACACCCTGGCCCCACCTGCTCCACATCCCCTCAGTCTCCATGTCCTTGTCTCTGAAGGTTCCTGGAGCAGCTCTGCCCATCCTACATGTCCCAGAATGATCATCCTAGGCACAAGACTTAGTGCACTTGCCGTTGGGTTCTAAGGCAGCAGGCAACAGAGTTCGCATTCTGTCCTGAGGAAAGGTGGAGAGAACAGAGGACTGGAAGCGCCAGGCCTCCCTAGTGATGGGCAGCAGCCTGGCAGCAGCTGGCATGAGTAAGAGAGCCGTGCAGCCTGTTCAGGTCCGTCAGTGCGTCCGGAGATTGGGTCCGGAGGAACGGAGGGAGGCGTCCTAGCAGGAAACTCAGCCAAACCAACACCCCTTCTTGGTCTGTCCAGGTCCATTCTCTCCACAACCCTGTGAGGAGCCAGGCTCCCCTCACCCTTGAAAAGAGTGCTGTGGGGTGGGGCTGGGGAGAAGGCTCAGTTGGTAAGCTGCTGTCCAGGAAAAACCTTCACAACTGAACTTTTGCAAGCACAGGCTGATCAGCCTGATTAGCACATGTCATGATTATAAGAGGTCCGAGGCCCAACTACAAGTTTTATGTTTCAAGGCTTTAGCCTCCAAATAGGCCATGTCTTTGCCTACCTCTCGGTCTGGACCTAGCGTTCTGTGACTAACAGGTACAATCTCTTTTGAAATGTATTAACTTACCCTCAGTTTCTGCGCCAACGCAAAAGCTGATGTGTCATCAGACAGCCATACTGCGGCCTAGAGCTGAGATTTCTCCATTTTGTCATAACCACCTATGTAATGTTTCCAGCAATGTAGCTGAAAATTGCCTTGACTCATGGCTTTCTTTGTTATGTAGCTATAAAAATTTCATCAGGTTGCTTCCCTGTCAGAACATGGAATGTGGGATGAACCGAATCTGTGTCCCAGGCTGTGGTCGACGTCATATTTAGCGCTCCAGAATAAACTGTCTCATCCCTTTTGAGGAAAGAGTAGTGTTTTGCATTAACACTGTGCAAGGTGGATAGGACCAGAGGGGAGCAGTATTGGTGGCAGATGCAGGCAGATCCCTGATATGAGATGTCCTTTAGGCCAAAGTAATCTAGCTCATGAGTAAGCTCAGGTTCCTATAAGAGACTTTGTTTCAAAGGAATATAGTGTACGGTGATTGTGGTGTGTGTGTGTGTGTGTGTGTGTGTGTGTTGGGGGCAGGTAGTGGTAGCACAGGCCTTTAATCCAGTAGTCAGGAGGCAAAGTCAGGCAGATCTCTCGTCGAGCTCAAGGCCAGCCTGGTCTGACGGATGATGTAAGTTCCAGCGCAGTTTGGGCCTACAGGGAGACCCTGCCCAAAAAGACAAACAATAAAAAACATGGGGAGGCGGGTCGCTTGACCCATGGCCTGCACCTTAAGAGCACTGACTGTTCTTTGCAGGGAACCTGGTTTGATCCGCTAAACACGCCACATGGTGGCTCCATCCGAAACAATCCATAGTCTCATTCAGAGGAACTTCTTCGGACCGTCCAGGCATTGCAGTGACACAGTCACTACATACGTGTAGGCATGTACACTCATACACATAAAAAAATAAATAAAACAAGAATATTACAAAGTGACGGTAAACAGCTGAAGACCCTCATAACCTGCACCCTCTGACCTCTACAATACATCAGAAACACAACAGTCTTCAGGTCTAAATGCCATTTTTTCATTTGTCCCAACCTGGTCCGTTTTATTTCCTCTCCATATTTGGGCCTCAAGAAATGAGCATTAAAAACCAACATTAGAGAGAGGAGTGTGAGTTGGGTGGGGTGCGGTGGCAGCTTCAATCTGTCAAATGGTCTTTTCTGTGGCGAAACAAATCCAACAGAAGGAAACAGATAACGTCGGTTACCAAACTTATTACAACCTAGAGGTGAAGGGCTTTGGAGCAATGTTTATTCAGAAAATATCAGGGAGCTCGACGGAAGCAGGTTGGGGTGTCCGAGTCCACCCTCTCCAGAGAACGGAACAATGGGAAGATCACAAGGAGCTCAGAAAATGCCACATAGAAATAAGCCACTTNAAAATTGATATGTAGTTTCTTGGGTAAATTTTAATGTCAAAATTTTATTTTATTTTAAAGATGTATTTGGAAGCTTTAGGGCCCTGTATGTCTTACTTTAGGATAGCTTAGATGTTTCAATGACTCCTTTTTTCTTTCTTTCTTTCTTTCTTTCTTTCTTTCTTTCTTTCTTTCTTTCTTTCTTTCTTTCTCCTTCCTTCCATCCTCCCTCCCTCTTTTCCCTTCCCCTCCCCTTCCATCCCTCTTCTCCCTCCACCCCTTCTCCTTTTCTATTCTTTGTCCCTCCCTTCTTTTCTCCCTCTCCTACCTCGCCCCTTCCTCTCTCCCTCCCCCCACTTTTCCTCTTCTTCCTCCTTCCATCCCTTTCGCTTTCTCTCCCCTTCCCTCTTTGAGAGATGGAGCCCAGTTGTAGTAAATGGGTGTTTGGGCCTTGATGTTTCTAACACAGATCCTTTCCTCACTGTGCTCTGTTTCCTGGCCACTCACATGTGAGCACCCACAAGCTCCCAGAGCCAGGCCTTCTGTCCACGGTGGACTGTATCTCCTGAAACTGTGAGCCCAGAGCAGCCCTCTCGCTCTCAACTGCAGCTTTCAGGCATTTCATCCCAGCCAGAAGAAAAGTGACTCGGTGGCTGGGAATTGAGGGCATCCGGGTCAACAGGAGGCCATGGGAGGTGAGGGCATCCGGGTCAACAGGATGCCATGGGAAGTGAGGGCATCTGGGTCAACAGGAGGCCATGGGAAGTGAGGGCATCCTGGGTCAACAGGAGGCCATGGGAAGTGAGGGCATCCTGGGTCAACAGGAGGCCATATTGTGCTGGATAGCTTTAGTGTCAACTTGACACACCTGGGTTGAGGGACCCTCAGTTGGGGAATTGGCTCCATTGGATTGGCCCGTGGCCACATCTGTGGAGTATTGTCTTGATTGTCAGGCAATGTGGGAGGGCCCAGCCCACTATGAGTAGTGCCACCCTGGGCAGGTTGTTGTGTACCATATAAGAAGGCAGGCTGGGCATGAGCCAGAGGAGCAAGCCAGTGAACAGCATTCCTCCATGGCCTGTGCTTCAGCTCCTGCCTCCAGGTTCCTGCCCTGAGTTCCTGCCTTGGGCTCCCTAAGTGATGAACTGTGACTCAGGAGATGTAAGCTAAATAAACTCTTTCCTCCCCAAGTTGGTGTCAGAGTGTTTTGTCACAGCAATGGAAGACAAACTAGAACACATGGGAAGTGAAGGCATCCCCGGTCAACAGGAAGCCATGGGAAGTGAGGGCATCTCAGGCCAATAGTACATCTCTCAGTAAACTTGCAGTTTGAACCCATAGACAGAGTCATTTTAATCACTATATGATAAACTAAAAAGAAATACTAATTTTTAGAATAATACATGTTTAAAGGATACATTTATTTCTCATATTTGTGACACTTATGCATTTTAGGTTGGCAGAAAACAGAGAAGCTTCCCCAAGGGTCAGGAAGGCAGAAGAGTCTGCGAGTGGAGCCCAAATAACCATTTTATGTCTAGTAATGAATTCTTTGAGCACTTCTTTCCTTAAATCATTTTCTAAGATTTAACATCAGAATTTTTTCTTGAAAAGACAACATCAATTATTAAAGGACCTGGATAGTTCATGAAGGCTTCTCCATTTTGCAGAAATTGCTGAAGACTTCTGCTCTCTTCATGTGGCAGCTGTTGCTGACTTAGAGCAACTTTTCCCTTCTTATTTGGAAAGACTTGATTATATTGTTACAAAATTGATGATCATTATTACAAAATCTTGAGACCTGCCAATAATTATAAGCCAGATAATGAAAGCCACCTATGAGTATTCCATTAGATTTTTGGTGTTTACTTCCCTAGAACTCTCTAGCCTCCGCTCTCTGTGGTGTTGAAAATTTCATGGAAGCACAGTACAAACTTCCCTCCAACATCCCTCACCCAATGCATCCATCCCCTGTGCTCATCCATGCCCTGCTCTGCTAGGCATCTGCAGCATCTCCAAGCCTCACTGTTACAGACAGCATGCTGCTGCCTTTGCGCTCCTGATGCCTCCCTGAGATGTGTATGTGTGCAGCCAGCCTTCAGGGAGTGTGTTCATGTCATTTGCCAAATTGCTTTTGGAGACATCGGCCTTGTGGTCCCACTGGCGGGTGTCTTGTGCATGTGCCACTGAGCCCTTGGGGCACAGGTAGTGTGAGCTGGAAGGCGCTGGTGTAAATCCAGTTGGACACGCGTTGTTCTTCTTTGGTTTTGGAGAATCTGTTGCTGGATGTGGTTCCTTGTTCCACATTCTCAGGAGCAGATGGGGGTGTGTCCTGAGGTGGAGCATGTGACAGGCCCCAGCAGTGCATTCCAGACCTGCGGTCAGCGGTTCAGGTGGGTGTCCCCTGCTCTGTGCTAAACCCCAGTGTGTGCCTGTTCTGGAACTCAGTAGCTGATCTTTGGTTTTTGGCAGTTCTGGGCTGGAGTCACAGGAGGCTAGCATGTACGTCCCAGGTGTCCCAGACTCAATCTGGCAGCCTCCCAAGTGTGGGGTGCTGCAGACCCAGGCATGTCCAAGAACTGAGTCTGTGGAGCCCCCACTTTGTCTCCATTCCAGCACCAGCCCTGCAGTGTCCACCCCTCCCCCCCACCATCCCATACCCTGGAGTCCTCCCAAGCCTATTTCACGGCCACTCAGGAGGCTGATTAGAGCAGTTCCCATTTCCATGTTAAGCGGTTTAAGCCACAGGCGCCAGGAGGGGTCCTGGATAGGCTGTAATTTCCCATTCCAATCACAGCCCCCAACCCATCAGTCAACTGGGCGATGGTAAGATCTGAGAGGCTGCTCAGGAGGGCTGGGCCTGAGCCTCCCTGTCTCATTTCTAGGAACCGATGCGTGAAGTGACCCTGAAGAGAAGGGGGATTCAATTTCCCCTGAGATGGTTTTCTGGGGAAGAGAGCTGCTGAGAGGGCTGCTCTTCACAGAGCACTTGTCAACCCCAGAGGCCCTGCAGTTGTGACCCTGTGACAGCCCAGGTAGATATGCAAATCAGTGTACCTGCTGCACTCCCACACACTGCATATGCAAATCAGTCTACCTGCTGCACTCCCACACACTTCATATGCAAATCAGTCTACCTGCTGCCACTCCCACACACTGCATATGCAAATCAGTTTACCTGCTGCCACTCCCACACACTGCATATGTAAATAAGCCTAAGCTGTTTTCTGTCCCAGCTCTAGGAGGGGCAGAACTCAGGAGTCCTCAGGTTACAACAGACTGATGTTAGGAAGTGGAACGGCAGCCATGAACCCTAGTCAAGGGCCTGAGTGTCTGCCCCACCTGCTGCTTCTGTGTCTTCTGTGTCCACGTCTGCCCAGGGGGACGCAGCTGATGTGGCTGATGTTAGAAGCTAGAACCCCAGTCCAAGTGGGAGGGCCAACTTGAGCCACACCCTGGCCCCACCTGCTCCACATCCCCTCAGTCTCCATGTCCTTGTCTCTGAAGGTTCCTGGAGCAGCTCTGCCATCCTACAATGTCCCAGAATGATCATCCTAGGCACAAGACTTAGTGCACTTGCCGTTGGGTTCTAAGGCAGCAGGCAACAGAGTTCGCATTCTGTCCTGAGGAAAGGTGGAGAGAACAGAGGACTGGAAGCGCCAGGCCTCCCTAGTGATGGGCAGCAGCCTGGCCAGCAGCTGGCATGAGTAAGAGAGCCGTGCAGCCTGTTCAGGTCCGTCAGTGCGTCCGGAGATTGGGTCCGGAGGAACGGAGGGAGGCGTCCTAGCAGGAAACTCAGCCAAACCAACACCCCTTCTTGGTCTGTCCAGGTCCATTCTCTCCACAACCCTGTGAGGAGCCAGGCTCCCCTCTTCCCTTGAAAGAGTGCTGTGTTTGGGGCTGGGGAGAAGGCTCAGTTGGTAAGCTGCTGTTCTCAGGAAAAAACCTTCACAAACTGAACCTTTTGCAAGCAAGGCTGATCAGCTGATTAGCACATTCATGATTATAAAGAAGGTCCAGAGCCCAACTACAGTTTAGTTTAGGCTTTAGCCTCCAAATAGCCATTCTTTGCCTACCTCTCTGTCTGACCTAGCGTTCTGTGACTAACAGGTAACAATCTCTTGAAATGTATTAACTTATCCCTAGTTTCTGCCAACCAAAAAGCTGAGTGTCATCAGACAGCATCTGCGGCCTAGAGCTGAGATTTCTCCATTTTGTCATAACCACCTATGTAATGTTTCCAGCAATGTAGCTGAAAATTGCCTTGACTCATGGCTTTCTTTGTTATGTAGCTATAAAAATTTCATCAGGTTGCTTCCCTGTCAGAACATGGAATTTGGGATGAACCGAATCTGTGTTCCCAGGCTGTGGTCACTCATATTTGGCTCCAGAATAAACTGTCTCATCCCTTTTGAGGCAAGAGTAGTGTTTTTGCATTAACACTGTGCAAGGTAAGGACCAGAGGGAGCAGAGGTGGCAGAGGCAGGCAGATCCCTGGAGTCCTTTGGCCAAAGTCATCTAGCTCATGAGTAAGGCTCAGGTTCCTTAAGAGACTTTGTTTCAAAGAATATAGTGTACGTGTGTGTGTGTGTGTGTGTGTGTGTGTGTGTGTGTGTTGGGGGCAGGTGTGGTAGCACAGGCCTTTAATTCCAGTAGTCAGGAGGCAAAGTCAGGCAGATCTCTGTGAGCTCAAGGCCAGCCTGGTCTACGGAGTTAAGTTCCAGGCCAGTAGGGCTACAGGGAGACCCTGTCTCAAAAAGACAAACAAAACAAAAACAGTGGGGGAGGGGGTGCTTGACCCATGGCTCAGCCATTAAGAGCACTGACTGTTCTTGCAGAGGACCTGGGTTTGATCCCCAACACCCACATGGTGGCTAACTACCATCCATAGCTCCAGTTCCAGGGAACTTCTTCTGACCTCCAAGGGCATTGCACGACACAGGTGCAGTTACACTCATACACATAAAAAAATAAAAATAAAACAAAATATTTACAAAGTGAGGTAAACAGCTGAAGACCCCATAACTGACCTCTGACCTCTACATACATCAAAACACAAACAAGCTCTTCAGGTCTAAATGCCATTTTTCATTTGTCCCAACCTGGTCTTTTATTTCCTCTCCATATTTGGGCCTCAAGAAATGAGCATTAAAAACCAACATTAGAGAGAGGAGTGTGAGTTGGGTGGGGTGCGGTGGCAGCTTCAATCTGTCAAATGGTCTTTTCTGTGGGAAAAAATCCCAACAGAAGGAAACAGATTAAGTCGGTTACCAAACTTATTACAACCTAGAGGTGAAGGGCTTTGGAGCAATGTTTATTCAGAAAATATCAGGGAGCTCGACGGAAGCAGGTTGGGGTGTCCGAGTCCACCCTCTCCAGAGAACGGAACAATGGGAAGATCACAAGGAGCTCAGAAAATGCCACATAGAAATAAGCCACTTGGGGGTGCAGTTCTTCCAGGTGAGCATGCAGGGGGAAGCACTGGCAGGGGGCCGACGCTGAGCATCCCGAGCCTGCCTAAAGATGGGGCCCCGCAAAGGAATGAAGTTGTCTTCAATCCCGTGTAGTTGTTTTTCTTGTCTTGGTGGCCAAATACCTGACAGGAAGCTAGCTAAGGGAGGAAGGGTCCATTGTGGCTCACTGTCCATCATAGAACCATTGCATTAGGTTTCATAACGTCACAGAGGGGGAGACCGGGGATTCAAACACATGCGTCCACGGGGGCACTTTTTATATAGAATCTTACGAGTTCCAATCTGGTAGCTATTCTGAGCTTCCTTTTACAAATGGCCCAGAAGAGGCCGAGTTTAAGGTGCTTTCCAGCGGAAACATCTAGAATCAGGCAGAGCTAGGACAAGGAGCAGGACTCACTTTCTGTGGAATGGCCTCTTTTCACAGTGTGTCTGCTTCTGTGTCCCTGGTCCCTGGAAGAAGAGCGTGCTCTGGCCACTCAGCTGTTACAGGTGCAGTGGTCCCAGGTAGCATTCCCAAGATGCCTGCTCTGCGGTCTTCTGCACACGGCGCCTTCCCACTCTACTGACATCTGCTTGTAGAAAGGATGGTGTCAGGGCTGGAGAGATGGCCTAGTGGTTAAGAGCGCCGACTGCTCTTACAGAGGACCCAGGTTTGATCTCCAGCACCCACATGGTGGCCAAGAACCGTCTGAAACTCCAATTCCAGGAGAACTCCAGTTCCAGGGGAATCCGAGACCCTCTTCTGACCTCCGAGGCATTGCACGACACAGGTGCACAAACCTGCATGTAGACAGTACATTCCTACACATACAGAAATAAATAAAATTTAAAAAAAAGAAAGGATGGTGTCAAAGCCACAGAATGGTTGCTTCCTCTGTCCATGTAGTCAATATCCCAATACACAGATGCCTGGAGAACCTGAGTTGTACCCATCATTTTGTAAAACCCTAGGTTCTTGACACATTTCCTTTCTTCCATCCCTCCTCTCCCTTTCTTTCTTTCTTTGTTTTTTTTTTTTGAGACAAGGTCTCCCTATAGCCCCAGCTGGCCTGGAACTCACTCTGTAGACCAGGCTGGCCTTGAACTCACAAAGATCTGCCTGCCTCTGCCTCCTGAGTGCTAGGATTAAAGGCATGGGCCACCATGCCCGGCACTTTCTTTCTTTCTAAAAGGTCTCACTTAGCTCAGGCTGGCCTCAAACTTGCTATATAGCTGAGGATGACCTTGAACTCCTGATCTTCTTACTCCACCTCCCACTCTCAGGGGTTGCAGGAATACATGTCACACCCAGCTTTGCTTATTTGTTTGTTGCATGTGTTTTGTGCATCCTTTTACCTCCACCTCCAGAGTTCTGGGATTACAGGGTGGGACACTGTGACCAACTCTGGGTCTATTTTCTTCTCCGGGTGTTTTCTCAGCTCTCATGGCACAGCTGAGCTTGCTCAAGAAAGCAGAGAGCCCACAAGGCATCACTGACGGGCTGCACAGCTGACTGCCAGCACCCCACAAGCCTCCACGTCCAGCTTTACTTACATGGTCCTGGGGTTTGCGTGCAAGTCCTCATGCCTGCGTAGCGGTCACTGTACTGACTGAACCATTTCCCTAGCTCCAGATCTTTTGTTTTGACATCTAAAGAGGAGGATCAAGGGTGGAGGAGAAGGAGGGGGTGGAGGAGCAGGTGGGTCCGAGTCTGGCCTGATGCAGTTTCTGCTAAGTCCCCGGAGCAGCAGGGGGTTCGGACCAGAGAATCAACATACCTGACTTCCACATTTGGTGGGCTCAGGAGAGCTCATTCTTCTAGAAGACTTGGCTTTGGCTATCCCAGGGGCCTGTGCTTCAGAAGTGGGCCCTGACATTGCCCTGGACACAGCCACGCCAGGCCTGGGTGTGGTGGCCGGCGTTGTCCAGCTTTCGTTTGTCATGACTGACACATCCAGCCCCTCCTGCGCCCGGCTTTTTCTGAGGCTCATTACAGCTGGGTGCACAGAAAGCAGTTTGGTAAATGGCTCCTGAAGCTTCGTCTTAAAGGTTAATGGTGACTGTCAAGGGAAAACAGGACAGTGCACTCCACGACGATGCCCTCTTTTCAGTTAAGTGAGGATAAAGAGTCTGGGCTCTCTGCAGACACCTGACTTGCCTGCCAAGGATCCCAGGAGCCACGGTGGCCTGGACACCAGACCATTGCCTCTTTGAACTGTTTCCTTATCTACAAGCTGCTCAGAGGAGGGCATTGGTTTCAGGGGACCCTGAGCCCCAGTCCTGCTTGGCTGTGTGGGCTGCATGTGGAGAGGAGCTGTGGGTACCGCAGCCTGGCCTGGTGGCCTCTGGGAGGAAGGAGGACATCTGTGCTCAGTTTAGGAACTCAGGATATAGGTATGAACTGAGCTCAGATCACAAGGCTATGTGCAGTGGTCTGGGGGAAGGGAGACCATCACCAGAGAGCCTCTGCTGGGTCCCATGTCACCCAACGTTCCCTGTGATCCAAGTGAGTGCAGCCGGTGCTGCCTGTACGAGCTGGGATAACTGCCACAGGGGTGGGAGGGAGATTCACCCACTGGGGGGAAACAACAAGCAGAGCTCCATTCTGCCCTGGCTTTTACTGGGTAGGCAGTTTCTAGAAAGATCTCCTCAGGTAGCTTACTCAGGAGTCAGGCTCCATCAGTCTGTGATGTCATGTCACAGACTGTCATGTCTTCTACCCTGGGCCAAGGTCACTGTGTTCAGGCTGAGGAGAGAGGCTCGCACTGAGGGTCCGTGGCACAGTCTGGCATTGTCTCACACTCTTGCACTCCTGTCTGCCAGAGCCCCAGAACACAGCCAGCTCCGTGCACTAAGGCTAGGCAATGTCTCCTCCTGTGCCAGTAGCTGTGGGTAGACTGAGCATGTGCAGTCCCTGCCCCCGCTGAGAGTTGGTGGCTGCAGCTGGGGAACCTGAGCTGTCCATCCCATACATGGTATCTGCTGAGTAGGCCCTGGTCCTGGCAGGGGCACAGCTGTCAGCAGGAGGCCCAGGGGCTCTGGCTTCCTGTGACTTCCGTTCTGCGGGAGATGCTAAACTGATAAACGGAACTGAGGTTCTCTCCATGCAGGGTACACTCACAGCAGGGCAGTAAGGAGGAACAAAGGCTGGGCAGCCTGGGACAGCGACCGGGTGTCTCAGGGTTTGCAGGGAGGCAGAGGAGGGCCAGACACAGGTCTGTCACTTTGAGAATGAACTAAGGAGCCATTCTGGGCCTGGAAGGTAGGTCTTGGGCACTAGTACAGAAAAGCGTCTCTAGGAGGAAGGTGAAGGTCAAAGTGAACTCAGGAGATATCTGGGCTCAGCAGCTAGGTGGATGGGGCTTGGAGGGTGGGAAAAGGGGGGGAACCTAGCTAGGACATGCTCCCTGCTCAGTCTTCTCCCCAGACGGTGGCTCAGAAAGAATCTACTAGATTCCGAAGGTTTTTCTCACCCCACACTACCGAGGCTCACCTGAGCATTGCTTTACCGAGTCTTTGGCAAACAGATGCATGTGTGCATGAATGAATGAAGGATGGATGGATGGATGAATGAATGATTGGATGGGTGGACAGATACAAGAACAGATGAATGGATAATGAGTGAATGGATGGATGGATGGACAAGTAGATGGATCGATGCATGCATGAATGAATGACTGGACTGATAGATGGGTATACGGATGTGTGAATGAACAGCTGGTCTGAGTCTTGGAAGATGGAGAGCGCCTTCAGCCTCCTCTGGTCCCTACAATGATCTCCAGGCTTTGGTATTAACTAGGAGCAGGAGCCAGCTGGAGCCATAGCAGTCAAGGTCATCAGGGGCCACGTGGCCAGGCACACTGTTGCCTTCATTTAGTCCTTTATTCTTTTATTTTTTTGAGATAGGATGTCAGAGCCCAGGCAGGCCTGTAATTCACTGTGTAGTCTAGGCTGGCCTCAAACTTAACCATGTATGCACCCCAGGCTGCTTGGAACTTTTGATCCTCCTGCCTCTGTCTCCCAAGTGCTGAGACTGCAGTCACGTGCCAGCTTACGTGGCAGCTGGGCTCCCTCTCTCCTTGAGTGCACAGTCATCTATGGAACAAGTATGCAAATAAAAAGAAAACCTCAGGGTGTGGTGGTGCGCCTTTAATCCCAGCACTTGGGAGGTAGAGGCAGGCGGATCTCTGCGAGTTCAAGGCCAGCCTGGTCTATAGAGCAAGTTCCAGGACAGCTGGAGCTGTAGGGAAACCCTGCCTCAAAAAGACCAAATAACCCCAAAGGAACCCAGCTCAGATCAAAACCCATGCCAAGCTTGTCTCCTCTGGGTAGCTTAAATGTCAAATTGAAAATATCCCCCAAATACTGTTTCACCAGAGAGTGACTGGAGTGCCCTCAAAGGGGCACGAGATGATTTGGGGTGCCCCTGGGTCAGAAGGTAGCCAGATAGAACCTTGAAGGATGAAAGTCTCTCTTTCGGACCTGGCTCTCAAGCAGAGGCTGATGTGACCTTTGTCAGTGTTTTCGAGCCTCCTCCGGCAGAGCGGCCCCTTCAGCTCTGAGATGCCAGCAGCCTCAGCTGGTAGGGAGACCTCCCGCGGTGGCCTTTGTTTTGATGGTTTCTCCTCTATATGTGGAAAGTAACATTGATTTTTCTTCCCATTTGCAGAATAGGATCATCGGATTTCCCTTAAAACCTTATTTGAGTAAAGTAAGTACCTGGCTCAGATGCATTTTGACAGGGTCGGTTGCAGAGAGGATGTGGCTCTTCTGAAAAGCATACTGCAAAGTGCCCATCACAGGCGTGGCTCTCCCGCTGCGAACGCTCCACTGGCTGCTGCTTCTAGAGTCCCCGTGTTCGTGTTCTGAATCTTGTGTAACTGTTAGACTTCCAGTCCTCCCTTGTCTGTGGCCATATCAACCACCTCACCTCCAGGCCTTTGCACATGCTATTTCCTCTGCTTGAGCACTCTTCCTTCAGAAATGTGTGTGTGTGTGTGTGTGTGTGTGTGTGTGTGTGTGTGTGTACATTTGGCTCTGGGCACATCTCCTCTCCTCTAGCCCCCCTCAGACACCCACAAAACCACGTACCTCCCCTGCCTTTCCAACCCCAGGTGTGCTTTATTACCTCTAATCCCTTAATGTTGAGTGATACTGTGTATGTCCTACTGATTATCTTCCCTCTGGAAGGAGAATTCTGCCCAGCAGTGACTTCATCATCTTGTTCACTGTTGGGCTCCTGTCACTGTTTGGAGATGTGTGACCATGCGGGCCTCTCAACCACAGTGAGGAAGCTCAGGACCAGAAAGGCCAATCGGAGCCCTGCCAAGTCCCCAGCCATGGTGACTGCTGCAGCTGAAGAGGCACATGACCAGAGCCTGGCCAATCAGAGAGGCTCTTGGACCCCGTGGGTGCTCTTTAAAAGTCAAGGCTTCTGAGCTGTTTCATAGCTCTCTCCTGCCTGCTCTCCTCGTCGAGTCTCTAGCCGCCACTCTTCAGCTCTCCTATTTGGATGTCCTCAGCAACGTGTTTAAGAGTCAGAGAAATCTCTGTTCATTTTGTTACTTGCTTGTTACCGTCCTCCATGATGCTCACAGACGCAAGCCTGGCCCTGTCCCCTGCAGAATCCCAGTACCTGACATGTGATGGGGTGCTTGTCACCTCTCAGTGCCTGAACTTTAGTGTGAAAGGAGGTGGGGCTGGCCTGATGGCACCGACCTGTGACAGAGTCCGACAGAGCCTGGCGGCAGGACCTGGACTCAGGGAACCAGTGGGTTAGGAGGGGAGGGAAGGTGAGGAGGGTGGTCTGCCCAAAATGACAAAGTGAAGCGTGAGCTACCTGCCTCCCTGAGTCCTGATAGCCTCCTCCCTACAAAGGAAGGTGGACTGGTTTAGAGGGTTCCCGGGTCAGGAGGACATGGGCCCTCAGCAGCTTTGACTAGGGGGGAGGGTTCCCGACATGCAGACAAGGTGAGATGAGAGACAGAGGCCCTTTTTCCTGCGGTAGCCCCTGCCTGAGACAGGTTTGACATGTGATGCTCTGTCGGGTGGGAGCCTGCTGGAGCCTGCCTGAGCAGGGCGAACCACTGTCCAGCTTGTTCAAACACAACCAATGCGACATGCTTTAATACCCAGAGATGCCCAGAGCTGGGACAGACAGGATTAAGAGGCGCTGTCTGGGGAGGGGCAGAGACAGAGAGGCCTCTTTAAACATGAAGGTGAGACTGGGGACTGCTGTCCACAGGGTCTCACAGACCCAGCTCTTGCGGTGGGTGCGGAAGAGTGGGTAAGGAGTCTGGGGGTGTCAGCGGGAGCCTGGCTGAGGACTGAGTGGGCTGAGGGCTGGAAGGGAAACAGATGGAGGTGGTGACAGGTTAAGGATAAGGGACAGAAGGAGGGAGATGGGAGAAAGCAGGGAGAGTGGTGCCCTCAGTACCTTAACCAAAGCAGAGGGCTAGCTGAAGTGAAGGACACGGAGTGCTGGCTGGGCCACGTACTAGTACTAGAGTGCTGGCTGGGCCACATACTAGTACTAGAGTGCTGGCTGGGCCATGTACTAGTACTAGAGTGCTGGCTGGGCCATGTACTAGTACTAGAGTGCTGGCTGTGCCACATACTGGATTTTAGCCACAGCAGCACAGTGGCTGGTCCTGGGGCAGACACAGCCAGCGCCTCTGGATCACAGGTGGCCCCTAGCTCTAAAAGCCTGCCCCAGAACGAGGAGGAAGATGGTCCGAGGTCCCCAGGTGCCCTGCTAGCCCATAGCCTGCTCTGTCTACTGGGTTCTTTGTCCAAAATAGCCATTTACATCCTGGGCCTGTCCCCAGTGTGGCCTCAGGCCAGGGCTGTGCTCTGGCAATGACCTATCAGCCCATGGTAGCTGGGCAGCAGCATGGCCGGTTCACACCACAGTAAGGAGGCAGAGAGGGAGGAAGGCATGATACTACTTAGCTCCCTCTCCATCTCTGCAGTCCAGGATCCCAGCCAGGGAGTGGTGCCACTCACAGTGCAAGTCTTCCTACCTCAGTTTACACAGTTAGCATAGTCCTCAGAGGCACATCCAGATGCCTGTCTCCCAGGTGATTCTAGATCTCGTCAAGTCGATAACTGAGATTAACCATCACGTGTACATTCATGCATACACCCACAACACACACATACTACACACTATATACACCCACCATGGACACACATATCACACATACCTTATACATACCACATACTGCACACTACACACATGCATTCACAAATATATTCATATATAAAACACACTATATAACACACACTGCACAACACTACACATCACATACCATACACCGCACATTATACACACACATACACATGCACCCATACATAGCACACACACCACACATACCATATATACCCCACACAACACACACACCACCACACAACACACACACCAGCACATACCACATACTACACACATACATAGCCCACACACCACACATACCATATACATACCACACTGTGTGTACACACATAGCACACAAACACCACTATACACCACACATACCATATAATGTATGCACACACACCACATGCTACACACATACATACGCAGCACACACACGCTCTGTATGCACATGCATGCACAGTCACAGTCATATCTGTACTCACAGGCAGTCAAATCAGGCATCATTACAATATCAGTCACATCTGAGTCTCCTTGCAGAGCTCTGAGAGTCCTGCCCATCTGGGAGGGAGTCCTGGGCAGCCTTGGCGGCCCCTCGTCTCCCCATGGCAACCAGCCTGACACCTGTTTGCCAGGTTAAACCCTTGGGGCTGACATGGTCTCATGTCAATTCATGCAGATCAGCTGCTCACTCCCTGTTAGCCAGGGCAGTGGGTTCAAGCCCGGCCCTGCTACCTGTGTGTTGGGGTGAGTTTGGTGCAGTTAGGGTGAGGTAGGGGGTGAAACCAGCCCTAGTCTGGCTCCGACTAGAGAACTGACTCCAAAAGCAATGCCAACAGCCGTGGCCATGGCAACTACTTGATGGCAAAGGATTTCTTACAAGACGCAGCCACTCACAGTGCCGATGGTGTCAAGGTGCCGTGCGTGGACTCTGAACTCCAGGGACTTATGGCACCTGGTGAGGTGGAGTGTCTCTGGCATGAAGGGGATGAGATGTGAACTTGCCAGCTCTCTGGCTCCCCTACCCAGCCCTGCAATCACTGGGTGTGGGGGGATCTGAGCATGTCCACCCAGGGCTCTCCAGTGACAGAGATGACCAGTGCCTTGGAAACCACGGCTGAGTGGCAGTTTCTGGCTCTCATTCCCCCCGCTTTGGTTGTGGGACAGAGCGGGTCTATATCCCCATGGTGGCATCCAAGGGTCACTTCCAAAGAATGCCAGGTAACGGGCACCAGAGCTTGGCATCTGATGCTCTGTGTGGACGAACCTTCCTTGCCCAGGTCATCAGCTGCATCCCAACTACACACAGTTTCATCTGTGCGGGTGGACACTTGAGACAGATGGGCACGTGTGCAGGCCTATAGAGGGCGTCCTGCCACACTTCTTTCCGTCTCAGGGTCTAAGGGCTCAGGGCTGCAGCTGATGTGGGAGTCTCTGAAAGGTTCAACATGCTTCATGGTGACCATGTCATGTGTGTCTATGTCACATATGTCCACGACAGGTACCCAGGTGAGAGTGCCACCCGGTGGTCACAGGCACAGCCCTGGGGCTGTGCTGTCCTCCAACCCCCAGGGCTCACTTTGTCCCCTAGCAAGCTGGTCCAGCCACCATAGAGACTTCTCCCAGCCTCTGGGTGCTCCCTGCTCCACACTGTGTCTTGTGCCAGGCCTGGTTCCAGGAGCTCTGAATGCAGTGTGTCCATGGTCCACGTGTCCGTGGACCCCAAAAAGCAGGCAACAGCCTCAGCTTGTAAAAGGTGCTGAGAAGACATTTCCTCCATTAGGTGATGGATGACAGCTAGGTGACCACGGATGGAGATGTAGAGAACCAAGAGGGGACATTTCACCTACTTCAGTTTCACAATGCTAATTATGGTGGTTTCAGGAGATCTCTGTCATCGTTTAGCCAAAATCAGGAAGGTTTTCCAAAATGACCTGGTCTTAGCTAACAAATTTTTATATTTACAAAATAGCCTTCACGGGGCTGTCTGGAGCAATCGGTCCTGTCACTTCCCCTCCATGCCCTGCTTCCCAGTGGTTGCTGCACCAGCCAGGTTCCAGGATCACCACCTCTCCCTCTTCCCATGTATTCTGGCCCAAATGGTTCTTGCCCAGACAGCCATCTGACACCCTCAGTCTTGTCGTTCATACCAAAGTTATGCCCCATAACTTTGACCACACTCAGACCACACTCTAGGGTCTGGGACCTGGATACATGGCCTTTAGCCCCATCCTGATGTCCCGGAAGACATAGCATACATCCCTCCGGTGGAGCTGGGCACTGGCTTCCAGGATGCCTAATTGCTCCACCTGGCATCTTTAACAAGGTGGAAGAAGAGGAAGAGAGGCCCAGTTGACCGCAGCAGCAGGGGTCCCAGAAGTGGCCCCACCGGCCCCAGCACAGAAAGGCCAAGAACAGCCAGCCACCCCCAGGCCGGCTGGGGGAATACTTTGCAAGAAAGCTTTTGCCTCATCGAGGCTGGCCTGACCCTGGCCGTTTAGCCATTGCTTTGGGAGTCTGGTCTCCAGTTGGAGCCAGGCTGGGGCAAGGCCCTCCTAGGTCTGCCCAGCTAGAGAGCACTGGGCGATTTCACTGGTGTTTATAAAGGTGGAGGAAGGCCACAGTAGAGCAGTCGCTCCCGGTTAAAGAACAGCAGCCAGTTCTGGGCATTTCCTTTGCTTCCCTCTCAGTGTGAGGAGGGAGGACGGTAGGTCTGGTTGGGTAAGTCCTAGAGGACTTGGTACATCCCTTGGTACGTCTCAGGCTTATACTGGGCAAGAATGTTGAAGACCAGCATGTAGCTGTGGCTGGAGGCTTTGCTCAGGGCACAGGAGTGTGGGCACCTTGTACCCATGGGATCTCGGTGGGGGGGTCAATTCTAATGGACCCTCTCGCCTCCCTGTGGCACTGGTTACAGAGGAGCTTGGAGGTAGAGGCGCAACTCCCATGTCACGGGAAGATGGTGGTGTGATGGTGGGCGATGCTGGTTCTGTAGCAGTGGCTGTGGTGGGCTCTGTAGGGCTGGAGGCTAGCTGGGGCCAGGAGCCCAGAGATGACCTCTGAGTCCCAAGTCCTGCTATCTCCACTGTCCTCACCTCCGTAATCAGAAGGGCTGTCCTGTTCTGCCCCTAGGAACACTGGGACAGCCAGACAGAGGGACACAGGACAGCTAGACAGTGTGACTGCTTCAAGTCTACATACAGATGAATTTTTTAAAAATGTCAGATTTCCAATTCCTGCCTCTCTTTGAAGTTTTTGTGAGCTTAATTACTGCAAAGGGGGCCTGTTTACTGGAGCCTCTTTTACTGTGTTTTTATTTTAATTTAATTTAATTGTATGTGTGTTTTGCCTTTTTGTATGTAAATGCACCAATCATGCAATGCCCAAGATCAACAGAGAGCAACAGATTCCCCCGGAACTGGAGTCCCAGATGGTTGTTAACCCAGGTCCTCTAAAAGAGCAGCCAGTGTTCTTAACCCCTGAGCCACTTCTCCAGCCCCTTACAATGCTCTTTAAGCTTTTATTTTGTCTGTGATTCACAGTAGGAAATGTCTTTTGCAGATCAGGACAAATTAGTATCAGGAGAGAGGAAGGCTTTCCTACATTGGTTTCCTCTCTTCCTCTGATGCCTGTCTGCTGTGGCCATTGAAACATCAAAGTGTCATCAGCCAAGCCTCGCATCAGAGAGGAAGTTTAATAAGCATGCTTGCTTGAGATGAAATGCGGTCAATCATGCATGTTACAAAAAACAGTGTTCTTTCTCTGGGTTAAAGAGGTGTTTGAGTGTGCCTTCAACAGCTGTGACAAAACACTCTGACCAATACCAACTTGGGGAGGAAAGGGTTTATGCCTTTCACATCTCCAGGGTCATAGTTCATCCACTGAGGGAGCCCAAGGTAGGAACCCAGAGCAGGAACCTGGAGGCAGGAGCTGAAGCACAGGCCACAGAGGAACGCTGCTTATTGGCTTGTTCCCCTGGGCCTTGTTCAGCCTGCTTTCTTAGAGAATATAGAACAACCTCCCCAGGCATGGCACCACCTCCCAGACATGACCACAGGCTAGTCCAATGGAAGGAGTTCCCCAGCCGAGGTTCCCTCAATGCAGATGTGTCAGGTTGACAGCTACAGCTATCCAGCACAAGAAGTAAGCCAGCAAGCTGAAAGTCAGATTTGTAAAATCAGGTAAACAAAGCCCAATCTCCCTTCAGAAAGCGCAATCCTTGTGGGCATAAGGACTGGTGCCCGCAGTCTCAGGATAGGATTTGTTTGCACAATACCACGTATTTCGCTACACGTTTTTCTTCCTTTCAAAGTATTTACCCATTATAGATCTAATTCTTTTCTTGACAAAATAACAACAATGAAACGCCCACAGGTAGTAACGCCGTTGACTTTCCTAAGAACCTAGCTCTGCCCTGGCTGTGTCCCAGTGTTTCCAGCGTGTGTGGAACACGGATGGGCTTCCTTCCAGCTTCCTTCACTCAAACATATGGAGGCAGCCCTGGCTCTCATCTGCCCATTTCTCTCCTTCTTTCTCTGGGAAGCCTAGTTCTGGTTTTATTTTCAGGAACCTCTCCCATTCTGTCTACACTCTCTGTGGGGGAGAAGGGACCTCCCTCACCTCCTGTTCTAGATTTAGACTGGTATTACAGCCTAGATATGGACTCTCTTACTGCAATTCACTGATGGTTGCATGATCCAAATCAGGACTATATGAGCCAGCAGAAAAGAGAAAGGACCAGTTACTGTCAAGGTGTAAAACTGGGCCACCCAGCAGGGGACAAGCTTGTGTGTGCAGAGAACAGAGGACTACCATGTGGGTGCTGGGAACTGAACCCAGATCCTCTGCAAGAGCAGCCGGTGCTCTTAACCACTGAGCCATCTCACCAGGCCTTTTTCATGATGTTTTTGCCATTCCTGGAATTGTGGCATTTTAAAAAGGTGATTTTTTTTTTTTTTTGTCTTTTTGAGACAGGGTCTCCCTTTAGTCCCAGCTGGCCTGGAGCTCACTCTGTAGACCAGGCTGGCCTTGAACTCATAGAGATCCACCTGCCTCTGTCTCCTGAGTGCTGGGATTAAAGGTGTGTACCACCACGCCCAGCCAAATGTGATTTTTTTTTTAATTTTTTAATTTATTTTCATATGTGTATGAATGTTCTGTCTGCATGCAGGTCTGTGCACCCATGTCATGCAACACCACGGAGGTCAGAAGAGGGTGTCGGATTCCCCTGGAACTGGAGTTAGAGATGGTTTTCAGCCGCCATTGTGGGTGCTGGGGATTGAACCCGGGTCCTCTGTAAGAGCAGTCAGCGCTCCCAACCACTAGGCCATCTCTCCAGCCCCTGATCTTTTTTTTTTAAAGGTAAGAAATGCTAGGACCCCAGTGCGCTGAGCAAGGTGGCTGTGTCAGCTGCCTCACTGTGAACTTCAGAGACACAGCAGAGTCCCGTGGACTCAGGCTGATTTCTCATTTAATTTTGTGACCTCTTTCCCCACTTGACATCTTTTGTGACCTATGAGAAACATATTACAATTCAAGTATCAGTGGGATTATGTTCTGGTGTGAGCAACCCAGACACAGATAAGAGAGGCACAGTGTAAACTTATTTTATGTTCTGTGATGTACTGGGGTGGGCAATCCAATGCTGAGTGTGGGACTGTGTCCATCGGGCTCTGGAGGGCTCCTCTGTTCATGCTTATTCTCCTGCCATGAGTGGCTAAGAACCATCTATAACTCCAGTTCCCATGCCCTCTTCTGACCTCCTCAGGCATTGCGTGACATAGATGTACTTACATACATGTAGTCAAAACACTCAGGCACATAAAATAAAAATAATAAATTGGGGACTGGAGAGATGGCTTAGCAGTTAAGAGCACTGGCTGTTCTTGTGGAGGACCCGAGTTCGGTTCCCAGCACCTGCATGGCAGCTAACAACTGTCCTAACTCCAGTTCCAGGGACTCCAATGCCCTCTTCTGATCTCTGAAGGCATTTCATGACATGGGTACACTTACATACATGCAAGCAATACACTCATATGCATAAAATAAAAATAATAAAATATATATTAAAAAATCTTTTTTAATATATATTTTGTACAAGATTATCAAATCTAGACCCATGTCCCCCCCATCCCCCCACCCCACCAGAGCTCATGCATTCTGCCAAACATGCTTTTCATCTCTTTCTCAGTCTTTCTCGATATTCTCCACGTGGAAGTTGACTGTTTTGAGCAGAAGTTCATTGTTTCAGTCAGTTCTTTGATGCAGTCCTTTCTGTTGTTGTTGTTGTTGTTGTTGTTTCCAATATGCATCACTCCCAACTGCTTGGACAAAAGCTCAAGGGGCCCTGCACAAGAAATACTTACAACTAGGTAATTGGCACTAGCATCCACAGATGAATAAAATATATTTTTTAAACTGAATAATACTATGCGACAGTGCAGCTACTACTCGGAATGAGCTTGCCACCTGACCCAGCCATACCACTCCTGGGTATATACCCACATGACTCATCTTTACCGCAGAGATACATGCACAGCCATGTTTATTGCAGCTCTTTTCACAATAGCAAAGAGCTGGAACCAAGTGCCCCTCAACTGACGAGTGGATAGAGAAAATGTGGTACATCTATACAATGGAGTTCTATGCAGCAGTAAAGAAAGATGATATCATGAACTTTGCAGGTAAATGGATGGAGCTAGAAGATATCATGCTAAGTGAAGTAACACAGTCCCAGAAAAACCAAGGACGAATGGTATCCCTCATCTGTGGATGCTAGCGCCAATTACCTAATTGTATGGCAAACTGAGCAATGTTAATGTGATCTGAAAACAACTGTGCTCTTATATTGTGAATCCCTTAAATAAATAAATGATAAACAGAAAAAATAATAAAAATAAATAAATAAAAATTCAAAAAAAAAGAAATATAGGTTCTAATGATTAATGAATATGAGATAGTGATGGAAAGAAAGGAATCTAGGGTGATAACTAGCTCAGGATAAACAAAGTCAATAGTGATGATTACTTATGATGGTCAGGTTGTCTGAATGTGACTCCTGTGCTGGTTTTTGTCAGCTTTACACAAACCCCAGACACCTGTGAAGAGGGAACCTCAGCTGAGGAATTTTCTAGATCAGATTGACCTTGTGGCCACATCTGCAGGGTGTTTTCTTAATTGCTAATTGATGTAAGGTCCACCATGGGCGGTGCCATCCCTAGGCAGGTGGGGTTGGGCTGTGTATGAAAGGTAGCTGAGTGAGCCAGGAAGAGCAAGCCAGTAAGCAGCGTTCATGTGTGCTTTCTGGTCCTGCTCTGACTCCATGATCCTGCCCTACCCTCTTACCCTGAGCTTTCCTTGATGATGCATTGTGAGCTCTAAGCCAAATCAAAACTCTTTCCTTTCCAAGTTGGTTTTGGTCAGTGTTTATCAAGCAACGGAGAACAAACTAGGACACCCCACAGACTCATGTGTTTGAAGGCTTGGCCCCCTGTTGGTGGTGCTTTTAGGAAGGTTGTGGAACCTTTGGGACATAGAGCCTTGTTGAACGAAGGGGATCTTGGGGGCAGGCCTTGAAGTTTCAGAGTTCTACTCCCCCCCCCCACCCCCAGGGCAGTCGCAGCAAATGAACGTTGCTCTTATGTAGGAACCGTCATCTTTCCACTCACAAAGGATGACATGGAAGCATAGAAAGTCCACACAGCTTCCAGGGCAGGACAGAAGCCCCGTGTGGACCCAGGCGGGCTTGCTCAGAAGTTCAGCTACACAGTAGTGCACGCTGCCAGCCCGAGTCACCTCTGATGTTGTACGTAGATTTGGGAGTCTAGTCTTTTAACATTTCCGTTTTGGATTTGGGGTAAATTTCAAGCATACATGAATGTAAAGAGTCAGATGTGATGGGGCTTAGGCACCCACCCAGCCTCATCCCTAGGCTTGGACTCATCTTGCTGTAACCAGCTCTCACCCATTCTGACCCTTCATTAGGTTAGTCTGAGAAAGACCAAATAGGGTACGTTTCACCTGTGAAAGGTGAGGACTTTTCTACTTCCCAAAGTAAGGAGGAGACAGGCCTGATGCTGGGTTTTATGGTGAAGGATGGTGGCCGGATTCCACTGGAACTCAGTCTCAGCCCCAGCACTCAGTCCTAGTCTTCCGTGCCTCTTTATCCTTCTAAAATGCCATTCATAAATAACACACTTTGTCCCTGTGAGTATCTCAAAATGGAAGGAGTGTTCAGACCTCTCTCACTGCCACACAAAGGGAAGGGAAACAAGCAAGCAGCTCATCAAAGGTGTCTACAATAGAAATAAGTCCTAGTAAGTATATGTACTTTAAATGGGTGAAAATTCGTGAGTGTGAATGGTCAGCCTGCTGAGAGAGGATACAAGGTGGATAAGGGTGACCGAGAGATCAGTGCCTTCCGTAGGACCCAGCCCAGCTGAAGGGAGCAGAGCAGTGGAGAGAAACATGAAAATGAGCACATCAGTGAACTTCAAAGGGTGCAACCAAGAACAGTAGACATTTCACGCAGAAAGGAGGTCATCTCTAGCCCATAAGCTAGTCTATAAGGTATTTATTTATTTATTTATATGTGTGGGTGTATTGCCTGCTTGTATGTGCAATGCCCAAGGGTTTCTGAAGAGGGTGTTAGAAGTAGAATTATGGATGGTTGCTAGTTGCCAAGTGGGTGCTGGGAATTGAACCTGATCCTCTGCAAGAGCAGCCAGTAGTTCTGGTCATTTTAAAAGGGACAGAAATGAGGGTCTCAGGGGTCATAGAACTGGAAACGGGAAAAATTGGAACACTTTGCTGTTCGACATGCACGTGAGTGTCCCCTTGCTGTTTAGGGGCTTAACTTCAGAGGGCGGGAGAGGAGGGCATCCCCCGCCCCGCCACAAACCCTTGGGTCCTAATCAGGTCAGTGCCCCTTTCTTTCTTTCTTTCTTTCTTTCTTTCTTTCTTTCTTTCTTTCTTTCTTTCTTTCTTTCTTTCTTTCTTAATATTTTTTTTATGTGTATGAATGTACTGTCTGCATGTAAGTTTGTGCACCCGTGTCTGCAATGCCATGGAGGTCAGAAGAGGGTGTTGGATTCCCCTGGAACTGGAGTTAAAGACGGTTCTCAGCCACCATGTGGGTGCTGGGGATTGAACCTGGTTCCTCTGCAAGAGCAGTCGGTGCTCTTAACTGCTAGGCCATCTCTCCAGCCCCAGATTTCTTTCTTTTTAAAAAAGATTTATTTGAGCCAGGTGTGGTGGCACACGCCTTTAATCCTAGCACTTGGGAGGCAGAGGCAGGCGGATCTTTGTGAGTTCAAGGCCAGCCTGGTCTACAGTGTGAGTTCCAGGACAGCTGGGACTACAGGGAGACCCTGTCTCGAAAAGACCAAAAAAAAAAAAAAAGATTTATTTGTGTATGTGCGTGTGTGTGTCCACAGAGACCAGAAAAGGGCATCAGACCATCTGAAGCTGCGGTTACAGGCAGCTGTAGCCCTCCACTGTGGGGTGCAGGGAACTGAACTTAGGTCCTCAGGAAGAGTGGCATGGCCTAACTGCTGCGCCATCTCCACAGCCCTCATTTCTAAGGCAGAGCCGGCTGCTTCTTGAAGCATCACAATGGAAGACTGAGTAGAGGCAGGTGGTACAGGCCTGTAGCCCCAGCTACATGGAAGGCTAAGGCCATAGGGTCAGAAGTTCAAGACCAGCCTGGGACGGTCTGCCTCAAAAGAGAAGAAAGAGTAAAGAGAGGGCTGGGGGTGTAGCTCGGTGGTGGAACACTTGTCTAGCAGGCGTGTGAAGGCCCAGGTTCCAGCCCCATCACACACCTGCTCTTGGCTTTGGGTCTTGTAGGCTCTCCCCATGGCGCATCTACCATCATGTGATGAAGTACCAGTAGAAAAGGGTGAGTTAGTACTCCCAAGTGCCAGCACCAGGCTGTTTGGACTTCCAGATTCCAAAATTGTGAGCCATAGCAACCTCCTTACAGGTAACCCAGACTCAGGTATTTTGTTACAGTAACAGTCAGTTAGTTTGTTACAGTAACAGTCAGTTGCTTCTCTCCTTGCTGTGACAAAATACCAGACAAAGGTACCTAAAAGAAGACGGGTTTATTTTAGCACACAGACCATCATGGTAGAAGGACATGGAGGCAGGAGCATGTGGAGAAAGATGGCTGCTGTGCTCAGGTCAGAGACTCCATGCATGGGAAGGTGCTGCCCACCTTCAGAACGAGTCTTCCCTCCTCAGTTAATGCCCTCTGGAAACACACTCACATACGTACTCAGAGATGTGGCTCCTGGGTACCTCCTATCCAGTCAGGTATCTGATGAGATTAACCAGCACAGCTCTCCCTCCCGAGAGCAGCTTGACACCCAAACATACTGCTTTGAATCATAACATTCTATGTCTGGTCCTTAGAGTCTCATTTTTCATCTCCTAATGAAAAATATACTTAGTTCTTCTCTAAAGGTTTCTAAATTCTCTCCTGAGGAGACTCATGGCTAGCTCTTAACTGCGATCTATTGTTGTAGTCTAAATGAGAATGTCCCCCGACAGGCTCCAAGTATTCGTACATTTGGTCTCCATTTGGTGATGTTTGGGAGGATCATGGAACCTATAGGAAGTATGGCTGTGCTGGAGGAAGTGCGTCACTGGGGGTGGGCTTTGAGAGTTGAGAGCTTCGTCTTCTAGTCTGTCTCTCTGCTTCCTGTGCCTGCTTGAAGATGTGAGCGCTCAACTTCTGGCTCTGGCTTCCTCCCTGCCTTAATGGACACTGATCCCTCCAGAATAGGTAAACTCTTCCTTCTAAAAGTTGACTCTGTCCTGACGTTTTATCACAGTAACAGAAAAGTAACTAATACACTTATCAAATTACAAAGCAGGTTACATACTTCCAATATACAACAGTGCAGAGTAAACATTCCTGTTCCAAAAGAGAAGGCTAGGGCTACATCCAGGAAATACCAGACCAAAGCAAGACTGAGGTAAACATCAAATCCTGTAGCTTCCTGTCTGGCATCTGGAGATCTTGGTGATGTCATCTGAGTTCCCACACCTCCAGTCTACTTCCTGGAGCACACAGTGGCTCTGTCCTGGGCTCATTCCATGCAACAAGTGCACTTTCCTCAGTGGACATCCCATGGTCTTGGTGTCTTTACTGTCCTGGGATTTCTATTGAACCTTGGGCTTTGCCTACACAGCTTCATGAAATGGCCTCTGGAGCCTCCTTGTAGGAAAGCTTGCCCTGGTACACCTTGCCTGGGCTCAGTGGCTTTTTGGAACCTGGGTGCAAGCCTCTACAACCCATAACTCTTGCACTGTACATGTCTGCACACTTCTGTGGATGACACGCAAAGTTAAGCTGCCAGCATGAGATGTAATCTACCCCCTATAGCATAGCTGTAGTGACCTCTGTGTGCTTTGGCAAAATACTACTTCAGTGGCATCCTTGGTTTGCCATTTCATAGGTTGGAGCTTTGATGGGTAGAATTTTGAGGCATCTTTCCTAATGTCCCAGGAGGCAAGTTGCTCTTTAATGGTGCTGATCTCTTAACAATTATAGCTTCTTTCTCTGAACCCACCTTGTCTGCAACTCTAAACTCACGCTTTCCCTCACCTGATTTCACATTTTTGTGTTCTGCATGCTTCTGTTTAATCATTGTAAATCTGACTTAGAGCCATGAGCAGTAACCATGGTCGCAGAGATTCCTCCTGGATAATTCCTCTGCTGCCTGTGGTCGGTCGCCTGAGGCAAATCAAGGAACAGACTCTCCAATCTTTAGTTTCAGGGAGACTATCGAGTTTAATCAGGCTTGCTTATAGAGCGAATGGGGGTAATAGACATCACTTACAGGCTGAGCAGTGATCCCTCCCCCTCAGGTCCATCTGAAGTCCCAGTATGGACTTGGTGACCTCCATCTAAGATGGCAAAATGGCAGAGAGCTAGCCACCGCTTGCTCCCCGACCCTGCACCCCCCACCCCCATGCAGTCAAGGTTGTCTGGCTGGTTGGTTGGCTTCTGACCCCTCCCTGTCCTTCAGAAGAAGCAGTCAAGTTCACAATGATAGGTGGGAGCTCTTGGGCATCAGAAAGCATTGGATGTGTGAGAAAACCTTCAACGTCAAAAGTCCATCCTTTTCCAAGGACTGCCTACCTTATACCACCTGAATATTTTGTTGTTTTGAAGTTTCCTCTGCCAAAAAAATTAGTCCATTACTTTTGAACACAGCCTTACTCAAGTTGTCGGGACATGGGCAGATTGTCTCCAGAATATAACACAAATAACCTCTAGCCCAGTTCCTGATAGAGTTCCTATTTCCCTCTGATATCTCATGGACATAATCTTTACTGTCTTCCTTTCTCTCAGCTTTTTGTCTTTCAAATCAAAATGGCCCATTAGGGGCTGGAGAAATGGCCTAGCGGTTAAGAGCGCCAACTGCTCTTGCAGAGGACCTGGGTTCGATCCCCAGCACCCACATAGTGGCTGAGAACTGTCTGTAACTTCATTTCCAGGAGAACTCCAGTTCCAGGGGAATCCGACACCCCCTTCTTACCTCCTCGGCATTGCACGACACAGGTGCACAAACCTACATGCAGACAGTACATTCACACAAAATAAATAAATTAATTAATTAATTAATTAAAAAATGGCCCATTAAACTCTGCTTACAGTGCTCTGTGCTGTGCTAGCTCACAGTGCTAAATTCTTCTACCTTTCTTCAGAAACCAACTCCCAAAGCTCACAAACCATATTGTTATGTTTATCACTGTAATGATAGTGGAGAGGTCCCCAATACTAATTTTCAAAATACTAGACAAAAGCAGGTAAAAGCAAGGGTTTGTTTGGGCTGGTGGTTTAAGAGGAGATACAGTTCATCATGGTGGGAGGGCGTGGAGACAGGAGCATGAGATGACCAGGCTCGCTGTGTCAGCTTCAGGAAGCAGAGAAAGAGTGATGCTGGTACCCAGCTGGTCTTCTCCCCAGCCCACGGGATGCTGCCGTTGCATTCGCTGCTGTCGCATTCAGGGTGGGTTTCCCCTCCGTGGTTAAACTTTCCTGTAATGACTGACTTCATGGACACGCCCAGAGGAGAGTCTCCTTTGAGATTCTGCATCCAGTCAGGTTGGTGAGGAAGCTTCACCACCACGGTCACAGAGAAATGGATTAGTGCAGACCCTCTTGACATGGTGGTCAGGAGAGGGGGCAGGCGCCTGTGTGGGGAAGGAGAGCTGTGCTATGAGGAGAGCAGGGCAGGGGAACAGCAAGGACAGGACTGGGCGGAGGACGGCCTCATGGGATGGTTTGGGAGCAGCAAGGTCAGGGTGACTGCTCCATGCAGGGAATCCGGAGTCAGCTGGGAAGGGTGGACAGGACTGGCATCTCAGAATTTAGCAATGCCCGGCAGGGTTTATTCAATCTAGGAACATCATGCAGGGCTGAATTCTTCATCTTCAACTTACTGCTGAGAGGAGCCTTCCATTCTCTTCCTGGAAACTTCTGAGAGGGACAAAGCACTGGGCACATTTAACTTCTTGGACTGTGGAAGTCCTTCTGATTATCCCACCTGGGTGCTTCTCTTTCCTGCTCCTGAGTCTGCCTTCTTCCTAGCCTGTCCATATCAATGACTTGACTCTCTGACACCATGGCCCCAGCCATCCAATTTCCTGTGCATTCCTGATATGATTAAAAGACCAGCCCGGGTGCGGCTGTCATCCTGTGTGGACATTCACAGAAAAGAAACAGTCGGGACAAAGAAAATAATTATGTGGCGTCCGATAGGATCAGCCAGTGTGGGTGAAATAAATAAAGGCAGGTGATTTTGTGGTTGACGGTGACATTTCATTTGGGTGTTAGATCAATGCACAGTGAGAACAGCGAGAAGGCGGGAGATGCTTGTGGAGGCCCCAGGGTCTCCCGGGTGCTGAGTTAGGGGCACTGGTGTGCACGGGGCCTTTATTACATCAGTGTTTACAGTGTGCCGGGCATGGTGGCCAATATGTCACAGGTGTCACCCGACTCTGTCCTCAAGGCATCCTGCAGGGGTCACGCTGCTGCCCCAGTCACAGAAAAAGTCCTCCAGGTACAGAGAGCACTGAGGGCTGAGCCAACTCTCTCTCTCTCTCTCTCTCTCTCTCTCTCTCTCTCTCTCTCTCTCTCTCTCGTGTGTGTGTGTGTGTGTGTGTGTGTGTGTGTGTTTACACTGTGAGCTAGGTGCTCAGCTCTGTGATTTATAATCACCCAGGGCACTTGGGCAGTGTGAAATCCTGAGCTCTGTAATTCAACCTGCAATTATCTGTGGCAGTCTGCTCTAAATTCAGATCTCTGTGATAAAGCCATTGAAATGAGATCCTTGATCTCTCCCAAAGCTGCAGAACATGCCTGAGGCACAAATCCCCTTCACCTGTGTGTGCCTGCACATGTATGACCAGCACACATGTATGTGGGCATGTGCTGCAGAGGCCAGATGACGACCTCCAATGTTCCTCAGGCACCATCACCTGGTTTTTTGAGACGAGGCCTCTCAGGGGCTTGAATCTTGTCAAATAGGCTAGACTGGCTGGCCCGTGAGCCCCAGGGGTCTTCCTGTCCCTGCTACCCAGGGCTGGGATTACAGTGTGCACCCACCACTCCTAGTTCTTATTGTATTTTCTTCATGGGTTCTGGGGATTGAACCCAAGTCCCAGGCATGTAAGGGCAAGTCCTTTACTGTTCAGTCTTTCTCCAGCCCCAGGTGTTTGTTTATGGCAATGCACTCCCTTTGCCTGGGGGCCTTGCGGCTCCCCAACTCCCAGATTCTCACAGGACAGTGTCTCTTCATGGCCTGTCTCTCAATAGGCCACTCCTGAGACTGGTTCTGACCCTGCAGACTCTCTTCATTCTTCTGAGAAACAGTCTCAGACAGTTCCTCCACTTAGAGCCCTGCCTTGCTTTGCTCCAGGCAGAAATTATCAACCTGGAACTTAAAATACATACATGCTTCCACCCAGCTAGTCCTATTTTTAGGAAAGTGCCCCATAGAAACCAAGGCTTATATATATGCGCATATATATACATATATATACTGTGAATAATAAATATTCGGAGATATTTATTCCATTGCTGATGGTAGTTGATTATCATTGATCATAGACTCTGAAAACATTCTGAGCACCCTACCATCAGGCAAGACATCATTAGCACAGAGTGTATTTATTCCAAGGTGTCACTGAGCAATGCCATCTTACACGACCGCCCTGGTTTGTGCATCTGTCATTGATTAGGCCTAGGAACACACTGAGTTGGTGAGATGAGGCTGGACTGACTGTTTTCATCCTGATGTATGTTGTTTTCTTGATGTATTTTAATAGCAGATAACAAGTAAATAATCCACATGCATGCACATATAGACACATACATATAAATATCCAGGGAGTGGCTTCCAGTGGAGACCCTTAAGACCTTTGGAGAAGGATGATCTATCAGTTCCAAGATAGTTCTGGGACAAAACAATAGAAAGTCTTCTGGTCCTGAGGGATCACGTGTGTGTGTGTGTGTGTGTGTGTGTGTGTGTGTGTGTGTGTGTGTGCAGACTTCAGACACCAGAAAGCTAACTCACACTCAGGGACCGAAGACTCTGTTCTTTACCCGGGAGGCACAGGAGGCCTCGGGAAGTCCCTGTGTCTTTGGGTGGCCAGCTCGTTCTGGGCTGGATGGAGAGCTCACCAGAGAAAAGCACAAGGCACAGAGGAATGCAGGCAAGCAGATGAGCAAGAGAAAGCCTCAGCTGCTGGAGCTCTGTGGCCAAGTGTGGGCAGTGGGGACCAGGCGGTGTGGCCACTGGAGAGGTGACTCAGGTGTACGATGGTGGAGCAGGGTGCTATCTGTAGTCAGTGGGAGCTGGTGCTGCTGGGTGACAGGCACAGGTCAGCTCTACACTAAGAAGGAGGCTATTACGTTGTTCTACTAAGGACTGCCCGCCTGATGCTCCTGCAGTGACCCTCACCTGCAGTGATCCGAGCCTTGGGAATGAAGTTCTACAAAGAGGCACATCCATCAGATTGTGAAGGAGCTGAACTTGCCAATTGAAAATTAAAAAGTTATCTTGGGCTAATCTTTAGGCATGAGCCAAAATAAACTATTCCTTCATTAAGTATTTATTATTAAAAATAAGTATATTGGCTCCTGGTTTTAGAGGGTTCAGTCTTGATCACTTGGCTCTATATGCTTGCATGGAACATTTCAGTACTAGGGACGTGATAGATGGGCTCTTCATTCATTTTGGACAGGAAGCAGAAAGAAAAGGAAGATACTAAGGACAAAATAGCCCCAAGGGCCTGCCCATAGTGAGGTACTAAGTCCCACCAAAAGTTTCCAGATCCTCCTCAAATAGCCTATGAGGGACAGTTTCACATTCAAGCCTTAAGAGCTGTTTGCTGTTAGGCTTCTGATCTCTACATGACTACCTGAAGAAACGCCAGGGGTGTAGCTCAGCCTAAGGTATCTCCAGCCTCCATTGGCCTGAAGCTAAGCCTGTGATAACACAACCTCTAGATCCTGTAGCAGCCTCTCTGATACTCCCACTGTCACAGCTCCACACTGCCACCCTTGGCAGCCCAAGTTGTCCCCCTGAGCTTTTGGGGACCTTACCTCAAGGTTCACGGCTTTGTCCCTAAAGAGAATTTCAAGAATGGCTGGTTTAGGGGACAGAGAGATGGCTCAGCGGTTAAGAGCGAGCACTGGCTGTTCTTGCAGAGGACGTGTTGAAGCAGAGGTGGTTATTTTTTTAAGGGTAGTTTAACACAGGTTTAAGTGTGAGGGTTAGGAGAAAGCACTCAGAAGAAAGAAACACACATCCAAGTGCGGGGACTGGCTTCTCAAGTTACACCTTGAAACACCCCTAAGGAACCTCTCTCCCTTCTGCTCTCTGTTTTGATAAAGGAGATTCTTGAGGTGATTTGGGACATGCTTCAGATTAATTTTATAGAATTATAAGGTGAAATAGGGAGCTTCTAGGGTTGCATGAGCATTTAGCATGTGTCCTTTCCCTACAAATGGGGTTTCTGGTGAGAGTCCTGGGAAACTGCAGGTGCGTGGTGGGAAGGGAGATGGGCCTCCCGCAGTTGGTAACTGTGTGGTGCAGGTGTGTGGTGGGAAGGAGATGGGCCTCCCGCAGTTGGTAACTGTGTGGAGTTCTTGCTCCAGTGCTGGTAAAGGCTTCAGCCAGATTCCAGAGTGAGGGGTTTCTGTCTCTCCTCTCATGTTCCCCCAATTTTCTCTGTTTTTTGCAGTGCCTGGCCACCAATGCAATAAATGCACGGACTTTGAGGTTATAAAAGCCTCTTGTGGGGAAACACAGCAGTCAGGGTCAGCTGAGTCTCTGCTCTGGGCTGTGGCAGCACATTGGTGGCCCAGTGTAAACGATTTTCTCTTCCTTCCTTCCTTCCTTCCTTCCTTCCTTCCTTCCTTCCTTCCTTCCTTCCTTCCTTCCTTTCTCTTTCATTTTATGTGTATGAGTGTTATGCCTGCATGTGTGTGTAGGTGCTCCCGTGTTGTGCAGTGCACGGGGAAGACAGAAAAGGGCATTGGATCCCCTGGAACTGGAGTTACAGACAGTTGTCAGCTGCCATGTGAGTGCGGGGATTTGAACCCAGGTCTTCTGCAAGAATAGTCAGTGCTCTTAACCACTGAGCCATCTCTCCAGCCCACACATTATTTTCTCATTTATTTAAGGTAAAGTTGCTATTTTAAATCAATAGCCCCAGCAAAAAAAAAAAATCAATTTTACAGGGAACTAATGATGGTTTGGCACTATTTGGCTAGTACTTTGGTTTTCTAATGTGTTCGTTCATTACTTTTATTTTTTTTTATTTATTTTATTTTTTTAAACAAATAGCTTAAGTATTTTATTTGTTTGCAACTAAGCTTGTTAACACTATATAATGAAAATGTACAAAGAATAATGTTTCAGTTTTTGGTTAGATTTAAGTCAAAGACATTTATTAATAAGGAATCTTCAAATGTGAATATCCCAGAAATTTCCTTAAGCCATCTGATCTGAAGAACTGTCTCTGAATATTACCTTACTTTGGAAGGTATTGGCATACAATTGAATTAAACTCAAGAATTTTCCAAAATAAAGCCGCAATTAAAAAAACTATCCTATATTCAAACTAAAACAATTTTAATAGAACTTTCCTTTCCAAAACAATAGTAAAGGAAACTTTTATTTTTAAATATTTTTCTTTATTATTTTTGGTTTTTATGTATATTAGTAAGTATATTGCCTTCATGTATGGGCACCCATGTTGTGCCATGCTGGTGGAGGTCAGAAGAGGGCACCAGATCCCCTAGGGATGGTTGTTAGCTGCATGTGGGTGCTGGGAATTGAACCCAGGTGTTCTGCGACAGCAGCCAGTGATCTTAACTGCTGAGCCATCTCTCCATCTCCATCTTCGTTACTTTTAAGTTGCCGTAATCAAAATACCTGATAAGAAAAACCTTGGTGGAGGATAGGTGAGGAAAGATTTTGGCTCAGGGCTTCAAGGGTTTTAGTCTGTCAGTACAGAGAAGGTTTGGGCCAGTGGCTCTGTCCACAGCAGCAGGAGGGTAAGGTATGGTCACATGGAAGAGAGGGGTGGTGACTGGGGTATTCAAAGGCAGATTATATTTGTTTTGCTCAAAACTTTACTAACGGTGGCATCGTTAGGGGCCACATGTCTTATGGCAATTTAGGTAGCAATGGTCACCAGTCGGTGTGTGGAGGCTGAGTGGTTGAGCCTGGGCACTTGTGCCTGAGCATGTGTACACGGGAAGGGGGGGGTGATCCTGCAAATTACTCCACACATATCACTTTTCTTATATTTCTTTTTGTTATAGTTTGGGGATTACATTAAATAGGGGCTGGAGGGATGGCTCAGAGGTTAACGGTGCTTGCTGATCTATCTGAGGACTAGAGTTCAATCCCAGCACCTATACCAGGAGGCTCCTAAAGGGCTGGCACTCCAGCTCCAGAGGGTCCAGTGCTCTCTTCTGGCCTGCGAGGACACCTGTGCAGACATGTATACACAGATACAGACACACAAACACATACATGAACTAATAAAAGAAATCTTAACAAAATGAATAGGGCTTATACTATTTACAGCTTTCATTTTTAATTTTTTTTAAAATTTTTTATTTATTTCTATATGTGTATCAATGTACTGTCTGCATGCAGGTCTGTGCACCCATGTCGTGCAATGCCGCGGAGGTCAGAAGAGGGTGTCGGATTCCCCTGGAGCTGGAGTTCTCCTGGAATTGGAGTTTCAGACGGTTCTCGGCCGCCATGTGGGTGCTGGGGATTGAACCCGGGTCCTCTGCAAGAGCGGTCGGCGCTCTTAACCGCCAGGCCATCTCTCCAGCCCATCATTTTTAATTTTAACTGAAGTGGAAATATTAAGAAAATTGTTTCTTAAATATGGCTTGGGGACTGAAGACTGAGAGCCACGTTCATAAGACTCTGTGGGGATGTCCCTTCCCCCGGGGAACCCACGGCCTCAGCTGAAGAGGCTTTTGTGCTTTCTTGCTAAATCAAGCCGGATTTTCATGGCATGAGAATTCTTCTCTGCTTTCTTGTCTGTCAAATCCTCCTCTGCCAAATTCCTCTTATGGACACTGCTGGAGGCCCATGTAAGTTTGATCCTTAAATCCTCGGGCTGTCCAAAGTGCCCTGGAACTGTCCCTGCCAAGTGTGGCTGTTTGGCTTTAGTTTGTTGCAGATGAGGCTGGGGCTGCTGCCAAATTTTAGCCACTGTCAATGGGCAAATAATTTGTCCCTCCATAGGGGCTGGAGCAATGTCAACAGACACCCAGGAAGAGCAGGAGAGGAAAGCTTAGTCATGCAAATAGCGCGGAGGAGGGAGGGCTGAGGAATGGTCTCATTGGCATTTGGCTGCTTCAGCCGCCTGGCCCCGGTGCTCAGCGAGCTCTATGGAAACCCTGAGCAGAGCAGCCAAGGCTCCAGCACAGCCACGGAGCTTCCTCCGGACAGGAGGAAGCTTTCCTCCTGCAAACAGTACCGGTTCCCAGGACACCCCATGGCAGGAAATTAGCCCAAAGTTAACTGCTCCTCGGCTTGGCACCGTGAGGGTCATTCCAGAAGGAATTTGGCCCTTTGCTGGAGGTTCCAATACAATAACTGGTTCTCACAGTGGGGGACAGTGACTTAGCAGCCAGGGGAGGTCTCTTGGATGCCAGGGAGCTGTCACTGTGATTCATGGCACCTCTGACATCACAGGGCGCTTTTCGTGATCCAGAGTTACACATTGTTAGGATGCACGCCAGGGGCCAGAGAATTTGTGTTGTTCCATGTCATACACACACACACACACACACACACACACACACACACACACACACACAAATGAACTAACCAGATAAGATGTATGTTGTAGACACCTGAAGAGGGTACAGGATACAGTTGAGGTTAAGTCAGTGCATGTGCCAATTACGTTGGTGACGAGGCAGTGCAAAAAGACAGGGAAAATTGGGGGTCATGAGAGGAGAGACAGAGTGAGGCCGGTCTTGCAGTTCCCCAGGACTCTCACCAAATGGAAACCCCATTTATAGGGAAAGGACACATGCTAAATGCTCGTGCAACCCTAGAAGCTCCCGATTTCACCTTATAAGATTATAAATTCATCTGAGGTATGTCCCAAATCACCTCAAGAATCTCTCAGAGTGAGGTCCAGGATAGCTGGGACTACAGGGAGACCCTGTCTCGAAAAGACCAAAATAAAAAAAAAAAAGAATCTGTTTTATCAAAACAGAGAGAAGAGGGGGGAGGATTCCTTAGGGGTGTTTTGAGGTGTAACTTGAAAAGCCGGTCCCCTCACTTGAGTGAGTCTTAATTTCTTCTGAGCACTTTTAGAGCTGCAGGTTCAGGTAGGGGTGGATGAGGGTGACGCAGTGGGGGAGACACATAGCTTATGGTTGAAGATTTGGCCCGTGTCTCCTTTGCCAAGAAGACCTGGGGTCTTCTGTTCCTCCTTGCATGGAAACTCCAGCCTCCTCAGGTTAGATATCCCTGACTCCATCTGTCTTCTCATGCTTGCTCCACATGAGGGACCAGCATGTAACCAGTGTTGGATAGCTTTAGCTCTCAACTTGACATACCTGCTTAGAGGGAACCTTAACTGAGCAATTGTCTCCATTGGATTGGCCTGTGGCCATGTCTTTGGGAGCGTTTTCTTTATTGCTGAGTAACGTGGGAGGCCACAGCCCAGTGTGGGTGGTGCCGCCCCCGGGCGGGTGGTCCTATATTGTATAGGAAAGGGCACAGGCAGAGCACAGGCCAGAGGAGCAAGCCAGCAACCAGCATTCCTCCGTGGTCTGTGCTCCAGGTTCCTGCCCTGAGTTCCTGCCTTGGCTTCCCTTGATGATGAACTTTGCTTACAGGCACCAGCCACCCTCTAAAGCAATGAGTGACAGTTTCAATTAAGCCTGGCATGTTGGAGCTCCAGGAACCAGCTTCTCGAAATGGCTTTGCCTAGTGACAGTGGACTTTGAGAGATGTCCTGGGCCAGTGCTGAGTAGCACTGTTGTGACTGTCCTGACCACTGTCCTGACCACTCACCCTCGCTGCTGACCACTCTGTTTCAGGCTGTCTTCCTGTCCCAGGTGAGATGTACATTGTTACTTGCAGTCCATATACACGGCGCCAAATGATCAGTGTGAAGTCCAGGCAGTAGAAAAGGAGACGGGGGAGGGGCCGCGACCTCACAAGCACTGTGTGGAGCCAATGTAAGGGGCAGCCGTTGTTGCCCAGCTGACCTTCTGGGCTGTGGACAGGAGCCTGTGAAGATCAGAGCTGCTCATTTTCCAGAAAGACACTGGCCCAAGTGGGACTCTGCAGTGTGCACCATCTTATTACGCACCCAGGTTCCACCCCTGGGTATGGCAGGTGAGTCCATCGTTCATAGTGGAGCGACACTGAAGCTTGGGAAGATAAATTTGCTCAAGAAACCTTACAGACCTAGAGAAGGTCAGGATTCATGGCTGCCACCATCCTGCCACCATCCACTCTCACCCCTCAGCCAATCAGTGACTGTTGTCACACACATGTCAGCCTTGATGCAGCCCACAGCCCCCCACTGCCTCTCGTGTTCGCTCTGCCCTCACTTCCCCGAAGCCGGCCTCCCCTCCTTCCCAGCCTCTAGCCCCCTCCCTCTTTGGAGGCTTTGCGCATGCTGTACCCCCCGTCTGGGATGCAGCCCTGGGGACCTTGGCCTGGCCGGAGTCTTCTCAGGGTTCTGCCCTAGCTCTAGAGTGTGTCTCTAAGGTGCTCTCGATCGTGAGTTCTGTCAGTTCTTTTTCCTCCTCTTTATCAATCTCAGTTTTATCCACTGCTGAAGGTGCTCTCCTGGACAGTCCCCCTCTGAGGGACGGAGTAGGCTGTCTGCTCACAGCTGTCATTGGCCCTCAGAGAGATCACCCATGCAATAAATGACTTGCTCAGAAAATTGCACAACTGAATGCAAAAGGTGTGAACAATGGATAAAACCCCAATTAAACTGCTTTCCAATATAGTCATATGACTGGGGGGGGGAAGAAGAGCACTTGTGGGGGGCCAAACTGGGAGCCTGGATTCCATTTCAATCTGGGGCAAAAATAAAGAGTGCTGGTTTAAACTGGAAAGTGGCATCCTTGTAGTGTCTATCTGTCCATCTGGCTGGGGACAACATCCCGTGTCATACATGGAGTGCCATCTGCCCCTCTGGGATCTCAAAGCCACTTGCTGACTGAGCCTCAGGGAACTTGGGCTTGGGCTCCAGACGAGTCTCTCCCACCCCATCTCTTCTTCAATGACTTCCTGTCCCATCCCAAGTGAATTCAGGAGACCTTGTCATTCCAAGGACAGGGCACCGGTCCTGGGAGGCATTTCCTGTTCTTGTTCAGCTCTATCTCAAACTGATCAAGGTGGCCTAGTCTTCCATCCCAGAACAACCTGTCTTAGGAGGAAGGAGAACTACTCCTGAGAGGAAAGTTGCTCTTGAACCCCAGGGGCCCTGCTCAGGACAGAGCACTGGGACCCTGCCATTCGTGAGACGGGGGCCCATGGTTATGAAGGTCCTGTGGTCAGCTCTGAGTGTCCCAGCCATTCACATAATCACTGTCCTCTCTGACATTCGAGCTAAGGCCTTCCCAAGAGCTGAGAGATGCTGTCTCCTGTGAGATGGAAATCCACCTGCAGTTACCTCCAGGAAGAAGGTTCTAGAAGGGCTAGCCCCAGTTTTTTCCCAAGCTGGAGGAAGTGGAGAGGGCCCTGAAATGCTTCCCCCTCCCCAAGTAACATCCTAAGGTGAAGAGCCCATCAGATAAATGAGTTCCTTGATGAATGACCTCTCGAATAAGGGGCCTTTCAGATGAGTGACACTGTAAGTAAGAGATGTCCTTAAGTGACCTTCTTCCTCAGGGGCTCAAGGCAGGTACAGGATGGAGTCGGATCTGAGCTCAGATCTCCTGGATTTCAAAGCCCCTATGCCCATTGGAACTGCAGCTAATGATTTTTCCAATATATTCTCTTACAGTCTATTTTTTTATCATCTTATTAAGAAAAATTAGTATGAGATGAATTCCTTTCCAAGGATCCTGGGCAACAAGCACTGCCCTTACGTTAATCTGTCCAGATTGAGCAGAGGTGAGAGACTGTTCCTGTGGCTCTGGGAGAAGGTAATGCAGAATATCCATCACATGGTCACGTGAGCTCTTACCATCAAGAGCTCAGCAGAAACCAGAAAGCTCTTTACAGTGGCCTCAAAGTGCGGCCATTTTCCTATAATGGCGCCGGCAGCAGCTGAGTCTGAGAGCACAGGCCTGAAGTGTCTGCTGTCACCTGAGTGAGAGCAGAGGTGACCAGGTGCCACCTGTGGTCGGAATGCTCCCCTGCGCGGGGACTCTGAGCCGCACCAGCGCAGCCTTGGACAGGACTGCACACGGCAAAATTCTACTGTGGATGCGTCTCTCACCGCCAGGCTTCAGTCTCTGTGTCCTTGTCTTAGAGATGAAGAGAAATGACCACGACAAAGAACCAAAATCAGGACCCCCGGGGGCGGGGGGGTGCTGCGCAGAGGGCGGAGGGCCGAGGGCGGGGTCGGATGCGTGTTAATGAGCTCTGCTCCACTCCTGCTCTTGTAAGGATGCGGGTGTGGGAAAATGTGCTTCAAAACACAGTGGGAGCCAATGAATTTCAAAGAGTCATCCCCTTTAGCAGAGAAAAGCAAGAACTTCGGGTGATCAGGATCTGGATCCGCTGCTGGATGGGTGGGGTTCTCTCATGTGGCAGTGACATGAACTCATCAGGACCCTGTGAAGTCAGGGATATCTCAGGCACTGTGAAACAGGATGGCAGGAAGGGAGACTGCTCATTGGATCGGGCCAATCTCGTCCTGGGGGAGGGGGGGCAGGACTGGCTGGAGCGGCTGCCTGGCTGGAAGGTGTGGAAGGACAGGGTGAGTGCAGGCCCATCCTCTCACACTGCCCACTGCTGGAACTTACTCAGTTTTCCTTTCCAGCCAAACAGGAAGAATCAGTATACTCTTCCCACAGTTCTGCCTTGTCCTAGGAGGAGTCAGAGAAGACGTCCTCAGCCCTCTGGGGTTCCCACACCTGACAACTGTAGGCAGAGGACCAGTGTGGTTATTGTTAGGGTGGTTTAATTTAAAAAGTTATATTTAAGTGAAGTTGGTTCTTTCAGGATGACAGAGTACCTGATGTCCAATATCTCAATTAAGCAAACTGTAAAATATTCTTTTGCAATATTGTGAAATTGGTATTGCATGAAATTGACTTTTTAATTAAAATTACTTTTTATTACACAAGTGATACCATGAGGGTGTTCTTCTGTAGCAAAACCAGAACCGGAAGGACAAGTTCAAGTCCCACATCCCTTCCTGAGGCTGCCACCTGCTCTGCCCAGTCCCTGGCCTGAGTGGGAGCACTGCACTCAGTATTTGCTAGGCTGCTCACTGTCTATATGTTTATGCAGCCATGACACACAGACACTGAGCACCCACAGGGGGCCACGCTTGGTGATTAGCCTCTGTGGAGCAGAGGCTTGACCAGGTTATCCAGAAAAGGGTAAGAACTGGGGGACAGGTGGGGCAGAATATCAGTCAGGGAAGGCACCCCAGAGGAGGTGGCATTTGAGCAGAGAGTGGGTATGAGGCTGCTAGGAGAGGGTCTGGAGGGACGGCAAGACCAGGGGCCTGAGACAGAATGTGCTGGGCGTTCTGGCATAACCGATGGACACAGTCGGTGGGCAGCATGTATGGAATGTATGGAATAGTGGTCAGGGTTACATGGGAGCTCTGGGGCATCAGAGGGCAGTTGGCAGGTCAGAGCACCTGCTGAGTCCAAGCGGACTTGAGAGGCACTTGGACAGTCCAGGTATGTGTATGAGCCGGACACATCTCATGCATGGGCCTGGCCTCTAGCACAGACTTCACATGGTGCACAGTGTGTGGTGTGTGTGTGTGTGTGTGTGTGTGTGTGTGTGTGTGTGTGATGACCACACTCCTCTACAGTTTGTATGGGCTGGGCCTTGGGCTCTGTACAGGTCTGTTACGCAGTGCCTCCTCCTCCCTGTGCTCAGTGCTCCTCAGGGGTTCTCTAGGGTTTTTGGAGTCTCTCCTTGATTCTGACTGTCTTGTTAGATTCCAATTTCCTGACATCACAAACTGTACAGGGCTGTTCCTTATTGTAGAGGTGGTTGGAGGGGTGGGATGGGCTTGTGAAACCTTCCTTGGATAGATTCTCCCCAGAAAGAACTCGAGATTACTCCTGGGGTGCTTATCAGAGGAGACCCTTAAATACACCCTCAGGCCTAAGTTTTGTAAGGAATGGGCCATGTCATGATCAGCCTCCGGCCCACAGTAGGGAACAAGTGTGGCCCTCGGAGATCAGCAGGCCCTGCTGTCTGTTCCCCTGTCAAAGCTGGGGGACCTGAGCTGGTGGAGCAGGACGCGTCGTCTTCAAAGAAAGGCAGGGCTGACATGGCGAGCCTTTGTCATGTACTGGGCACTATCCTCCCAGCTCTGCTTCCCTTTATCCCCACGGAGGACAAGCTGGGCAGAGAGCAACAGCGTGAGCTCACGACATCCACCAGAGCCTGGACAGTGTGGCTTCTGCAGCCAGGGTCTCTCTAAAGAAGGAATCAGGCCACCTGTCCCATGTACACTGGGACTGGCCTCCAGGACGTTGACAAAGGTGGCCTTGGAGGCTGAAGTCAGTGTTCCCCAGCCTGGACATGTTCCATCTGCGTAGCAAGAGTGGCCCACAGGTTCCTGGAGTGCTTCCAGCCACTTTGCCCAGTTTGTTCTTAGCTACAATATGCACCCAGGCTCAGGCAGGCCTAGCTAGGCTGGGGTCTGACTGGGGATCCTTAGGGGGGCGGGGCGGGGGAGGTGGGGGGGGGTCATGAAATAAAATCTGAGGAACTCGGAATGAAAGGGAAATTGGTTGAAATCTCACCTTTAGCCTCCAGTCCTGCCAAGGCCAAGCTAGGAATGAGGAAGATAGATCACTGTGTGTAAAAGTCTGGAAAACAGCCCCAGCCTTCTTCCCTGGAGGAGAGAACCAAAGACACGCCTCAGCGCTTTGAAGAAACATTTTCTCTCCCTGCCAGGGACAGGCTTACAAAGGATGATATTTACATTTCCCGAAGCCTCTAATTTTCTCATTTATCAGTTGTCAGAGCCTGAGGCCCTTCCTCAGCACACGCGGTGTTTGCCAACAGCTAATGATCCCTTTTACCAAACATCACAGCCCGAACAGGAGCTTCCTTAATGTTGCTGAGGCTGCTGATTTAATGCATTAATGTTCTATAAGCCATCACTGTGGGTCTTGGGTACCCTGAAGTGGGTCATCCCATTTGTTCCCACGGTGAGCCATGTAGAAAACATGCACGGGAAAGCACAGTACACAGATGCATGGTAAGGTATCCAAATACAGAGAGAGCCTTTATTAAAAAATGGCCAGGTTTTACAGGCAGTGTGACTTCATTTCTCAGGGCCAAATCCCAGACCTTTGCGTCACCACATCCCATTCCATGGGCATGGACCAGTGAGGTCCCAGGACTCCCATTTAAGCACTAGGGGGGACTGGTTGGAATGCTAGCCATTCATACCAAACTTAACTGAATTTTCCCATACCCTGGATCACACACTGAGGGGCTGTGTGCTTACCCTAGTCCCCTCGAAGAATGGGGAACCACAGAACCCATCCCAGCCACCAGCTGGTGAGAGATGGCTGAATACCCAAGCAGATGTAGACTTCAGGGCCAGGCCACAGCTTCTGAGAAGCCACTTAAGGAGGTGAGAGGCCAGGCTCAGGCCTGCTAGAATTGCCCAGTAGGAGGTACCATCACCACCCGAGGGGAGGCAGGGCAGAATGGAATTGGCCTTGGTAAAGATTGTTGGGTTTGGGGGTCTGTGCAATCTCAGTGGAACCTCTAAGATGTTGGGTTTGAAAATTGCACAGAAAAATTCTCAAGCCCAGGATTCATTCTTTAATATAAAATTTATTTAATTTGCTGGTGCACCAGAACCCAATTAAGAAAACTGATGCATCAGGAGAGCCAATTGTTGATGCATCAGGGACACAACCCACTCCACGCAGGGATGGGTGTGACCTGGACTGTCTGTTACAGAGAGCTTTTAAAGACAACCCCCACCCCCAAACTAGAGGAATTTGGTGACATCATACAAACACAATTGTGAGGCTATAGAAACACAATGCAAGCAGTGGTGACCTTTAAGCTGATTGTGTTTAGCAGTGTGAAGCCCCTTGGAGAGGAATGGGCTCCTTAGGGGGTAGGAAGCACTCTCTCAGGGCTGGGAAAGTTCATCCTGACCTCAGGTAGCTGTGGGAACTAGGAACTCAGGATCAGACTGTATTCTTGTGGTTAAGGTAGTCATGGGAACCAGGCTTGCTTCAATTAGAGTTGCTCCTGCATGGTTAACCCTTTCCTTTTGATTAACTCTTTCTGACCTGGTCCTAACAAGATCAGCCTGGGTCCTCCTCTAAGTTACTCCATATTGTAGGAAACAGTAGCTTTCAGGCTGTGCTTTTCCCTGTGACTCCATTTTATACACACAGCAGATTTCATCATTTTGAGTGCAAATGATGAGGCAGAATGACAAGTAAACAATCACCACTAGGGCCAGTGAGACAGCTCAGTGGGTAAAAGAGCCTGCAGCCAAGTACAACAACCCGAGTTTGTTCCCTGAGACCCACATGGTAGAAGGAGGGAGCTGAAGAGAGAAAATCGACTTCCAGACCCCTTCAAGTTGTCCTCTGACTTAAATGTGTCATGGCACAGTGTGTCTCCTGCCCCCCAAGCACCCACGCAAGATTAATAAATAAAAACATAATATAAAATAATAAACAGTAATCACCCACGAAGGACTGAATTGCAGGGAATTTACATACACACATAAACTGTTACCACCTGTGAACTTACCAAAAAATCAGGGACACATGCACTTAGCCAAGCAGTGTTAGAAATGCCTGTAAGCTTATCAGTCACATCTAGTGTACACCCCACACACGTGTGAGCTTATCAGTCATATCCAATGTGCACCCCACACACGTGTATCAGTCATGTCCAGTGTATACCCCACACATGTGTGAGCATATCAGTCATGTCCAGTGTACACCCAACACACGTATGAGCTTATCAGTCATGTCCAATGTACATCCAACACACGTGTGAACTTATCAGTCCTGTCCAGTGTACATCCAACAAATGTGTGCACTGGCCTGTCACTTGATCCCTCCTCATCCAGGAAAATCATCACAGGAAAGGGCACCATCTCCGTCCCCAGGCTCCAGCTCCAGTGCAGTTTTCCCTGCCTGTGACAGATATGCAAGCTACATAAAAATGACAATGGAAATCTGTCACCCAGACATGTACTTGACAACTCTGTGCCCAAGGTAAGACCTTGCCGGTGCCCAGCGGACTTTATGTCTTTCCATTCAGCTCATTGCTTCTGATTTCAGAATGGCACTCTGACCTCTGCCTCCTCCTTAATCCTCTCACAGCCATGCAGCAACCTGTATACATGCCAATGTGGATTGCGTGACTGTGAGCTGAGGTTAACATAGTAACTAAAATGACTTAGGAGCATGCTGATCAAGTGAAGTCACAAGACCTTGGTGAATTGCAGCTGACAATTTTGACTTAGCTTATGAATTTATTGATATTCAATATAACTACCTGACATTGCGGAAAAACATAACTTGTCTACCTGTGTTTTTTTTTTTTTAATTATTTATTTAAGTGGTAAGTACACCTAGGCTACAAACATGAGGAATGTCCATACAAGCCCAATTATATCTGTGTCCAGTTTTCTGTACAATCCAGGGTCCCCAAGCCCAATTAAAGGGTTTTGCACACACAAAAAATAAAATCCAGTCTGTTTTTGCTGTAATCTCACAATTCATCCCCCCTCCTTGGCCCTTACAATCAGCGTGCCCTCTTCTGTGAGAGTCCCTGGGCTTTGGACCGAAGGATGAAAGAGAATGAGAGATAGAAGATTCAATTTTTTTCTTCTTTACCCTTGTCCCCTCTCTTCCCTTTCTGAGGTGACACATCAAATTCTTGGGACTGTCCATGTTCTGTTTACAATGGACTGGCAAGTCATCTAGCAGTCTCCTTTTAATAGCAACACATTAAAAATTGTAATAAGAAGCCTGGCATGGTAGCTCACTCCTTTAATCCTAGCACTCGGGAGGCAGAAGCAGTTGGATCTTTGTGAGTTCAAGGCCAGCCTGGTCTACAGAGTGAATTCCAGGACAACTGAGGCTACAGGGAGCCCCTGTCTTGAAAAGACCAAAAAAAATTGTAACAAATTATTCTATGGGTACAGACATATATGCTTGGAGATATCTTGGTTGGGGCATTATAATTCTTTGACCAAGGGATGCTAATAACTTTCCAATATGGTGGATAGAGTCCCCTGACATTAGGAGGCACCAAGGCTACAATGTCAGTCTTGTGTCATACTTCCCCAGAGAGGGGGCCATAGATCAAATTGGGATTTAAAAAAATTTTTCTTTTTGGGTGCACATTTATCAGGCTGCCACTATTGCACTACACCTATCTTCTTTGGCATGTAAAAGTATAGCATGAAAAGTCTGTCATGAAGCTTCAGAGACCCTTTCTTTCTGGAAGTTTGCATAGAGCGTTCTAACACCATGGAGGTCAGCTGTTGATTTGTGGTGCAGGATCTCAACATAATTTCTTTCTTGCTCATATCATGCTGTATCTTCAGGAATCTACGTATCTATATCTACGTATCTCGCTGTCTATTTCTTATGTGCACCCCAAGTTATAGGCAAACAGCCTTTGTTTTGGGGGCTTTTTGAGCCTCCCTGGCCAGCAGCTCCTGGCAGGGCAGCCCAGAACCGGCACTGCAGCCTTTGTCCACCAGTGCTTTTTATTTGACTGTAAGGCAGAGTTGCATCCTGGAGGGAGGATGTGTATTCCTTCCCCCTCTGTTTTTGTAAATTGTCACTATACTCTGAGCAGCCTCTCTTGTTTCCCAGACCCCTAAATCCTGATTTATAGTTTTCCAGAAGGGAGGAGTTCTATCACAGATCTATAAACAGGAACCAAGTTGAAGGTGTTAACCACGCCCCTTCAGACTGTCTCCATCTGGGCTGCATACTGCTGGTTCAAGGAGGAAGAACCCAGCTTTTCCTGAGCCAAATTGTCTCATTGTATAGAAAAAATATGTCAGAATTATCACTTGTATAATACAGGGAAACATGAAAAACATTTGTGTTCCTTTAATCTAATAGCTGTGACTGGGACTTCAGTACAAGTCAGGGGTGGGTTGAAATTTAATAATAATTCTGTATCACTAATAAGCTTAAGCATATTACTATTTTCAATTTTGGAGACAGCCATTCATTTTAATCTTATACAGGGGGCTATTAGTTGATACATTGAGACTAAATAACATTCCATGAGCAATTTGCCCCTAGTTATTATAATGTATGATATGTTCAATAATTATATCCATATACATAGATGGAATAGTTATTTTGAATATACCACTATAAAGTATAAACTTTGAAATGTCCTTGCAAGTATTGGGGTAGGTTCTAGATGACCAAATCTCTCCAGATGCTCAGAGATGTTTTACATGGGTTTGGGAAAAAGCCTGTCTGTTCACTCCAAAGGTATTTTACTTAGTGATCAAATGTCTTACATATACATAGAGAAGATTTGTGTCCATTTAATCTAATAGCTGTAACTGGGATTCCAATACAAGTCAGGGACGGGAAATGTCTTACATACAAAACAGGTAATTCCAAAGTGTGTAGTTCCAGGGGGCAGAAATAATCATTACTTTGAGTTAACTACTATCCTTGAGGATCAAGAACCCTATTGTGGTTTATCAATCTTAGTATAGATGGCCATTTATTTATCAGCAAGCAGGTTACCAAAAACCTTGCCTCGTTTCAAAGGGCTGTAACCAATAAGTGGGAGAGGGCATATGTGGTTGGTAGTGCATTAAAATGGTGATATATCTTTGTGATTGCATTATTTGGTATATTGTGTTGTTGAGTTGACATGTTTCTCTGTCTATTTTTTGTTCAGTTGACCTATCTAATGGGCAGAGTGGGGTACTAAAGTCCCCTGCTACTAGTGTGCTAGAGTCAATCTGTGCCTTAAAATCCTGTAGAACTGTGTTTATAAAGTTTGGTGCACCTGAATTTTGTGTGTATAAAATTAAGGATTATAATATCATCTCCTTTGATAATACTGGAATGGGCTTCTTCATCATGGTGGGCTTCTTGCAGACAACAACAAAAAATGGGTTTTGTTTCTTCATCCATTCTACCTGTCTATGTCTCTTGATTGGAGAATTCAGTCCATTATTGATGAGAGAATTATATTAGTTCAAATCATTTTGATTTCTGTTGCATTTTTTACCTGTGTTTATATTTCCATAGTATTGGTTACAGTCATCCCTACCCTCGACTCTTTGTATTGCTTTCTGGACAAGAATTATTTCAACTTGTTTATGTCATGGAACATTTTCTTCTCTCCTTCAATTATAATAGACACATTTGCTGGATATAGTATTCTGGGTTGACATCTATAGTCCTATAGAACTGGGAATACTTTAGACCAAGCTCTTCTGGCTTTCCTTGTTTGCAATGAAAAATCAGCTGTAATTCTAATAGGTTTTTCCCTTATAAGTAACTTGTTTTTCTTTTGCCACTTTCAGTATCTTCTCTTTGTTTTGAATATCTAGTGTCTTGACTATGATGTGGCGTGGGAAATCTCTTCTCTGGCTCTGTCTACTTGGTGTTCTATATGCTTTTGTATTAGTACAGTATTAGTTCTTTCTTTAAGTTGGGAAAGTTTTCTTGTAAAATTCTGTTGAAAATCTGGGCAGTACCACTATCCTGTAAATTTTCGTCTCTTCTATCTCTATGATTCGCAAATTTGATCTTTTCATAGTGTCTTATGTTGTTTTTTTTTAAAAAAAATTTTCATAATCTTTACTTGACTTATCCAGTTCTTCCATATTGTCTTTTAATCTTGATATTCTATTCTCTACTTCATCCATTCTGTTATTGAGTTTCTCCCATCCTTTCCAAGTGGTTTGTGGATTGTTGCCTTATACCTGCTAACCCAAATCTTACAAGTTTGGCTTCTTCATCAGCAACACGTAAATGGCAACACATGATGTCTCATGTGATCATCAAAGCCACATGAGACATCCCAGGGAGACCCGTTGGCACAAGGGAGCCCCAATGATGGGACCGCTGGTTATAGGGAGGAGGTCACTGCTAGTTCTAGATGGAGAGAGAAACATGAGAACACCTGAGATGAAGGAGACAGGCCAAGTCCAGGGGCCACCCAGAGTCTCCTGTGCCAAGAAAGGCAACTATCACAACTCTGCAGATGGCAAAGCTGGTCACTCCTACAGCCCTGGACCTTCACCTGCCCTCTCTCTTCCAGCACCAGAACTGTGCCTCCCTCCCTCCCGCCTCCCCACCAAGACATGAAGCAGAGTATGCTGCAGGAGATCTAAGCCAGCAGCATCCAAACTAGCGAGGGCCAGAGAACATTTCCTGTTTTTTCTCACACTCCCACACCTCACTTGTTCTCCTTGGCAATGGTTGCCTTGGGCGTACATTCCCATGGGCTCAATCCAAGCATCTCTGGCCTGTGCTCAGGGCTCCACTGTGGTGCGTGGGCAGATTCTGTGCATGTTTGCTTTGTTTTTCTCTCATCAGATAGCATAAAGCCCACTGGGCCCCCTGCTGTGGAGAAAGCCCAGGCGGGTATTGGCACTTCCAATTTATACCATTCCTTTCTCTGTTTGCCAAATTAAAGTCCACTCCATCTTGGAGAGAAAAAAGAGCAGTTTGGTCTTCTTTATAATGCCTTTACCAGCTATTTAGCATGACATCTGCTGATGACTGTACAGGAAGTTTATCATTAAGTAACCATCATTACTTTTATCATTATCACCACCACTACCATCATCACTATCAACATTATCACCATTATCACACCCTCATGGAGGGAGAGGCAGGTGGATCTCTGTGAGTTCAAGGCCAGCCTGGTCTACTGAGTGAGTTCCAGGCCAGCTGGGGCTATAAGGAGATCCTGTCTCAAAAAAAAAAAAATGCGATAATCAACTTTAAAAGAGAAGAACCTTGTTTTAGCAGCCAGCTTTGGAGGTTTTCTGTAGCTTCAATAATACAAAGCTCCTTGCTTTGGGGCCAGTGTTGAGGCAGCACACTACTAGAAGCACATCAAGGCTAGAGCATGGGGAGGTGGAAGCTGCTCACCTCGTGGCAGCCAGGAAGCAGAGAGAGAAGGAAGAGGGGCCAGGGTCCCAATGTCCCCTCACCACCAGAGGACTTCCAACTGGGCCCACTTCTTAAAAGTTTCATTGTTACAAATGGCTGACATTTGTTTTGTTCTATTCAGATGGAAGTCGTGGTAGGCAAGGCACATTTTCCTTGGTGTTGGCAGCTCTGAACCCCAGCAGCTTACACCCTGGCCTCTTGAACCCAGGTGCCTTTAACTCTAGACCAGGCACGTCAACCTATTTGGGGGCTATGTGCATCCCAGGACACCTATAAATGTGGCCCAACACATCTGTAGATGACAGCCTCATATTACAATGTCAAAAGATTCTATGTACACCCCTGTTCTAGATCTTGTGAGTCAGAGACTCATAGCTCCAAAATCTGGGCCAGGGCTGTTACTTGGTGGAAAAGCACCTGCCTACCACCTGCAGGGCCCTAGGTTTGTCCCCAGGGCTGAAGAAAACCATGAAAGCCAGAGACTAATTGCTCTGGACTTTCAAAGCTAAGCCTTCTGTCCCTGAGAGAGAACCAGGGACTTACATTTCAAAGCCAGGCACTTAGAGCCTTAGGCATTCATGCCAGAGGCTCATTGCTCTAGACTTTGGGTGTCAAGGGTCCATCTCTCAACAGCTGGTTTTATAGCCTTGAGTTTTTTTTTTAATTTTTTTTATTTATTTCGGTATGTGTATCAACGTACTATCTGCATGCAGGTTTGTGCACCCGTGTCGTGCAATGCCGCGGAGGTCAGAAGAGGGTATCGGATTCCCCTTGAACTGGAGTTCTCCTGGAATTGGAGTCACAGACGGTTCTCAGCCGCCATGTGGGTGCTGGGGATCGAACCCGGGTCCTCTGTAAGAGCGGTCGGCGCTCTTAACCGCTAGGCCATCTCTCCAGCCCCTAGCCTTGAGCTCTTGAGTTTGGAGTTCTCAGCTCGTAAACTTCATGGCTCTCTGGAGCTCTTCTCATAGGGCTGCAGTTGGCCAAGCCTTGCAGTCTCTCACCTTCTACCATCTGGTCTCGGCTCTCTGTAGCTTCTCATTCCTGAGCTTGGCTCTCTGCTGCCTGGCGCCCTGTGTGTTGCGGCACTCTTTCGCAGTCTCCAGTCTCTGCTCCTGGCAGCTCTCTGCAGTTCTTCAGCAGCCTGCTGGTTGCCAAGTGAGCTTAGAGCCTAGGGAGTCACCCTCTATCTGGCTTCTAGTTGCTGCTGCTGGGTTCCTGGGCTGGAAGCCCAGGGTTTTATATGCTTTTATTGTTACTAGACTGGCCTTCTGGGCTCTGTGATAAAGACCCCAAGTAACGGATGAAAAGCCATTCGCTCCGGAGAGACTTTAACTGGGGCCTAGGCTGTAGCAGGAGATGGGGTGGAAGGTCAGCACACAGGAAAGCATCTCTAAGCCTGCTGCGCAGTGGCTGAGAAGCGGGCTAAGCAGCTATAGCCGGGTCCGCTCATCACAACCACATGTGCAGAGCCTTTACCATGGGGTTTCTGTTGAGTCATTTGGGCTCCCTCTTGCCCAAAGTGGGAATACCTATACCATGGGTACGGTCATTCAAAGCTCACTAAGCCTCACATTGGCCAAAGCGAAGTCTCTCAGGGTCAGTGCAAGTCTGGGATGGGGGCTGGGCTTCCTAAGACAGCAGTCTGGCTTTCAAGAGCAACCATTTTTAGCCAGGTTTGAGGAAGAGAGAGGAGAGGAGGCAGATTGTGTATGTGTGTGTGTGTGTGTGTGTGTGTGTGTGTGTGTGTGTGTGTGTGTTTGTAGGGGGCAGGGAGGCATGAATTGTCCTTCAGGGTAAGAGATCTATTAACACCACAGGCATGTGGTGGGGCTCTGAAGAGAGACGGGCTTCAGTCACATCAGACAAAGACTTAAAGATTTCTGAGAGGGCAGAGGTCCTGCACTGTGAAGCCAACGCTGCATGGTAAAGGGAGAGACTCCAGGGGAGACGGTATAGGGGGGAGAGGGCCGGGTTGATGCCTGACCCGGTCAAGCTGCCTTGGATCTAGGATAGAAGGAGGCGGGGTGGGGGGGGATGGCTCTTTGTGAGAGCAGTGGGGTCCTATCACTCCTGTCACTCTTTGTAGCTTCACCAGTAGGGGAGACACACTGTGGGGAGGTTCCAGCAGATCTGAGAGGCTCTATGGAGCAGTAATTTTGGAGGGTCTGGGATCTAATAGCCGTTCTTGTCTTCCCAACAGGACTAGAGCTTCTTTGGGGTGTTTGTGAAGTATTGGAAGCAGGTGGGCATGACAGTCTAGCTGGTCCCTAAGGAAGAGGAAGCTGGGTTGACAACTTCCCACTCAAGACAGCTGTGCTTAGGGAGGGTCTGCTGGCAATCAGGTGAGCAGATCCCTCCTAACAGCATCAGGCATTCAGAGGAAAACCAGCAAGGAGGATTTACACCAAAGCTTTAACATCTCAGTCAGGGAACTTTATCTAACAATGGCAACTTCCCTCAGCCTAATACTTCTGGGGAGGGGAGGGTGACATCTGCCTCAGGATCACTTTCAACTGGGCCATGGGTTGGGGACAAAGTCTTTCATATACAGAGCTTGGCGGGGGCGCGGGGGGGGGGTACTTAGCCAAACATAGCAGGTGGGAACCATTCACCTGAGAGAGTGCCCCTGCCCAAGGGTTCTAAAAATAAATAATAGAATTAAGTAAATGCTGGTGAAAAATCACCTGTGGCTAACTCCAGAAGACAATGAGAAACAGGCCAGAGAGTTGGCCCAGTGGGTTAACAGCACAGGCTGCTCTTTTAGAGGACCCAGGCTTGGTTCCCAGTATCCACAGGGTAATTAACAACTGTCTGTAACTCTAGTCCCAGGATATCTGACACCCTCTTCTGACCTCTGTGGGCACTGCACAACATGGGTGCATTTACATATATGCAGGCAATACACTCATACACATAAAAATAATAAATAAAATATATATTTAAAAAGACAATTAGAAACAGAAAGAGGGAGGAGGAGGATAAGGGGAGGGGAAGGGATAGAGGGGAGGAGGAGAAGGAGAAGGAAGAGGAGAAAAAGAAGAGGAAAAGGAGGAGGAGAAGGAGGAGGGGGGATGGAGAGAAGGAAAGGGAGAGGGAAGGAGAGAGACACTAATTGTCTAGCTAGTGGCAGAGGACTGTGAAGATTGCTGTGTGTCTCTGAGTGCAATATTCTTCATCCAACAGTGTTTGGTTTTGAAGATCATTTTCTGTATAAAGAATATATCCAATCGGGTTTAGTGGTGCATGCCTGCAACCACACTACTCAGGAGGCTAAGGCAAAATTGCCACAAGTTCAAGGCTAGCCTGGGCTGCACAGTGAATTCCATAATAGTCTGGGCTACAGTGTGAGGTCTTGTGTGAAGAAACAAAAATAGAAGAGAAAGAAAACCAGAAAAGCATCAGCTGCTGTGTGGGAAGTTGGGGCAATCCCCCAGAACTGTGTCCACCCACACTGCACACTGCATCTGCAAACCAAGGGGACTTTTCCTGGTGTGTTAAAAGCCCTAGAGTTGGCAGTGGGTGCCAACAGTTCACAGTGACCTGTTATGTATTTCTGTACAAGGTGAGGAAGAGGAAGGGGAGGCTCCAGACTCAGAGCCTGAGATGTTGCTGCCCTGACTCGGTCAGTCCATGCAGCGTACATGCGTTGAAATGTCACACTGTGTACCATAGACATGAAAGGTTACATGTTAATAAAACAAATTAAAAATGCCTGAAGAGGGGGACATGTGGATCCATGCCCTGGAGTCTGGTCACCTACCAGGGTGTTGCACAAATAAGGAAAACTTCCCCAGCATCGGTCAGTTGCCAGTAGATACTTAGGGAAGGCTGGGACTTCCTGCCCACTTCCTCATCCTTGCTGGGCTCCTACCTAGACTGGGGTTGAGCAAGTTTTGTGCATGCTGTCCTAAGTGCTGTGGGCTCATATGTGCAGCTCCCTGTGGTGTCCAGACCACGCAGTTTCCTTGTAATCATCCACCATTCTGGCTCTTACAATCGTTCTGCCCCCCCTTCCAACAGTGATCCCCGAGCCTAGGGAGAAGGTCTGATATAGGTGTCCCATTTAGGGTTGCATACTCTGAAGTCTCTTATTCTCTACACATTGATTATTTATGGGTCTGTCTCTGTGTTAATTACCATCTGCTGCAAGAAACATTTTCTCTGGTAAGAGTTGAGAGATTCACCACTCTGTGGGCGTAACGGCAAGTTATTGGGTTAACTTAATACTATGTCTTCTTAGTGGAACCATAGTAGCAGGTTCTTCTCTATGGCCTGTGATTTTCGGAGCTACAGGTTCTCACCCTGATAACAGTGTCTGGTGTGGATTTACATTGTGAAGCAGGCTGTGGATTTAGGCACAGAATGGACGTGATAGAAAAAAAGAACTTTAAGCTTGGCATGATGGCGCACGCCTTTAATCCTAGCACTTGGGAGGCAGAGGCAGGCGGATCTTTGTGAGTTCAAGGACAGCCTGGTCTACAGAGTGAGTTCCAGGACAGCTGTGGCTGCAGGGAGACCCTGTCTCGAAAAGACCAAGAAAAAAAAAAAAAAAAGAGACTTTAAAAATAAGTAAAATAAATTAAAAATTTAAATTTAAAATAGAAAAGGAACAGATAACAATGGATGATGTAAAATGGAGGACAGGGGGGCTGGGGGAGGAGGAAGGGGGTCTGAATATTATCAAAATACATTGTATGACATTCTGGAATCAATAAAAGATAATAAAATTGGTTAATTTTTTTTCTCTATGTTTGAGGAATATCTTCTCAGCTCTCTGTGCCTTTGAAGTCAAAAAGCAAGTGCACAGCTCTGAAAGTGAAGACTCAAGAGGGGCATAGAGCCTGCTGGGGTGATGCACAGCTGTCCATTCAGGGGACACTGAGCTCCATAGGCTCTGTGTCTTCGTCTTCTTCAGGAAGCCCCAGGGGCCGTGTCCTGTCTGTCTTGGTGGCGCCAGGAACGCGATCAGGGCTGGGTCAATAACTGAAGACCCTGAACAGAGCCGTCTCTGGGACAGCGGCCGTCTCCTCTGGGTGTTCTCCTGAGAGCTGTTCTTTCATTTTCTGCTTTTCCATCATGAATGGACAGAAATCAAAGTGGCAGAGTGCTGTTTCCTGCTGAGGGAGGAGAAGAGGGGAAAGAATAGACAAGTGCACCCCGCAGGGCGCCGTGGGGTCTGGGCCTGGTCCCCACAGGGCTTGAAAGTCCCCGTCTCACCCAGGGACTCTGAGGTTGGCAGCCGGGAGTCATGGCCGTGGTGGAGGCAGCAGGAAAGTCATCAGGATCATTGCTGTGTAGAGGAAGGGAGGTCACAGCCAGGGCACAGTCTCTGCTCCTGGTCATCACCGGCTGGTGTTCTCAGAGCCCCATCCTGCCCTGCCCAGCCAGGCTCCGCAGGACAATGTCCTTGGCCTCCGCATGGTTACCTTCTAGTTTGAAGGTCACACTGCGGCCATTGATCCCACAGCTGCAGGACTGTTGGGAGGTAATGGCTGCTATGACAGGAGAGGCAAAGGACACAGAAATGGGGCCCAGCACCCAGGAGAGGGGGCTGGGCGAGGCAGTAGGAAGGAGACGCAGGTCGTGTGGCTCCCATGTTGAGCATTTCGGAGAGCCCTGGTCCTTCAGGGCTCAGCCCCAGCCCCATGGGCTCCTCTGGCCTTGTCGGAAACAGCAGTTCTTAGACCCCAGACTAGCTGAACAGGAACTCTGTGGCCAGGCTGAAGATGGGCAGCCCTTCAGGGGTCCTGGTGCTTGCTGGAGTTTGAGAAACATAAGCAGAGCTGGACTCTGGCTCCTGTTGTCCCTGAGAGCAGAAAAAAGCTTCGTGGTGGTGAGGAGTAGGCTGTGTTATGGGAACATCCCGTGAGGGATGGTCATCTTGTCTGGGAAATGTTCCCAAGGTTCAGAGCCAGGGAAGCAGCCTTTGGGCTAGTTGGCCATACCTGTACTCTCTGGGTGGAGCAGCGTCTGATATGGCCTTCATGGGGCCTGGTGATTACAGGCAGCCTAAAACTTTAGGATCACTCTATGTGCACCCTCTACAGGGATCTCAGGCTGCTGAATAGTAAGAGCCAGGATGGGGCTCCAGAAGAGGAAACAGAGCCACGTGGCAAGTAGAGAAGCCAATCCTGGCTGCTCTTGACTGTAGCCATCAGAGCTGGATCACCTTGAGAAGGAGATGGGATGACCAAGGAGATGGAGCGGAGAAGGTGGACAGCATCTCTCAGAAACCTGGGGGAAGATCCTGTGAAGGGCAGAGGAAACCAGCGGCATGTGGTATTCCCCCGCCCCTTCCGTCCTTCGAGGGGACCCTGACCACAAAGGGAGGGGCCTCCTTTGCACAGCAGAAGCATTCCCTGCGCACTCACCTCACTCGGGCTGCAGATTTTCCCTTCCCGAGCCTGAGGCAGGAGGAGCTTAGCAACTGATGGACACCAGAAAGAAGCTGTAGGTTCGGTCACCAGAACTGGCAGTGGACTTGCTTCACCAAGGGTCCTGAAGAGCTAAATGTGACTCCTGTTAGTATCTCTCAACACATAACTACATATCCTGGATGTCAGATAAAGACACACTAGTTCTCCTCTACCATCACTGTCAGTCCCCAGCCTTGCCACAGCAGCCCCCCTTTGTCAGGGACAGAGCTTGGTTTAACATCCTTTGTGTGTGAACAAGGGCCACACGGCAGACCTGGATTCCCTGTGTCTGGCCACATATTCCCTCTCAACACATGTAGGATTATTCTCCCCCACTACATGTCAAGAAAGTAAAAGGTGTTGGGACTGTGGGGGAGGTATTTTATTTTCACAGAGCAAAGGTGGAAGAGAGAGAGAGAGAGAGAGAGAGAGAATGATTTCAGAAAAAAATGCAAAGTTGCTAGCTAGGAAGTGGCACACCAGAGGTGGCTGGGAGCTCCCCCACTTGAAGCCCCAGGGACCCTGCAGGGGTCTGATGAGATGACCTATGGTACAGGCTCAGACAGGCTCTACTCTATCATTTGCTAGGACCTATGGCTCTCAACACAGCTGTACCTTAGAACCGTGAAGTTCTAACAGTTCTCGATGTCGACCCATGTCCAAATCGACTGCCTTAGAACTGGGTGCAGCACCCAACACTGGCTTCTTTAATGTTCCTCAGATTTCCCAAAGACACACCAAGGTGGAAGCCCATTGGGCCTAAGCTACTTCCTGTCTGACCCCCAAGTCAACTATAGGTTAATATGCAAATAAGGGTTGGGATCCTTTTTGTGCTGGAGACCATGGTGCTGTCTTTGCTCCGTTGAAGTGGACCACATGCTCCATCCTCACACGCTCCGTCACTCCTGACGGTGCTGTTCAGAGTAGTCGCTCGAATGCATTCTGAATGATTCCAGCACCCGCCATTCGGTCACTTTTCCACTGAGCCATTGTCATTGTCATTACAAGTAAAGCAAACCATTTGCAGAAGCGATTTCGCAGATTACCCCAGGATCAGGCGGAAGCTGAGGGCACTCAGTCGGAACACGGGCAGGTCTGACAGCCTGCAAAGTGTGCATTGTGAGCAATGCCATGCTGGCGGGCACTGAAAAACCTCGGAAAGAGGTGAAAAACCTTTGAAAATGAAGGCAAGCTCTGGATGGGGACACAGCAGTGTGGGTCTCAGGGGACCTGCTTCAGGGAGATAACTAAAGAAGCAGCAAGCTGACTTGGACACTCCACCCTCCAGGGATGAACCTCAGTTGATGAACGGAGCTGCGCTGGGGAAAGCGCCGAGCAGTCCCAGAGGGGCCGCCTGTTTCCTCACAACTGACAGCTCTGTTAACTACAAGTGTGTGGGGACAGGGAGGGAGACTGCAGGCCCCAGAGAATAGCACAGCTGTCCTCTTGACACCCTCTAAGGAAGCCACCAGGGCATCAGAGGAGGACTAGGGCATTTAGCCCTGTCCCCTGAGGGCTGTGACCTGAGCGACAGGAAATAGAGCTGAGGGAAGGGGAAGGAAGATGGCATGAGGCTTTGACCCCAGCACGCTCTCCACATGTTGGCAGCCTCCTTTGCCTGTGTGCTGGGGGACGTGTGTACATGAACATGTGTACTGCTTATGTATGAGCTGGGGTGTATGTGTGCATGTATGAATTGTCCTGATCTATGTGTTCATATATAAAGGGGTAAATAGGCACACCTATGTGTGCATGTGAGCATATGTGTGTGCATACAAATGAGTGTGTGTGTGCATGTGAGTGTATTATATGTGTGTGCATATACATGAGTGTATGTGTGTGTATGTGAGTGTATTATATGTGTGTGCATATGCATAAGTATGCATGCAAGTGAGTGTGTTGTATAACTTCATGGGTATGTGTGCATTTGCATTAGTGTGTGTGTATGTGCTTCCGTGTGCATGTATGTGAATGTGTGCATGTCAGTGTATTGTGTGTGTTTATGTATGCAGGTGTGTGTGCACGCATGTGAGTGTATTGTGAATGTATGATGTGTTTGTGTGTATGTACGTATGTGTGCATGCATCTGTACATGTGTATGTATGTGTACATACCTATGAATTCATGCATGGGTGGTGTCTGCATACTTTTACTTCCTGTATAACCACAAAGGCCCTGGAGGTCTGACCTCTGAACCCACATCCCTACACGTCCTGACCCCCCCTGGAGTTGGCAGGTCTGCCTCCCCACAGGGAGAGGACGTGAGCAGACAACAGAGCCAATGATTCCTTCCCGTCTAAGATGGGGGGTTTGCTCATCACAAAGACGTGTAGTCATCAGGAGAGAGGTCCCCAGCAGAAGCTCAGTTCCTTCTCTACTGCGGAGCAAGCGCCTGGGCCCCATGGTGGAGCTATCCGGATGTGGCTGGCTGGCTGTGCTCTGCATGGCGTCCCCCTGGGACTGGTTCCACTTACTGCTTTGACTTTCCTCACAGACATCCCACATTCCAATACCCAGTGTCTTGCTTTGGCTTCGACTTCCCCTTCACACTTTATACATCACCTGCTCCGGGGCTGCTCAAGGGGAACTCAGCCCTACCACAAACTGCCTGGCCTCCCTAGCCTTCCTTTAAGATCTTGGATGTCTCTGTACTTCCATGAATTTTACATTCTTCCTGCCTAAAACACTAGACACCGTGAGGGTGATGCTAAGACTCCCCACCGACTGCAGCAGTAGCAGACCCGCTTGGACCATGGCTGCCACCTTGGCCTCTGAGTGCCTGGATGGCTGAACGTGGTAGAATAGAAGATCCAGAAATGATTCTCTAAGGCAGCACAGCACTCTGGGCTCTCTTCTCAAAGCGTCTTTAGAAAGGATTTCCACTTTCATGTCCCCATTAAGAACAGAGTCCTATCAATCCCTGAGATGCCTTTGAGGCTTCTTCTCTACTGTCCCTGTGCAGAGCACTTGTTTTTCTTTTGAGAGCACTAGTCTCTTTAGCAACGACACCCTCCTGGCTTGTCATTTTAAACTGTGTGCCTTTGCTTGGAAAATTGTAAGTTAAAAAAATCCAACTGCCTGGTTTTTGCTCCTAATTCTGACTGTAAATTGTTTCCTGACCACTTCAGGGCTTTGGTGGTTTCTATCAGATGCAGCCCTAGCAGGGAACACGGCAAGCTCTAGTGTTTGAACATAATTAAAGGAACAAAAAGATACCTAAATACTAACATTAAGACATCCCCACACTCTTCCCTCTGTGGGATCACAAATCAGGCCAGAGGTTTAGGAACACAACATTTGCTGGCAGCTCTGAGTGGCCAGGGCAAACTGAAAGCTAAGTTCAGGTTTGTGTTTGGGTCCCTCTCAGTTCGTTCATCACATTTCACTCCTGGGGCTCGTGGACAGCAGCATCTGAGGAAATCTAGTCCCGGTGTGTGGGACATTAAAACCAAAGAACCAACATCTTAGCCGAGGCTTTCATTTCATCCTGAGCCCATCATGGTCCACCTGTGACCCAGATTAGTGGTACAAACAAGTTTTTTTTTGTTGTTGTTTGTTTTGTATTTTTGAGACAGGGTCTCCCTTTAAGTCCCAGCTGGCCAGACCAACCAACATGTGAGGACCTCTGCTGGGTGTTGGTGTAAAGGTTCCTTAACCATTCTCAGAGAGAAAACTGACACGATCCCTTAGAAGTTCCTACAAAACAAAGCTCTTTCCTTTACAGACTATTAGAAGGCTTAAGCTCCTTGCAGATGTGTGCCTCTCTCTGGGACTCATCTGCTGAGTTCTTATGTCTCAACAAATTCTCTCCTGTTTGAGCCTTTGGGAAATTCTTTTGCCACACCTGTCACCAGCCTTCCACATGCAGTCTGCCCTGGCACTGTGCACCATGCCTCATGGAATGCAACTTTCCTTCTCTTTCACTTGGCATCTTTCTTCTCTAGTGTCCCAGAATCAGAATCAACTACAAATACTGAGGATTTCTTTTTTTTTTTTTTTTTTGTCTTTTCGAGACAGGGTCTCCCTGTAGCCCCAGCTGTCCTGGAACTCACTCTGTAGACCAGGCTGGCCTTGAACTCACAAAGATCCTCCTGCCTCTGCCTCCCAAGTGCTAGGATTAAAGGTGTGCACCACCACGCCTGGCAGACTGAAGATTTCTTATCCCACAGCTCAAGACGGTGGAAGATGTTGCTAAGACCGCTGCAAATTAGGGTTGGATTCATGGTCTCTGTGGTCTAGAGGGGGAAAGAAAGCACACTTTATTAGAGCACACACTTTACAATCAAAGCCTTTTTTTTCTGGAAGAATCTGAAGCTAGGGCTTGTTCATCTGGCTCAGGGACATCAGGCACACATCCTTCTTGCAATGTTTCCAAATCTTGTCTGTGTCTAAATCTTGTAAGCTCCCTGAAGAGAGAGATTTCTCCTTCCAAGGCCCCTAAAATGTTCCCAGAACGTGTGTTAAATCTTTCTTGGCTCCTCTAGATTTTGAAAGGTAGCCAAGAAATACTCTATTTCTCTATTCTCAGAAAAAAAAAAAACATAGGAGAAGAATCACTTGCACACATCAGAGATTCAGGGGGCAGATGGTCTTCAGCCTCTTAGGGATGTGCTGAGTGTGGCTTTTTGCCCCAGTTACAAGTCACCAGCAGTCTCTGTCCCTGTAAAGCTGAAAATCAGGAATGATTCCATTTCAATGACTCGGCACTGAAGAAGTCATCAATTGCAAGTTTAAAATTAACTGCCAAATGCAAAAGAGATAATTCAGTATGAGGGGGGGTGAACAGCAGGCAGAAAGAAAGGAAGGAAAGAAGGAAGGAAGAAAATCCTAGAATGGAAACTGGGCAGAAAATGTGCTGTTTCTAATGCCTTAGGAGTATGCCATCAAAGATCCAATCTCCATGGGGTTACTTGCGATGTTACTTTGATGTTGGCAGATGCCCTTCTATTTAGCATCGCAGAGATTACGGTCATAGCCCTCCTTGCAGCCTCCTGTAGAAGAGAAGCAGGTTTATGAGAGAATGGTGCCTGATTGATACATTCATTTCTACCCAGGTCTCGGGCAACCCACATGAAAATAGTCATGAGTTATTTATTCTGAAATCAAAGAGCAGGGAGATGGAAGGAAGGAGTCGCGGATCCCAGCCTTCCTTCACCCTCTCTGTGGTGGGTCATCCACCTATGGGCAGGTTGCTGGACACTGCCTGCCTCAAAGCAGATGATCTGTGAACTTGAGTGACCAGCTTTGATATATACTGGGCTGAGAAGACTGGGAGGCCTGTCGCTGCAGTGGGAATGTGAAATGCTTCACGGCTGGCTCGCGTGTTTGATCACTTGGTCACCAGATGGTGGCGCTGTTTCTGGAGACCGTGTGCCTTTCAGGCAGTGGAGGCTACCTGGAAAAAGTGGGGTCACTGCAGGGTGAGCCTTGAAGATTACAGCCTGCCCCACTTCCTGTCCGCTCTTCTGCTTCCCGACTGTACAAGCGTCTTAAGTAGATGCCTTGCGATCAGGGCTACCATGACCCCCCCTACCACAATGGATTGTATCAGTCCTCCTTCCTTAGATGGCCTCCTGATGGGTACTCGATCACAACACTGAAGAAAGTACCTGGAACACCTGTGGTTTCTTTCTCTCTTTAAAAATAATTACTTGTTTACTTTATGTGTATTTGTGTATGTCAGTGTATGTATGTGTACCGTGTAGCTTGGAGAGGTGTGGGATTCCTTGGTGCTGGAGTTGCGAGCCTCCTGATGTGGGTGCTGGGAACCGAGCTTAAGCCCTCTGCAAAAGCAGCAAGCACTCTAAACTGTTAAGCCACCTCTCCAGTCCCAGGTTTTTCTTTTTGATAATGAGAGAAAATCTTCTTGGCCATGGTCCTGACACAGCTTTTGTCTGTTCATGGCCTGGCGGGCCCTCGGGAGCTAGTCTTCCATTAAGACAGATGAGAATGGAAATTCCAAGTAGGGAAGTTATATTTGTTTTTGTTACTATGGTAATCTATAACAGACTAGCCTCAAATGACTAGAACAGCAAATACTTGTTTCCACACTCAAGGGTGGTCAGCGTGCACACTGGGTCAGCTGTGTCCTGGGATGGAGAGCAGCTTGAGCCCAGCTACAGTGATGAGATGATCTCTCGCTGGCTTTCTGTGTCAACAGTGCCAAGGTGCTTTCTGGAAGAGCCACGGTTGCCAGGGGCATGCCCATGTGCGAGGGTAGTGCAAGACCCTGTGGAGGTATAGACAGTCTGCTCCACTGTGGTCTCTGCTGCTTTATTGGTCAAAGCAACCTCACAGTGAGTGGTGGGGTGTCCACTCTGCCATGTGGAGGTCCTGTAGTAGTACATGACAGAAAGAGTCAGCATACAACCTTGTCACATACATGCAAGGTCAGTATCAGTAACTGGATAGACCGTAGATCCTCTCCTCCAAGTGTGTCTTCAACAAGGAAGCAGTTTCCCCCAGTGATCTCAAAATGGAGCCGTGTCTGCAGCGCCATGCCTGAGGTACCCATTAATGAGAATCAAGATCTGAGCACCATATTAGTTCACATTTGGGTGTTTCTAGGCAGTTAAGTTTCTCTAATTAAAATTTAAGCATGTTGGTACAGGCCTCTAACATCAGCATGTGGGAGGCAGCAGCAGAGACAAAAGAACATGAATTTGTAGCCAGCCGGGGCTATATAGTAAGGCTCAAAAGAAAAAAAAAGGATTGGGCCAAGAGTGAGGGCAATTTTTTTTTTTTTTTTGGTCTTTTTGAGACAGGGTCTCCCTGTAGCCCCAGCTGTCCTGAAACTCACTCTGAAGACCAGGCTGACCTTGAACTCACAAAGATCCACCTGCCTCTGCCTTCCAAGCACTAGGATTAAAGGTGTGCGCCACCACGCCCGGCTTGATGGCAATTTTTTAATTCCAGCAGTCAGGAGGCAGAGACAGGTGGATCTCTGTGAATTGGAGTTGGGGGCCAGCCTGATCTACATAGAGAGTTTCAGGCTAACCAGGGCTACACAGTGAGACCCTGTCTCAAAAACCAAAAATCAAAACAAAATAAAACAAAAACCAAAGAAATCCCCAAGGAGAAGTGCATAGCTCACTGCGTTTTCCATTTCCCAGGCAGTATGTAAGGCTGTGAGTTCCATCCCCAGCACCAAGATTTTAAATGACCACTTAAAGATAACAAGAGTTAAAATGAGTGACAGATTTCCCAAAGAATGAGATTAAAGTGTGAAATGAATATTTTATAACCATTAGTATGAATTAATTTACCTAATACCCTTTTTTGAAAAAAAATCACTGTTCTCTGATGTGCGTTCCCAACCCTTTGCAGTTGTGGTTCCAGTATTCTGTTTGAGTTCCTTTGTTTATGTAAAAAGTGAGTCAAAGACGACAACTAAGTAAATCATAGTAGACCAGAGGCATGGATGAAGCCAAAGCTGTGAGTTGGCTTTTGAAGCTACACAAACATGGCATGGATTATGGCTTCTCACAGGGATGCAGCAGATATTTCCCTCCCAGCATGCCAAGTCGGGGCATCCACCCTCAGTCTTGCTTAGTATGCTGGATAGCTTTAGTTGTCAACTTGACACACCTGGTTAGAGGGAACCTCAGTTGGGGAATTTCCTCCATTGGTCTGGCCTGTGCCCATCTCTGTAGGGTATTTTCTTGATTGTTAGTGATGTGGAAGGGCCCAGCCCACTGTGGGTGGTTGTTCTTTATTGTATAAGAAAGCAGGCTGACCATGGGCCATGGGAGCAAGTCGGTAAGCAGCGTTCCTCCATGGCCTATGCTTCAGCTCCTGCCTCCCTGTTCCTGCCCTGAGTTTCTACCCTGGGCTCCCTCTGAGATGAACTATGACCCAGGAGATGTAAGATGAGTAAACCCTTTCCTCCCCAAGTTAGTATGGTCAGTGTTTTATCACAGCAATTGAAGGCAATCAGAACACTTAGTGTCCTCTTTATAGGTTTCATGGCGACCGTGTCAGGCCGTGTTGTGTTAGTTACTTTGCTCATTGCTATGACAGCTTACCTAACAAAAGCAGGGTTTATTTGGGCTCACACTTTGAGGACACAGTCCATCCTGGTGGGGAAGGCGCGGCAGCAGGAGTGGGAGGCAGGTGCAGGCCACTTTGCACGTGGAGTTGGGAGGCTGAGAGATGAATGCTGGTACTAAGTCAGTTTTCTCCGTTTTATTCAGTCCTCAGCCCAAAGTGTGGGTCCACCCATCTTCAAGGGGGCTTTCCTACCTAAGTTAACCTAATGTAGAAATCTGGCATGTCCAGAGGTTTGTCTCCTAAGTGATTCTAGATCCTGTCAAATTGGCACTATTTTTTTAATGTTTAATTTATATTACCTGCATGTGTGTAAGTGCATCAATGTTGTGCAATGCCCAAGGAGGTCAGAAGAGTTACCGACAGTTGTTAGCTGCTGGGTGGGTGCTGGGAACCAAACCTGGGTCCTCTGCAAGGGCAGCCAATGCTCTTAACCTGCTGAGCCACCTCTCCAGCCCTCAGATTGGCACTGTGAACCATCATGAATGCCACATTGATTTGTCCTGGGCGCTCTCTCTGGAGGACTCCATCCTGAGCCACATGCTCAGACCAGGGATGCAGCCACAAGTCTGTACCGAGAGGTCATCATTCACTTTTTTTTCTTGCCGAAGGAATCTAAGTTTGCTAGATCAAAATAAGACCAAATGACATATAAGTGTCCACCATTAACATGAGAAAGCCTCCTGTGGTTTACGTTTGCTGAGTCAGGCCCCTCTGAGGGTTAGAAGATGACTCTGCTGAGCCACGTGGTTGGAGCTCAAGGAAAGGTTACACTCCATGGCCAGTGGTGTGAGCACTATGCGACTCAGTTTTCTCTGTTGGTACTGAAGATGAATTAGAACAGGACCTTCCTCAGAGGATGTTGGAAGGACTAAATGAGCTAAGACACAAAATACAAAGGGTCTCAGCCCAGAGCAAACCTTCACGTTGGCATTGATAATGCTTAGAAGACTGTCACATATTCTCAATCCGCAGGGCCAGTCTGAGGCTGTGTGAGAATCCACCCACCATGGTGACCATCCAGCTGTGCCTCAGTTGTGCACTCGTAGTTGGTGGGAGTGCTTTGTGTCTCATTAACTGATATAAAATAGCTTTCAGGTTAAAAATAGTCTTCTCTAAGTAAGACAAACTCTACCACAGTGTGTTTTTTAGATCTCTGAGTAAGTGAAGTTTTCAAGCATTCTCAAGGCTCTCCAGGCCTAAAAAGGTACAGACTTAATCTTTCAGAAAAGGGAGAAGAGCCCCTGCCTCAAAATGACCTCCCTAACCCACCAATACTTAGAAATAAACCAGTGTTGGGTTTGAGGTGGACAGGGTTAGAGTGACTCATAGCCCAGACAGCCAATCCCACCTCCCAGGGGATTTCCTTTTAATGAGACCGATCAGGATTTGAGTAAAACCAGAGCTAGCCCTGTGGGAATAGATTATAAAAACAAATGAAAAAGAGGGAGCCATTTTTACCTCCCTTTGACATGCCAATGCAACAGAAAAATGAGAGAGAATGGAAAGGTAATTAAAAACTTCCAGTCAGTGCGGGAGCCAGAGGAGGCCCCAGCCCCTAACTGGAGAGATCTACAGAGGGTGATAAAGCAGTCTTTTGAAGGATAATCATAAATTCTAATGGGTGCTGGTTCAGTCTAGAGCCCACTTCCATTCAAACCAACCACAGGTGATAAGCCAGGGGGGCTCACCATGGAGTGAGCGCCTTTGCTGCTGGGAAGGCCCCCAGTCCCTGAAACCACGAACAGGAAGTAAACCCTTCTTCCCCTCCAGGGCCTTCTGTGGGGAATTTTGTCAAGCGATGGGAAGCAAACCTGAATTTGAGGCTATAAAGAACAAAATGGAGCAAGCAGAAGGGCTGATCCAGGAAGCAAGCAGACCTGCAGGTATGGGTGCCGAGGTTTTAGTGGATGGTGTTTGACACACCTCCCATTTAAGGTGAGGTGGGTGTGTCCTCTTTCCTTCAGTCTAAGTCAAGGCTGTCATACCAGGGCACCTGGAGTGTGGTCCCCCCTACCCTCTTCCACACAACTCCTCTAGACAGTAGATCTTTGTTGCAAAGTTTGAATTTGGGTTCTTGTTGTAACAGTTGTAAGCTTGAGCCGTTAATAAATGCCACGCCCTTGGCTTCAGAGACGGGATCAGGGAAGAGCTTGTGAGATTCATGCCTGGGGCATTGATGGAAAAACATCTCTCTTCTGGGGCTCCTGAAGGTACAAATGGGTATCAGAACAGAATTGGCCTGAGAAGGGAGATCACTGAGAAGAGGAGCCACTGAGGGCAAGGAAGAGTCAGGAGGGGAGGGGCATTGCTTCCAGATTCCATCATTTGAATCCCTGGATCCAGCCCTGTCTGAAACTATTACCCTTGGACTTCCTAATGGCATAAGCCGCCAGATCTTCCCGCCATCCGTTTTTTCAAAATGAGTTTTATTTCTATTCTGCCAGCTGCAATCAGAACTGTTTGAGTAAAACAAAGATAATTTCAGTAAAGATCTGAGTTGTACTGACAGGGGCTAACTTACTGGTTAAAGATTTCAACTATAAGGTCCCAACAGAGAACATCCCTGATCAGAAGAACAAAGCACTGTCTTTCGATTTGGATTTTGTGAATCTTGTCTTGGAGTTGTTCTCATATCTGTGGACTGAGGTCTGGACTGTGGGGAGCTGGACAAGCCTCTGACTTTGCAGAAATCTATATTAATGCCCTTTGTAGATGGAGGCTTCAAAAGCAGAACCACACCTGGAATATTGGGCCCACTCTTATCTTTCCATATAAGGCAAAAATAGATATTATGTGATTATTACTATTTGGCAGAAGATACATAAAATAAAAGTCTTTTGAAACTTCAATATGGATATTGTTGTGTCTAGACTTTTTGTTGCTTTGGGATTTTGAGACAAAGGCTCCATACATAGCCCTGGCTGGCCTTGAACTCACACTCCATACATAGCCCAGCCTGGCCTTGAACTCACACTCCTCCTGTTTCAGGCTCCCCTGGGCTGGGATGACAGGTGTGTTCCATGGTGGCCAGCTTTGAATAAAAAAAAAAATCTAGATTTTTCTTTTCTCATTTCCTATGAAATCAAAAGTTAAGTCTAGACTAGCCTTGTTATTCCTTTCTAAAGACTGGCTTTAATCCCACGAGGCCCCTGTCTACTAAACATAGCTGAACAAAATACTCCAAGGTTTATGACAATGCTCGAATAGTTTTCCTAGGAGCTGTTTCAGTTTGGCAAGATCCAGACCCATAAACACGCTCTGCCATGTGGTCTCTTGTTATTTACACAATTCCTTAAAAGCCAGTCATTTCCTTATGTTTTATAGTTGTAATAGCTTAGCTGCCGGGAAATAAAAGTATGTTCAAAAAGAAAAAAATACTGCCTTCCTCCAATGATCGTGAAACATATAAATGACAGGTCGGTCAGCTGTCAAATGGAAACTTTCTCCTCGGAGGACTGAAGGTCCTTGAGCAAGCAGATGGCAGGGGTCTTTCATAGGAAGGGAAGGCTGAGTGCGTGCATTTCAGTCTTCACTGGGGGAGGAGGAGGGCAGTATGTGTGGGACTAGGCCTGACGCTCTCTAAAAGAGGGACGGACGCTAGTGGAGAACGGCTTCTTCACCTTCTACTGGGGACCTGCACTCACAACGGGTCCTGAAGACTGTCTGTAGGGAGGAGATGCAGATGTATACCAAACAACGGAGCCCTGTAGAATCAAAACACAGGCCCCAGGAGACAGCTCAGCAGCTAAAAGCACTTGCTGTGAAAGCCTGACAACCTGGGTTCTGTTCTGGGAACCCACCATGGAGAGAAGAACTGACTCCCAAAATGTTGCCCTTTGGCCTACACAGAAGCATCATGGCATGTATGCTCCTGTACCTCAAACACAGACAGACAGACAGACAGACACAGACACACACACACACACACACATACGCACACATAAAAAATAGTAACTAAAACAAAAAGAATGCCTTGTATTTATTTTGAGCCAAGAAAATATCTAATTACCCCATACCCAGGCCCAGGGTTCTTCCACACAGGCCAGCTGCCCTTTCAGGGTTCTGTGGGTGCATATTATTCACCCACTTTTGCTTACTTCTGCCTTTGGCCAATCTCTGCAGGAATCCCCTGACCAGTCCTTCCACGGTGAAGCTGAGTTTTACTTTTTTACACTTCTTTTTGGCTGTGCTGAGGCTTGGGACTTACAAGCAAGCTAGTACCACCCTCTGGCAGAGTCCTCCTCCAGGGCAGGTCACCCATAGCCAAGGCCAACCAGGAGCCAATTGACCGTTAGGCCAGGAGAGGACTCCACCTGTTAGAGAAGGGCCGTGGCAGCAGGCTCAGCACATGTGCTCTCCAGGACCCTGAAGGCCCTCCCCTCACCAACTGGGGACATGGCTGTGGCCTGGGGCCTGAGCACTGCAGAGGGACACAGAGGAGACCCTGTGTCTGTTACTACAGTATCAGCGATTGTCACAGCCAAGGAAAAGCTCCAGAAAGTGGCCAGCAGCTCTGAGGAAATGTGGACAGGACTTGGGTCTAAGGAGAAAGTTTTGTGTCCAGCGTCCAGTACCCAACACCCGACGCCAAGCAACACCCGCGTCTCCTAATGGGAACAAGTAAAAAATGAGGTGGGCATGCGGGAACAGCAGAAGGGAGGAGAAGCTCACGTCACGCCTGAACTTGGATAGGCACTTCATCTTGTCTCATTTCTCCCCTCCCTTCCTCCCTCCCTTCCTCCCTCCCTTCCTCCCTTCCTCCCTCCCTTCCTCCCTTCCTCTCCCTCCCACCCGAGCCCTGCACTTAATGAAGACTCCAGATCCAGTGAGCCCTGAGTGTCTTCTGAGAACATCAGCCTAACAGCCTACTGAACAGCAACCTTGGCTGACTACCTGTGACCCTGACCTTTGCCCAGGCTGTGTTTCTTTGCACCTGATGTGTGGCAGAGTCCTGGCCAGGGGAGCTTTTGCCCCCTCCCGCAGCATCTGGAAGGACCCTGCACTGTATAGCCTCAGTTGTCAATTGGACACACCTGGGAAGAGGGAACCCCAAATGGAAACCTTCCTCTATTGGACTGGCCTGTGGGCCTGTCTATGAGTCGTTTTCTTAAGTATTGAGTGATGTGGGAGGGCTTAGCCCACTGTGGGTGGTGCCAACCCTCGGCAAGTGATCCTGGGTTGGATAAGAAAGCAAGCAGACAGCACTTGAGAGGCAGGGGCAGGGGCAGGGGCAGGGGCAGGGATAGGAGCAGATCTCTATCAGATCAAGACTAGCCCTGTCTACAGGCCAGCTGGGGCCACAGGGAAACCCTGTCGGAAAAAAAAAAAAAAAGGAAGGAAGGAAGGAAGGAAGGAAGGAAGGAAGGAAGGAAGGAAGGAAGGAACCCTTTTGTGCTCATGTTAGTTTTGGTCAATGCTTTATTACAGCAACAGAAGGTAACCAGGACAGACCTTCAGACACTCCAGTGTGCCTGTATCCTGAGGCTCAGCTTGATGGAACTGGCCGTTCAGCATCTTAGTTTCTCCACGTGCCTGTGCTGGCTTCTTCCAGATGGCAGCAGATGCTGGGCCCCAGCTGCTCCTTGGTCCACTAGAGGCAGTCTTTGGCTGAGGCCAGGCATGGTGACCACATCCTCTCATCCCCACTGTCCTTCAGGAGGAGTCACCAAGCCCCCAAGGCCTCAGGGCCCCCTTTCCACACTGCTCCAGTCCTCAGGTTGGTAGCTCCTGGGGTACCTTCGGGTCTCCCCCCTCTTCTAGCCCAAGCAGAATCCATTTAACCCTCTCACGTGCCCCCCTCAATTCTAGTCACCCTAAGCCTACATACACACCATGCTGGGTTACTATGACAGCCCATGACAGATCCTCCTGCTCCCCTCCTTCAAAATCTGCTCTCCAGACACCCAGCCAGAGCACTTATGCAAATGAGATCCTGTCACCTGAGGGGAGCTTCAGGGAGTCCTGTACTGGGAAGAGCAGATTCCACTCCCCTGTCAGCTCCCACAGAGCCTCCCTGGCCTGCAGCTCCTCCTCATCATCTCCACCACCTGCTTCCCCTCCCCCCTTCCAGCTTTACTGGAGCTAGGTCCTCCCCTAGTGCCTGAGCTGCCCTGGCCAGGGGCTTCGCACTTACAATCCCCCCTTCTGGGCACGCTTCTCCCACAGCCAGCCCTTTCCTTTCCTCTCTGCTCCAAGTCCCCTACTCAGAGACTACTAAGTGTCCCAAGAAAAGGCCTGCACTCCCACACCATGTCCCTGTTCCTTCACAGAACTCATCACCACTTGAAGTTTATGGCCCATATAGGAATGTGCATGGAGTCAGGGGAGGAGAGTCCCTGCCTGTCGCTGGTGGAGCCCCGTCTGAGAACAGGGCTTACCACAAAGGAGACGATGCTGAGCCTGGCTGAGTATCTGGGTGAGTAAGGAGCAGTGTAGTGGAAATTCTAAAATAAACACTGAAATCAGGCAGCTACACATCTGCAGCACTGAGCCAAACCTCTGATGCCACAGAAAGGAAACTGAGGCTCAGGAGCAAGAGGTGACTTGTTCCCCACAGTGGGGATTAATGATGGTCCCCTGCCCTAGTGGAGAGGGTTTGGCATTGTGGTGTGTGTGTGTGTGTGTATGTGTGTGTGTGTGTGCGTGTGCGTGCGTGTGTGTGTGTGTGTGTGTACATGTGTGTGCATGCGTGTGTCTTTCTGTCTGTCATCTATCTGCAAGGCTATGCATGTGCATATTAGTGTGTAGAGAGGAGGCATCACAATGTATGTGTGTGCGCATATGTGTGTGTGTGTCTCTGTCTGTCTGTCTGCAAGGTTATGCATGTGCATATCAGTGTGTAGGGAGGAGGCATCGCAATGGATGTGTGTGTGGCTGTGGGTAAAGGGGATTCTTCCCATTGACACAATACTGAGGGAAATAGCGAAGGCAGATTCATCACACATCGCAGGTAAGTGACTGAAAGCCGCATCACCAACAGAGATGGAGCTGGATAGAGTTGGATGGAGAGTAGGCAGAAGCCCCCATGCTGAGGAGGCGAGGGGTCCTCTGAGGGGGTAGCCTAAAGTGGACACTCACTTCTTGGAGGGTATTAGGCAGGACCAAGACAGAGGCATAGCCATGTGGGATTGAATTCTCACCGAAACATGAACTTCCTTATGCCTGTGGATTCACTGCCCAGGGCTGCTGTGACCCACAGTGTTCCTTAGATCACAGGATTCTCTCTGGGGCTCAAGAAGATGACGGACCACCAAGGTCAAGGTCAGTCAGATGGGGCAAGCCACCTTCCCAGGCTCTAAGGTGGAGCCAGCCTCTGGCTGCCCACCAGTCCTGGTTGCTCTCCACTGACCTTGGCGTTTTTGCTTACGGCCACTCTCCAGTCTGTCCCAGTCACATGCTGATGGCAGTCCCCAGGGTGGCAGTGTTGAGAGGCTGGACCTTGAAGAGGTGAATGGATGGAACCATGCCTCTGATTGGCATGGGTTCATTTCCACAGGAGTGGTATCCTTAAAAAGAACAAAGCTGGCCTTTATTGTATCATATGTTGCCCCACCCCCCACCAAGAAGCATCAAGAAAGCTCTCTTTAGAATCTGATATCTCACTCTCAGCCTTCCTGGCATCTAGAACCATGGGTCAGATACAAATCTGGTATTCTCTACAGCACCATCAAATGGAGCCGGACAGATGATGTGATGGTTAATATTGATTGTCAATTTGACAAGATCTAGAATCACCTAGGAGACAGACTTATCTCTGGGCAAGTCTGTGAGGGAGTTTCTAGATTGGGTTAAAGGTGGTAAGACCTGTCTTAAACCTGTCTATCCCGTGGGCTGGAGTCTAGGACTATTAAAAAGGAGAAAGTGGGGACTGAACTGGAAAGATGGCTCAGCAATGAAGAGCACTGGCTGCTCTTGTGGAGGACCTGGGTTCGTCCCCATTACCCAGTTCCAGGGGATCCTTCTGGCCTCCATAAGGATTGCATGACCTGGGCCCACTTACATACACGCAGGCAATAGTCTTATACACAGAAAATTAAAAATAAGAAATAAAATTTTGAAAAGGAGAAAGTGCGCTGAGAACCCGCCTTCATCTCTCTCTGCTTCCTGACTGTGAACACCACGTGATCAGCTGCCTCCTGCTCCTACTGCCATGTCTTCCCCATCAGGGTTGACCCGATCCCTCAAACGGTGAACTCAGACCACCCCTTCCTCGTTTAAGTGGTTTCTCATCAGGCATTTTGTCATAGCAATGAGAAAAGCTCAGAAAAAGAAAATGAGCAAAGCAGGGGGCTGCCTGGAAGTCTTGAGCCACAAGAAGAAACAAGGTCTCTCCATGCAGCGTGGGAGCACCCAGGACAGGGTGGGAACACCCAGGGCAGGAAGAGGGCTCAAGGCCAGAGCAGCAGACACCCCTTCAGAAGGAATGGGGTGAAGCTTCACTTGCCACCCACCCCATCTTCCTTCCCTGCAGCTGTGCTGTCACTGAGCGAGCACAGCAGCCTGACTCTGCTCTTGTCCCCAGGGATAAAGGTCAGTGTCACCACAGCCTCCGCTCTGATGCTGTCTTCGGTTGAGGTCTTGATATTCGATGCAAGATCTGCATTGATGAAATTTTCATTACAGAAACATCAGCCCGTTCACCACCCTCATTAGAGGACGGCTGATTTGGGTTTGGTTACCTAGAGAGCTGAGGACGGAGCTCTATTAAACATTTAGATGAGTGATGGTGTGTCAGGGCCTCCCTCTCCCATCACAGCCAGAGTGCAAGGAGCTCTGCTAATGACCACTAGGGAGTCAGGGCCAGGGAGCCAATTAGGAATTATCTGTAGTCCAAGGGAGAGTCCATTCTCTGCCTGCAGCAGGACTGAGCTGCTTGGCTTGGCTGCACCCCATTTCACATCCAACAAGTCCTCTGTGTGTCTAAGCAGCCCCACCCCCTTCTGTACCTCACATTCACTCATGTGAAGTAAAAGGTGGGTCGACCAGATGGACGCTTAAATGAGGTGGCCTCTGAGCTGCATCAGGTCAAAGGAGGGTCCTGTCCTGAAAGCTGCTTTGTGTTTAACAAAGGTTTTCAGCATGGGTGACAACAGAGTCTACAAGTTCCATGTACACAACCTGTCTGGATTTCCCAAGTATCTCACAGGGGAGGTGATCTCATCACTCCCACTTTCCAGATGGGGAACTCTACCAAGAAGTACCAGATAGATCACTTACAACTGCTGTCTGCTAGAGAGTAAATGCAGGATTTGAGCCCAATTAGCCTGACTTAGAATTTATGTTTTCTCATCTTTCCTTCCTTCCTTCCTTCCTTCCTTCCTTCCTTCCTTCCTTCCTTCCTTCCTTCCTTCCTTCCTTCCTTCCTCCCTCCCTCCCTCCCAACCTTACCCCCACCCCTTCCCTGTGGTGTACAACTAGAATCCTNCTCCTCCTCCTCCTCCTCTTCATCCTCTTCTTTTGACACAGGTTCTCTAACCCAGATCAGCCCAAGCCTACAATGACCTTGAACTTCTAATCCTCCTTCTGTATCCTGAATGCTGGGATTACAGGTGCATGCCACCAGCCCAATTGTTTGTGGTGCTGGGGATTGAACACAGAGCCTTCCCTGGCATTCTTTTTTAATTGTTGGACATTTTTCAAGTATTCTAATAAACAGCAATTGAGTATCCAAGTTTAAAATGTTTCTGCAAAGACAGAACTTTTACACTGGAACACCAGCAGCTCTGCAGAGGTGCGCTCTGAGGGTTTGCTCCTGCAGGAAGATTGCTTTTTTGTGCTTTGTGATCTAATAATTAATAGGACTTAGCATTTGGCAGCTTTCAAAAAGAGAATCACATCTTCCAGAAAAGCTGACAGAAAAATTAAAACTGTGCTGGGGGGAGTGGGAGAAAGGGAACCCCATTTGAAGCAGAGAGAGTAACTTGAGTTGCCAGGACTTGCTGACTAAGATCCCAGACAGCCAAGACTTTCTGCAAACTCCTTCCTAGGCTTCACGGACAGTCTCTGGAGCTGAGGAGAAGGCGCATGAGGAGACCATAATGGAGCAGTGCCTTCCCTGGTGTCCCATATGAAATTTGGAGCGCAGGTACTGACCACTGAACAGGTCTGGAGACCAGCAACGACTGCTGTCGATGCAGTCAAAGGAAGAAACAACAAATCAAACTAGATCTGAGAAGGGAAACATTAGTCTTGAATTATTATAAATCTTTTCACTATTGTAGCTGTCAGAAGAGGGAAAGGTGTGTTGTCTCCATGGAAAGGAAATATTATCCCATGGCAGGAGTGTCTAAATCTGGCATTCAGGGCTGGCAAGGTGGCTCAGCAGGTAAAAGGTGCTTGCCACCAAGCTTGATGACCTGAGTTTGATCTCTGGAACCCGTGTGGTGGAAGGACATAACCAGCTCCTGTAAGCTGTCCTCTAACCTCCACATGTGCACGGTGGCGGGAACATGCACACATGCACACACACACACACACACACACAAATATATATATAAAAATAAAATAAAAACAGCATTCATAAAAATGTTATAAAAAATAAAACTAAATTTAAAAATTAAAAAAAATTAAAAAATAAAGCCAAGCGAGGTGGCGCACGCCTTTAATCCTAGCACTTGGGAGGCAGAGGCAGGCAGATCTTTGTGAGTTCAAGGCCAGCCTGGTCTACAGAGTGAGTTCCAGGACAGCTGGGGCTACAGGGAGACCCTGTCTCAAAAAGAATAAAAAAATAGTAAATAAATAAAAATAAAAATAAAAACAAAACAAAACAAATGTTATGAGGTATATTAAGAAGAACAAATAATCTAACATTTCAGAACAAAACACTAACCATAAACAAAAGTCTACAGAAGATTGACTAATGAAGTTATCAGTGATAAACTTTACCATGTTTAATATTAACATGTTCAGTAGAAAGATGGGAAATTTAAAAAAATTATTGTGTATAAGTGTAATGCCTGCATGTGTGTAAGTGCGCCCATGTTGTGCAGTGCCTTGGGGGGACAGAAGAGGTTGTCAGATGCCCCGGAACTGGAGTTACAGATGGTTGTCAGCTTCCTTATGGGTGCTAGGATTCAAATCTGGGTCTTCTACAAGAACAGACAGTGCTCTTAACCACTGAGCCATCTTTTCAGCCCCCAAAGTGGAGAATTTTTATGAGAGAAATGAAATATCTAAAAAAAGAATTACACAAACAGTTGTTAACTGAAAAGTATAATAGCTATAATTGAAGAAAACCCAATATTATTTTATTAATTTTATTTATTTCTGTATGTGTATGATGTACTGCCTGCATGCAAGTTTGTGCACCTGTGTCGTGCAATGCTGCGGAGGTCAGAAGAGGGTGTCAGATTCCCCTGGAACTGGAGTTCTCCTGGAATTGGAGTTTCAGATGGTTCTCGGCCGCCATGTGGGTGCTGGGGATCGAACCCGAGTCCTCTGTAAGAGCGGTCAGTGCTCTTAACCGCTAGGCCATCTCTCCAGCCCCAGAAAACCCAATATTTTGATAAAATGGCAGAGTAGCTGAAGCCAAGGGTTAGAGTAGCTGAAGTCAAGTGTGCTCAGAACATCCATACTGAAGTGTGGAGAATAGATAAAGATTTGTATATATGCAAAACAGCTTTAGATGGAAAGGTTGAGCATGAATGTAGCAGATCCTAAAGGAAATGAAAGAGGAAACTGAGTAGAAATGTCACATTAATGTTTATACTGAGGCATTAGAGCGATGGCTCAGTGGTTAAAAGAACCCGAGTTCAGTTCCCAGCAATCAGATTCTGGGGGATTTGATGCCTCTTGACTTTCTACAGCACCAGTACTCATGTACATGGACCCACACACAGATGCACACACATATACATAACTAAAATTAAAATAAATTGAAAAAAAGTATTTGTGCTGAAGATGCTTCAACACTGAAGAGAGGAAGCAAGAAGTCCTGGAGTCATAATCAAGAACCCTGGTGAGACAAGCAGAAATGATTGTTAATCTGGTCACCTGTGGAAACACAGCTGAGAATCCACATTACTTTTGAGGGAGAATCTGTAAGAACAACAGCAGATTTCTAACAGGAAAAATGGGACCCGAATGAAATGGAATGGCATGCCTATCCTGAAAAAAAACACCTGCCGGTTTAAAGCTTTATTCTCTTAAACATCGCATTGGAGGGGCTGGGAAGATAGCTCAGGGAGTAAAGTGCTATACAAGGCTGTGAATTCAACTCCCAGCACCCATGTAAAAAGCTGAGAGTTGGTTGCATCCATTTATAAACCCAGATCTGGGGAGGTGGAGACAGGAGGATCCCTGGGGACTCACTGTTATCCAATCTAGTTGAATCAGTGAGCTTCAGGTTCAGAGAGAGACCTTGACTCATAAAAACAAGATGTGTGACTCCTGAAGAAGGACAGACATCCAAGATTGACCTCTGGACTGCACACGCATGTGACACACCCATACCCATGCCCACATTCACGCCCCTTCCAATCTTATTTGGTTTTTTTTTTTTTTGGTCTTTTTGAGACAGGGTCTCCCTGTAGCCCCAGCTGTCCCAGAACTTGCTCTGTAGACCAGGCTGGCCTTGAACTCACAAAGATCCACCACGCCCGGCCCTTCCAATCTTATTTGTAAGTGAGTAAGAAATAAATGCTCTTACATGAAAAAAAGCAACCTGGGGCTGGAGACATGACTCAGTGGTTAAGAGCACCAACTGCTCTTGCAGAGGACCAGGGTTTGATTCCCAGCACCCACATGGTGGCTGAGAACAGACCTTAATTCCAGTTCTGGGGGAATCCAACACCCTCTTCTGACCTCAGCAGCATTGAATGACATGGGTGCACCAACTTACATGCAGATAGTACACATAAAAATATACATACACATAAAAAATAATAGATAAAAATTTAAAAATGTCTATGTGTACAAATGTTTTGCCTGTATGTGTGTACACAGACTGTGTGCATGTGTGTGCCCATGCCTGTGGAGGCCAGAGATTGAAGTTGGGTGTCTTCCTTGATCTTTAGCCTCATTTTTTGAAGCAGGGTCTCTCACTAAACTGGGAAGCTTATTGATTGGCCATACTGGCTGGCTAGCAAGACTCTGGATCCTTCTGCACCTCCTCCCCAGTGCTAGGACCATAGGTATGCACCACCCACCCAGGGTGAAAGAAAGGAAGGAGGGAAGGAGGGAAGGAAGGAAGGGAGGGAGGGAGAGAGGAAGGGAGGGAGGGAGGAAGAAAGGAAGGAAGGATGGGAAGGAAAGAAGGGAGGGAGGGAGGGATGAAGGGAGGGAGGGAGGAAGGGAAGGAAGAAGGGAGAGAGGAAGGGAGAGAGGGAGGGAAGGAAGGGAGAAAGAAAGTTAGCCAGCAGTTGAGAACGAAGTGGGTTTCTGTGGGGGCTCGGAGCTTAGCAAGGTATTGATACAAGTAGGAAATCAATGCAATGTAAGAAATTGTAAAATAAATGTCTTCAGTAAGGGACCTCTGCCTCTTGCCATCAGTCTCAGCGAGTGTGGGGGTGGGGCAGGGTGTCCTTGTGCCTCTGAACTCTGTAGATCTTGGCAACCTGGAAGCAGACCAGCTGGGGTCAGGCATCCACAGCCAGGCTGGATCCATCCGCACACCCATCTGTTTACTTAGTCCTGCAGCTCAAGCAAAGAAAGTTCAAGGCAGGGCTGAGCCCAGCAGCGAAGGGAGCCAATGCTGTGGGGATCTGAGGCTCCAGCTCTCCTAGTTGGCCTGACTCCTGAGGGCCAAGGCCTGCTGGACACAGAAGGCACACAGTGGGCTGCCCAGGAGACTGTGGTGTCAGCGATGTGGCAGCAGTGGGCAGGTCCTGGCTGCAGGTTCCTGTTAGCTGCCATGTGGGCTCCCTGCCCTCAGCAGTGAAGGGAAACAGGGATGTTTCCAAGGTGGGAGGGGCGCAGACCTGTGGGTGCTTCGGAGTCCTTCTGTGACAGCTGCTCTGATGAGGTCATCTCAGACAGAGGCCCTGCTGTGTGGAGATAGAGGCCTATCCTGCTGCTCAGACAGTGCAGGTGACAGCCCCGGGGGCCTGAGCTTCTCCTGGGAGCCTGCAGGTTTGGAGGGACATTGAGAGAGTTCTTGGCACAATGGCCCCAGGTGGCAGGTCCTGTCCAGGGAGGGCTGTGTATCTGCCAAGCCACCTTCACTGAACACGACCTAAAGAGGAAAGGGCTGTGGGACACGGGTTGCTTTCTCCCCTTGCCATTTTTGGAATTTTACGACTAATTTTTATGACACAGCTAAACAGATGGATGCGCTTTCTGGGCCCCACAGTGCTTAAAATAATTAAATTTGAGAGAAGCGGCTCTGGGAACTCCGTCATGAACTTACAAGGATCCGGGAGGTGAGAAGACCCTGGCAGTCCCGGAGAGAAGGAGCAGGGCTCAGGTTAGGAGCAGGACGGAGAGTGCGTCCTGGAAGTTGGAAGTGAGCCTGGCCTCCCAGGGCTCAGGCTGCGGAGCAGAGGGCTAGAGGGCCAGGGCCTGGAGAGAGTGAGGTGGGGGCAGACCGCAGGGTGGCGGAACGCCCCCCTAAGCCTTTCCCAGGAAGGCATGGGAGAAGAAGGTCCCCAAAGAGGGGCAGACAGAGAAGGGTGTGCGGTAGGATCCCAGACTCAGGATACGGGGGGGGGGGTCCCCAGAACCACACGGAGCTTGTGAGGATCTCCAGGTTGGGCTGTGAACCAGAGCTGGAAGCAGCCCTTCCCAGGGTGTTGTTGGGGAAGACATAAAGCCATTTCCCCCAGAGAGTGGACCATACTGGGTGGTCGGTTACAGACAGGCGGAGAGTTCAGGGATAGCCAGTGATGGCTGCGTAGAAAACTGTGGAAGTGGGGAAGACTCTTGTTTCCAGGGAAATCCTGGGAGTCGCCCAAGCAAAGTGGAGCCATCTGCACCATGTGCCCCCGCAACCGCCAGCTCTCTACCTACCAGGAGTTCTCATGACTGTGCCAGGGGAGGGATGGGTCTAGGTGAGCACACAGTCAGGCTACAGGCCAGGTTTGACACAGTGACAACAGACATGTTATTTACAGCTATCGAGATAGAACAACAGCCCCAAGAGATGACAAGACGGAGGCTTCTGCAGACAGATGTCAGGGCAGCAATGGCGGGTGCTGGGTCTTCGGGATGGGAATGGCAAGCATGGGGTCTGCAAGTTCTCATTACAATAATGTCTGTTCTCACCAGGAGATGATGTGGTAGGTGTTTTAAAATTTTTTTTAGATTTGTTTATTTTACTTTATGTGTATGAGTGTTCTGCCTACATGTATGTAAGTGTACCATGTACATACAATGCCTGCAGAGGTCAGGGGTGGGTGTTGGGTCCCCTGGAACTGGAATTAATGGCAGTTGTTAGATGCCACATGAATGCTGGGAACTGAACTCAGGTCAACTTAGAGAGTAGCAAGCACTCTTAACCCCTGCGCCATCTCTCGCCGCGGGTAAATCATTTCTTTTTTTCTTCCATTATACTTTTTTTTTTTTTTTTTGTCTTTTCGAGACAGGGTCTCCTGTAGCCCCAGCTGTCCTGGAACTCACTCTGTAGACCAGGCTGGCCTTGAATTTACAAAGATCCACCTGCCTCTGCCTCCCAAGTGCTAGGATTAAAGGCGTGCGCCACCATGCCGGGCTCTTCCATTGTACTTTAGTGCTCAACTACTCTGTATTTTCCAATTTGGAAGATTGTTTTTTTGGCTCTAAACTAGAAAGTTCTTCTTTGTAATTTCGTGTGTGTGTGTGTGTGTGTAAGCATGCATATGTGAGTATGTATGTGTGTGTGGTATATGTCCATGTTCATTGTGAGTGTGTGCAGTTGTGCACGGGGTTTTGAGTGTACATGTGTATATGTGCACATGGAGGCCAGAGGTCAATATCAAGTGTCTTCTTTAATTGCTCGCCACCTTATATTTTTTTTTAGGATTAATCTTATTTTTAATTACATGTATGTGTGTGTGTGTGACTGTGTGTGTGTGTGTGTGACTGTGTGTTCATGTGAGTGAAGGTGCCTGAGGAGGCCAGAGGCATCAGATCCTCATTGTGGCTTAGATAGGCTTTTTCTGAACAGACTGGCCCTGGCCATCAGACATCGGAGGACTCCTAGAGATGGTGCTTCTGAGGGAGAGGTGGAGCCATGGATCCACTGGCCCCTCCCAACCAGTGGGCTCACCTAGGGGAGGGGCTATGGGTTTATAAGGTGAGAGAGTGTTCGTAGGCGGGTCGCTCACTCTCTCCCCCGGTGCCATGTTTTTTGGAACTCCTGGGGGTCCCAGCCCAGGATAAAGGTAAGGGGGGCACCAAAATGACCTTGTAAGTGACCCTCACACCCATTTGCTTTGTAGGATAGCCCATTAAACTCACTAGTCTCCCTTAAACAGTAGTTTTGGAGAGTCTGTTCCTCCATCTATCTTTGGCTCTGGAGGGCTGGGGGAGGAGCTGCCTGATCTGGGTGCTTGGAACCTGTGGCAGAAATGTCACTTACAGGAGTGTTGGTGTGCCCCCCCAGATGCCTATAGAGGCTGCCCCCTGGTATCACTTGCTTATATGCCCTAAACCCTCCCCCTTATACAGCCAAGGTGAGCCAGGTCTCTCTCCTACCCCGAGGTCCCTGTAAGGGGCTAAATAAACAAACAAGGCCGTTAAAGAGTAGTAAACATGGCAAGCTTCCTCTTCTTTTTGGCCTGAGACTAAGGTCTGGGGGCTCCCCTTCTAGCTAGCAGGGGATCCCTTTAGGACAACTAGTCCAAACCTGTTCAGGTAAGACTAAGGCTGGACTTGGACTCCTCATCATTTGTCATAAGCCTATCAACCTTCTATTGTTCATTTAAGCTGACTGATCCAAAATTAGGGGAAGGGAAGCCCCAAGACCCTTTAAAGCATAGGCTGCCCCCTGAGAGGGTTAGATCTCAGTTTCCCAGGTCCCCTCTCAATATGTGCAGAGCTTCTCTCTGTGGGAATGTGTGGATGTATGCAAATCATCTTTCTGTAAGGCTCGTCTACTTGTTCCTCTTTGCTGGTTAGAATTTTTCCCCCTGCCTATTAATTCTTCAATTGGCTGAGAAAATGAAACCAATACTCCTAGGCTGCAACTGATAAGTGCTTCTGTGACAGTCCCCTTCTTCTCCGTCTTTCCAAGTCTTGGGTTTGCTTACTGTCTCATTTCCAGGGGGCTTCGCTGTTGCTTTTTTTTTTTTGTCTTTTCGAGATTGATGTATCAAAATACCCTGACAGAACAAGAAGGAAGGCTTATTTTGGCTCACAGTTTTGAGGGTACAGTTCATCACGGCAGGCAGGGGAGGCATGGTGGCAGGAGCGGGAGGCAGCCACTCACATCACATCCACAGTCAGGAAGCAGAGGAAGATGAATGCTGGTGCTCAGCTTGGTTTCCCCAGGCAGGGATGCCAGCCCATGGGATGGCACCACCCACGGTTAAGGTGGACTTTCCCACCTCACTTAACCTGATCTAGATAAGCCTTTATAGGAGTGCCCAGAGGTGTGTCTCCCAGTGATTCTAGGTCCTGTTACTTTGACAGTTGTTATCAGCCATTACACCATAGGGAACATGTGTCTGCTCCAACTTCCTGGAAGTGCACATTGGACTACTGTCTTTGACTTTCTTTTTCTTGCCTGCTGGGGTCACTCAGGTAAGGCAGACCCACCCAGAGCTCCAAGAATCCATCACTTTCTGTCTGCCTGTTTTCTCCAAAGCTGCTAAGGGGCTTCCCTGCGCCCGACCCCAGCCAGCCCTTTTGTCACAGTGGACTTGATTCTTGATGTTTCTTTTTCATATTAGGACAGTGTTTCTTTTTCCTGTCTGGATGCTGATTTACATAAGAGAAGAACATTCTTATTTTAATTTGGTAGCTCTTGCCAAGTGCCTGTCAGAATGCCTTGTACCTGTTTAGCTAGACTCCCAAGAAGGTCTGTTTACTATCAGCCCGGCAAGCTTTGCCTCTCCAATCTGATAAGTGAATTTAATAGCCGTTTCACTTGTCTAATTAAAAACCACATTCTCATCTTTTCGCATGTTTATTGGTGATTTGCATTTCTCTTCTGCAGACGATCCGTTCATATCCTGTAGCCGTTTATTTCTATCAATTGATATGTATTTTCCTTATTGCCTTACAACATATTAAATTCCTCCTTTGTTAGGTTGGAGCCACATGGTTCTGCCTTCTGCTAGTGCTGCTGTCCTTGTCAGGCAGAAGTTAGAAGTCTGGATGCATGTGGGTTTTGAGAGAAATCTAACCCACACAGAACCACTGCAAGAAAGTGCTGTAAGTCACATAGTTATTGGGGGGCCTTGTGTTTCTTGACTCTGGTGGCTGTCTGGGTTCTTATGCTTCCAAAAGAGAAGAATTCAGATAGGGTACAGTAGTAGAGCAAACATCAAGTCTCATCAGAGCGAGTATGGAGCAGGAACGTACTTTAGAAAGAGCAGGGTGAGCCTGGGACTTTGATCTCTCCTCTCCCCGTGCCTTCCCCAGCGTGGTCACTTTCTTGGAATCTCATTTTACCTAGAATTCAGTAGATGTATCAGATTGATTTACCTAGAATTGAGTAGATGTATCAGATGCAAGAGGGTGTATAGGGGTTTAAGTACTCCCAAAGTTGCAAAGTTCACCAGAGGAAAGGGTAACAGCCCTCTGCGGACGGTCCTCTGGACATGAAGTTCCCAAAGTGGGGTCCCACTAGAGTCAACCACTGTCACCTGTTGCTCCTCACATGCTGATTTGGGGTCTCTGAGCCGGCCATGCTGGATCACGCACAAACACTTTTTATTCTTTATGTCCTGTTTTTTTTGGGGGGGGGGTTCAGTCTATCCTAGAGCTAACCTGCTGCCTAAGAATGGAACTGAACAAGGGAGAGAGAAGGCTCCATAGAAGGTGGATTTAGGGGCTCAGAGGATGCCACTAGGGCACTGGCTGGTCTCTGTTTGCTTTTACCAGGGTGTCATTCAGTGGGGTGGCTCTATTTATAAGAGTAACTAACAAATCTTATCTAAAAGTAGTATAATTATGAAGCTCTGTTTTCCATACTAGGAGCCCGAAGGTAGGTAGCTCTGAGAGTGAGTCAGTAACTCTAAATGTCAACTCTGACTTTTTTCTTCTTTCCTTGCATACAGGAAATGCCTGCCACACCACGCCTGACAGCACCCGGCGAAGGTGGGAAGGAAACTCGCCAGGCATACCTGTCACCAGCACCAGATGGGAAAATCCTTCCCAGAACTGTCTCTTCCTCCTCCTTCTCACACCTCAACAGATGGTCCTCAGGCTTTACTGACTGGGATGGGCTCCCCCCCACCCCCCAAGGGACAGGAAGGGAGAAACTGCCTCTCTGCAAGGGATGCCCAGCAGCACCTGCCTGAGGGCATTGCCCTGGCCCTTCCTGCTCCAGAGCTGGTACAGGAGCCTGAACTATTTCTTGTCAGCTGCTCAACTGACCCATTTCTGGATTAGGGGATTTGCCAACTGAGTGGCTAGAGTGGATCACATGGTCTACCCTTAGACCTGTACCCCCATAAATATAAATGCGCAGGGGCACGTGAGTGCTTACAGCGTGGGTCAGAGTCGTCATTGCTGACGTAACAATCCACATCAGTTTCTGAAGGTGACCAGGCTGCTTTCCTGCCATCCTTTCACTCTTTCATTGGTAAACCACAGGGATGTAAGCTACTGCAGTGTCTCCCACTCCACTACGGCTTGGAAATGGAGACCTGGGAGGGATCTCAACCTGACTACGATCACTCTGGGCTGGTAGAATGGCCAGCAAGTGAAACAGGCATCTCCGCTCTGGAGTCATTGTGAAGGTTAATGATGATTCTTCTACTTCATTCTGAGTCCGAGCCTGCTGTCCTAATGAGAAGCCATCTTGTCCTGGCTTGTGCTCCCCAATGAACCCGTCATCAGCTTAGGAATGGCAGCTGTTTGGTAGCTCCGGGTCACTGTGCACTGGAACAGACTCAGTCTGGAAGCATTCCGGATGCTCACAGCTTCAGAATGACTTGGCCATGTGTTGACACGTCCTTGTGGCCCTGAGGTTGAAGACTTGCCCACATTTGCTAGCGATTAGCTGATCTGCAGATGGTGCTCAGTGAACCTTTGTGACCAGATGAGAGATCAGCTCAGGCCTGAGCAATCAAAGCAGCTGTTAGAGCCCTCCTTCACGGCCTCCTCCAGCTCAGAGTTCCTGGGGAAGATATCCCCAAGGGAAGGAGGGGAGCTTTCTTTCTGAATAAAAACAGGGGCTGTGCCATCAGACGTGGGGCAAGACCACGGAAGTGAGGCTCCAGTGCTTCCAAAGTGTCTGCCCTTCCCTGACCCCCTTTCCTGAGCCACCAGCAGGGCAAAAAGCACAAAGTGACATTGGACTTCTGGGCCAGTAGGGACACCTGCAGGATGGCAATCCTGGCACGCCCCACTCTGGCAGCACAGCAAGCAACATTGGATACACGGTGTGGTCAGACCAAATAATCATGGATGAGGGAACAGATGGAAGACTGAATTTTCCTCATAGAATAACTCAAAGCTTACCACTCCCAGGTCAGCCACAGGCTATGACTGCTTAATTTTACAAACAAAAGATGGAGACAATAGATGTGTGTTAGCTACTGTACTGTCACTGCCAGAATACGTGACAGGAACAAGCGGAGGAGGAGGAGGGGCTTATTCTGGCTCACAGTTTGAAGGGCTCATGGTCCATTGTGCTGGAAAAAGCATAGTGGTATTCCTGGTGGGCCATGGCTGCGGCAGTGGGAGTATAAGGCTACTTGCTTACATCTTGGTGGAGAGAAAGCAGCCAGGTCTGCTGTGATGGGGATGACCTAATACAGGTCCACCCCAAGTCACCCACCTCTTCCAGCTAGACCCCCACCTCCAAAAGGTTCCACAATTTCCCAACATGATGCCACTTTGGGGACCAAGTGTTCAAACACATGAACTCGTGGGGGACATTTTACCCTCAAACTGTAACAGATGGAAGTTAGCCTGGAGTTTATACCAAATCGGGGAGTGGTGATTAAACGCTTATTTTAGCTCAGATACCTCAGAAGTTTCCAATGGAACTTTATGTAGCAGAATAGGCTACACTTTTTGCTTAAAAGCCTACCTTGAGCAGCTGAGATGTTCAATGCAGGATTGTTTATCTCATGAAGATATTGCAAGGCTGGGCATCATGAAGACAGATGAGCTGCTGCTGCTGGAGTCCACAGCATCCCAGGGGCTTCCACAGGAAGGGGGGCCTTCACTCACCTCCTGTCTCCCCCTGTCACCCCACTCAGGGCCACAGATTGAGGATGGCTCTTTCCTCTTATCCCCACAGGAGCCCAGGCGGGGCCCTGGCACATCATAGCCTGGCTCTTATTCTTCTGCCTAGACGTGACACACAGGAAGTAGGAGAGCGACAGTCCCAGCCTCACCCCTGGGCTGTTGTGCAGCTTCTGCAGTCACTTCACAGAGCACGGAGGCATCCTGTGAGCAGAGCCCTGAGTGGGAACCTGTCCAGCAGCGGTGGTCCTCTGTGCCTGTGTGGAGGACACTCCTGAGGCAGCAATGCTTCTCACTGACCCTGCTCCACTTTGCCAGCTGGGGAAAGGCCCTGCAGCCTTGTCCAGGGCCAGAGAGGGGGCTGCTGACTCCAATCCGTGTCCTGGACCCCACACCACAGCCTGTTGTTTAACCATACACGCATCCTCCCAATCCAGGTCCCTCTGTCACTTTCATTAAAGTAACAGGCCGAGCTTACAGAGCACCCTCTGCTCTATTTATTTTCCAACATCTGTTTCATAAACCGTTGGGCATCCAAGTTAATTTTCTTTATTGCTGTTAACTTTGCCTTCCAATTATGCAAAATGTTCTGAGAGAGTAGCTCCCAGTGTGGGATCCCATCTCCGGCTGACACTTGGTGCTGTGATTTTGGCCTTGACTGGCAGAGGCAGTGGCTTCTCATGTCAGGCCCCATCTTCTCTAAAATACAGATGGCTCTGGGACAAGAGGGTCACCTGGGTAACTGCATGGCTCCTGAGCGGGCGAATGAAAAACAGACCCACCGTGGCTGGAGCTCTGGTCTTAATTGCTTTCTTCAAAACCCACAATGATCAGGAGATACTAAAATGAAAATTTTAAAAATGGTTCAGAGGCTTGGGTTCTGACTTTTCTATATAGGGACACATGAGGCTTGTTCTTTGCATTTTGTTTTCCATTTGAGATTTCAAGGAAAATGTTTTGCTTGACATCCCAACCAAACCCTCAGTGATTCATTCTAGAAGGTACAGAGTACCTATAATACACAGCAGTCTTCCTAGGCTCGAGCTTTAAAGTAGAGGATTAAAAATGTAGGTCCTCACACTTGGCGCTTACATTCTGTGGTGCCATGGTTCTGGAAAAAGTATATATATANAGAGAGAGAGAGAGAGAGAGAGAGACAGAGAGACAGAGAGACAGAGAGAGAGAGAGACAGAGAGAGAGAGAGACAGAGAGAGAGAGACTTCTTAATTACATTTATATTTTTATTTATTTAGGGTGTGTGAGTGGACAACCAGAAGTCAGAGAACAACCCAGTGACAGGCACCTTTACCCACGTAGCCATCTTGCTGGTAGTACCAAATGTTCTTTTTCCAAATGGAGCAGGTGTGGCCTGTGTGAAAGAGATAACACGGGTTTCATGGAGGTGCTGAGATTGCAGTCTTGAGTTCTGGAGAGGCTGGGAAGAATTTATGAAGAATTTATGAAGAATCTATGAAGAAATATACAGACTGTTGCTGTTGAGAGAGGACTTCACTATGTAGCTCAGGCTGGCCTCTAACTCACAATCCTGCCTCAGCCTCCCAAGTGCTAGGATTATAGGTTTGTCTCTCTGTTCCAGGCTGAGAAATGTAAGAATTCTTAAATGAGCTTGTGTTTGAGGAATTAAAGGAAGACCAGGCCTCCTCTTAGGCTCCAGGGGTTCTTCTTAAAAAAACAACGGAGGAGCCGGGCGTGGTGGCGCACGCCTTTAATCCTAGCACTTGGGAGGCAGAGGCAGGCGGATCTTTGTGAGTTCAAGGCCAGCCTGGTCTACAGAGTGAATTCCAGGTCAGCTGGGACTACAGGGAGACCCTGTCTCGAAAAGACCAAAAACAAAACAAAACAAAACAAAAAAAACAACAACGGAGTGTGGTGTGGAGAGATGGGCTGGCAGGTACAAACACTTCCCACACAAATCTGGTAACCTGAGTTTGGTTCCCCAGAACACATGTAGGCACTGGACATAGTACACACCTGTAATCCCAGTACTCCTGGGTGAGATGAGGAGACAGGAGACTCCCCAGAAGTTTTGGGCCAGCTAGCCTGGTGTACTCAGTGTGGCTGAAATCAGGGTGGAAGGTTGTCCTCTGGCCTCCACACATTCACAGTGACATGCATGTACCCTCACATAGGAGCATGCACACGCATACTGCTGCTACCACCACCACCACCACCACCACCACCACCATAACCAGACAGACACAAAAATAAATGTTAATTAATTAATTAATTAATTTATTTATTTATTTATTTGAATGTACTGTCTGCATGCCGGTCTGTGCACCCATGTCGTGCAATGTCTCGGAGGTCAGAAGAGGGTGTCAAATTCCCTTGGAACTGGAGTTCTCCTGGAATTGGAGTTACAGACGGTTCTCAGCTGTCATGTGGGTGCTGGGGATTGAACCCAGGTCCTCTGCAAGAGCACTCAGCACTCTTAAACTCTAGGCCATCTCTCTAGCACCACAAAAATAAATGTTTTTAAAAAGCAAGGCATTGTTTATGTCAAATGGACACATTGTCCCCTAGGATTCCAAACTCATCCTTCACTGCAAACAGCATAATGAGCCAGGCATGGTGGCAAAGTCCTTTTATCCCAGCACCCAGCAGCAGAGGCAGGTAGATCTCTGTGAGATAGAGGCCAGTCGGATCTACATAGCAAGTTCCAGGCTAGCTGGGGCTACAGAGAGACCCTGTCTCAAAAACCAAACAAATTAAAAAATTAAAAAAAAAAACCCACACAGATTAACAAATGAAAAACAAACAGAAAACTTCAGCATGATAAAGAGTATGAGATCTTGACTATTCCCAGAATCTTTTCAGACATCAGTTCAAAAAAAACAAAAGCCATACTCCAGGAGAATCAGCTACAGCGATTTGTGGAAAAGCACACAAAGAGGCCAGGATTGCCTTGCCTAATAGACTTCAACTTGAATTGGATGTGAGACAGATGAGCCGCGTCAGGCTGCTGCTCAACAGAAAGAATTGCAGCGTCAGGTGGAGCAATAAAGGTGCAGAACGCAAGCAGAAACATGTGTTCCGAAGATGTTCCCTGTTAGCCACGAGCCTTTCTCTGGCTGATGATCTTGCTGTGAAATCCAATATTATTCCAGGAAGGGAAACGAGGCCACTAGCTGTCAGATGGCAAGCACTCTGCACTCTATAAAGTTGCCATGGTGGCGTGGCATTGTCTATCTCCACTTTGCTGTGTGTGAAAGGTTCAGGAAGTAGCATGGGTGTGAACCCTAGAGTGTACATAATGCAGTAATGGGTGGGTCGCCAACACAGTGACCCACACTGTAAAAACCCACACTGCAAAAAAACATAGCCCCTTAGTGGGTGCAGTGGCACACACCTTTAATCCCAGTACTCTGGAGGTGGAGGCAGTGGATCTCTGTGAGATTGAGGCCAGCCTGGTCTACATAGCGAGTCACAGGCCAGAGAGAACCTGTCTTACATGAGCAAAAAATTCAACCAAACAAAACTCCACATCCCTCACCTCAAAAGAGATAAGAGATGTTTTTTTCTGGAGCCGGATAAGAGTGACTATGGTCTGGTAGTGACCATGGCCTGGGAACCAGTATTGAGATTACCTCAAATTCCATGTTCCAATGAGTTAATCTCATGAAGTTTTTATAAGAACAGAACAACTTCATAAATCAAAACATTTTTAAAATGCGTTGGGGTGGAGACTAGAGAGATGGCTCAGTGGTTAAGACCATTTGCTATTCTTCCAGAGGACCCAGGTTCAATTCCCAGCACCCACATGGCGGCTAACAACTGTCTACCACTCCAGTTCCAAGGGATCTGACACCTTCATCTGGCCTCTATGGGCTTTGCATGACATGGAGGTTCACTTGCACACATACAAGCAAAACACTCATACACCTAATAAGTAAAAATAATAAAAAAATAAAATGTGTTTATGGGAACATCAGGTAGGTGGGTTACAGTGCAGGTTACAGAAACGTGCTACAGGCATCAGATGCTATCTGATGACATACTTCGCTTTGGGGCTGATGTAAGCTAGGGGTCTGTTTATACATTTCAAAAGAATTTACTTAATAGTAAGTTAATAGGGATACTAGGTCAGACACCAAAGGGCAGTTTAGAAGCTAAGATAGTCCGAGATGATTTAACTTGACACTGGATCGACAGCATTCCAATCTTTCCGCTGAAATTCTAAATAGTCAGTCAGACTTGCAGAATGTCCATGTACCTGTAGCTTCTTTCTGGAAACTTCTGTTAAAATAATTCTAAGGGCATAGCAAAGGCATGCTGGACTCCAGGCCCCTCCTACAATCAGATGGCTTGGGCAGAGGATTGGACTACAAATCATATGGGACGCATTTGATCATCAATGCAGGTGGTCACTTGCATGGCAGAATGCCCCGGGCGTCTGTAGCAGTCGGACTTTCCATGCCTGTGATGAATGCCTGAGAGAAGCAGTTTTAGGGGGGGGGTGGATTTATTTGGAGTCCGTTTCTGAGGTTTCATTGTGTCAGGTTGGCTCCCCCAGCTGCAGTCGGAGGTGGCACGGCATGGCATCATCGTGGCAGGGCAGGATGGAGGGATGCTGCTCACTTCAGAGCTGCCAGGAAACAGAGGCATCAGAAAGAGGTGGGATGAGGTGGGGCCCCTCCGAGTCGTAACCTCGGCAACTGGCTTCCTCCAGTTGGCCACTCCTTCCACATCTTCCAGCACAGCACGTTGTAGTCAAGAATCCACCATTTAATCCATCTGCTGATCTGGTCAGAGTCCTCATGATCCAATCCCTTGCCTGAATCTCCATCTTTGAGCTTTCTACTGGGGACCAAGACTTCAATACCTGGGCTTTTGAAGGACATTTCATGTCTAGACTACAACAGCAGCAGCATCTCCTTCTTCCCATGTGTGCCCAGTGATGCTTGGTGGGGCCACTGAATATATGGATTCCTAGTTGCCTTTTAAATATATGCGGTTTTATTGTAACATATAGTGTATATGTTACAAAAGCCCAAGGGCTTTTCTTCCTCGTTCTTTCTACATGTGCATGTGTGTGCAGTACGCATGTGTGTGCATATGTATATTGGAATGGTGGGCACACATGTGTACAGGTTTACAGGCGTGCATGTAGAGGTTGGCATTGGGTAGCTCCTCCTGTCATCATCCACTTCATTTACTCAGGCAAGGATTGCCATTGACTCAGAGCTTGCCAACTCAGCTAGTCTAGCCTGCCAGCTTGTCCCATCCCAAGGAGGCCCTGCCCCTGCCTCTGCCTCGTGAGTGCTGAGGTTGCGAGTGGTGGCTATGCCCACTCACTGTTTATATATGGGTGCTGAGGATCGGAACTCTGGTCTTCATCCTTGAATGGCAGGTACTTGACCCACTCAGCCATCCCCCAACCCCCAGTATATATTGGTAGATCAATTATCACTTACTTTAAGGCAAAAATTTTCAAAACTTTGATGCTTATTCTATGTTGGTAGGGCCATGAAGAACGAATGGGGTGAAATGGGGCTGCACCAATGGAGGACGTTCAGCCCATCCTTGTCTAATAACAAGCACACTTCATTTCTGATCCAGCAATCCAGGCCCTGTGGATGTACGCTGCGGTACCTGCATGCAGACACTCACAGTCAAAGTTATATATCATAGCATTGCTGGTGGGAACCAGAGACAGAAACGATCCAAGCATCCCTCTGTAGGACACTGATTAAAAATAAACCCCAAGCCAAACAAAAACTGTGGGATGTGAGCGTTCCGAAGTGCCCTGACCTGGATAACACAGAGTGGGGTGGTGGAATGATTATTGCAGTGCAATGGCAGTCTACACAGGATGCTGCTTTTATGTATGTACAGAAGGAGCATAAGGCAGCCTGAGCTCAGCACGTTTGTAGCTGTATGGTGAACACAATGGAAAATAATAATCTGTTTCCCCACCGGAGACTGGGAGTAGCCCGTCAAAGGTCTATTTTGTTTTTTAGGATTTATTTTATTTTTCTTTGCATAGTTGTGTGACTGCAGGTGCCCACACAGGCCAGATGAGGGCATTGGATCTTCTGGAGTTGGAGTTACAAGTGGTCGTGGACCACCGAACCAGGGCAAAGGGACTCCAGCTCTGGCCCTCTGCAAGAGCAAGTGCTTTGAATCACTGAGCCATCTCTCCAGCCTTGAGTGTATTCTTTTTTAATATTTATTTATTTATTTATTTATTTATTTATTTATTTATTTATTTTGTATGTGTATGAGTGTACTACCTGCATGTAGGTTTGTGCACCTGTGTCTTGCAATGCCACGGAGGTCAGAAGAGGGTCTCGTATTCCCCTGGAACTGGAGTTCTCCTGGAATTGGAGTTACAGATGGTTCTTAGCTGCCATGTGGGTGCTGGGGATCGAACCCAGGTCCTCTGCAAGAGCAGTCTGTGCTCTTAACTGCCAGGCTATCTCTCCAGCCCCGAGTATATTCTTTTATATCATTTTTTGAGACATGATCTTGTGCAGCTCAAATTTTGGCTTCTTCAAACTTACTATGTAGTTAAGAATGACCTTGAACTTCTCATTCTCCTACCTCTACCTCCCATGTGCTAGGATTATGGATGTGTATCACCCCACCCTGTTTAAGAGGTGCTGGGGATAGAACCCAGGGTTCTGTGGATGCTAGGCAAACACTCTATGAACTGAGCTATTGTTTTGATATTTAAGTCACCTGAATGAATTGCCTGGCAGATGGTTTATAAGTAACCTTTCTTTTTAGAGTTGTGTTAGGGTCCGTGGAGGGCAAAGCTAGAAAAGCCCTTGGGCTTTTGTTGATCAGAATGCAAAGGACACAGTGATTGTATTTCAGCTCTCCTGATGCCCACTACTGAGCTCTTGACAAGACTTACAACCTCCATCCAGGCAGCCTGGAGTCAGGAGAGTCAGTCCATTCAGACACAATTGGAGCATAGTTCACTGAGGACCCTGGGGAAGAACAGCAGCCCATGGGTTAATTTCCTAAGGAGAGCTGCCGAGCTGAACTGGTCGTTACCACCAAGTCAGCACCTCTGAGCTGGAATGGAGGCGATGGCGAGGACAGATGGGGGGAGCCTGTCTGTACTCCGGCTCTCTCTGCATCCTCAGCTTATTTCTGGACTAAAACCGAGGCGTTTCCATCATTAAGCTCCTGGATTGAGTCCAATATGAGAGAGACAGGAGCAGCACAAACATTAAATGGCAGCTACCGTTAGCTTGTGCAGGCCTGGGAGTCCTGAGTCTATGCAGGGGACTGAGGAAGTGGTAAGTCCATGGCTCTGCTCAGCAATTCAACATTGCTAGCTCTTGAACAAGCAAAGACAAGCTATGAAAATTAGGGGCTGGAGAGATAGCCTAGCGGTTAAGAGCACCGACTGCTCTTGCAGAGGACTCGGGTTCGATCCCCAGCACCCACATGGCGGCTGAGAACCGTCTGTAACTCCAATTCCAGGGGAATTCGAGACCCTCTTCTGACCTCCGCAGCATTGCACGACACGGGTGCACAGACCTACATGCAGACAGTACATTCATACACATACAAAAATAAATAGAAAAAAAAAAAAGAAAATTAGCCACTGCTCAAAGCAGCAGCTGTGCAGGCGGCTCTACGTGTGGCTCCCTTGGCTTCTATACTGCCATTGTGGGTTTCTGTATTTGTGTCTCTCACTAGAGCAGCTCCGTGCTGGGGGACCCTTGGGGTGCAGGGCAATGGTCTGAACTGAGCGTCTCCACTTGTGTCTGTTCACCTCCCTGATCACTGCTTTGTGGTGCTGGAGATGGAACCCAGACAAATTTGCTGCAACTGAGCAACCTCTCCGTCTCCTGTCTCTCTGGTTAATGGTGGTGTCTCCTTCCAATCTCCAATCTGAACCAGTTTGAGCAACAAATTACTGTCCATTTGTCAATAAGTTTCAGAACTGGGCTAGTGGTAGAAGACAGCATTGCAAGAATACTTTACCCTGGATCTCTTAAGAGATCTCTCAGAAAAATAAACCAAGAATGGTATCCCTCATTTGTGGATATTAGCACCAAATCCCTAGTTGCAAAGCAAACTAAACATCATCAGTGTAGTATTTCTTTTTCATATGAAAGCAGTGGTACAGTTAAAAGGTGAATCCCTTAATGTTCTCTAGAATTAACCTACCACTTATGTTCAGACTTTGTAATATTGGTATATGGGTGGAGGATATGTATGCATATTTTAGAATAATATAAAATTAAAAGGGAAAAATGTGAATTCCTAAAAAAATTAAAAATTAAAAAGCTATAGCATAAAAAAAAAGATCTGTCAAGAAAGAAAGAGGGCCTGGGGAGATGGGTCAGTGGTTAAGAGCAGTGGCTGCTCTTGCAGAGGATCCTGGTTCTGTTCCAACACTCGCATGGTAGCTAACAACCATCCTTAACTCTGGTTCCAAGGGATCTGATATCCTCTTCTGGTCTCCATGGGTTGTACACATGTAATGAACTTACATACATGCAGGCAAAACACTCATACATATAAAAATAAATAAATGCCAAAAAAGTCTGGGCATGGAGGCAGAGTCAGGTGGATCTCTGTGAGCTTGAGGCCAGCATGGTCTACATAGGGAGTTCCAGGCTAGCTGGGGCTACAGGGAGCTCATGTATCAAAAAACAAAAAAGAAAAGAGAGGCTGGCAAGCTGACTTGGTTGGTAGAGTACTTGCTACATAACCGTGAGGAGCTGAGGTCAGATTCGCAGCTGGGTGTGGCAGCACCTGCCTAAAATCCCAGTGCCAGGGAGGCAGAGACGAGAGCATCCCTGGGGGCTTACTGGCCAGCCAGTCTAGCCAAACTGGAAATTCTAGCTTCAGTGAGAGGTCCTGTCTCAAAAACCAAGGTGAGAAGGGCTGGAGAGATGGCTTGGCAGCTAACAGCACTGGCTGCGATTGCAGGAGAACCAGGCTTGATTTCTAGCACCCACATGGCAGCTAACAACCTTTTATAACTCCAGTTCCAGGGAATCTGATGTCGTCTTTTGACCTCTGCAAGCTTTGCATGCACATGGTGCACGTATATACATACATGTAGGAAAAAACACCGAGACACATAAAAAGTAAATTATTTAACTCAAATTTAAAAGTAAGGCCGGGTATGGTGGTGGTGTATCCCTTTAATTCTAGGACACAGGAGGCAGAGGCAGGTAGATCTCTGTGAGGTCAAGGCCAGCCTGGGCTACTGAGAAACCCTGTCTCAAAAACCCCAAAATAAAATAAAATAACATAAGATAAAATAAATTAAAAAAATAAAGAGAGCAATTGATGAAGAAACTAGATATTGACCCCTGGCCTCCACATCCATGATACACATGCCTGTGCACAAACACATCTGCAAACACACACATATGCAGACAAGGGACTCCTGGTCTCATGGGACTAAGAAAGAAGCTGGGCCAGAGCTTCCCTAGGACTCTCCTGATCCTGTCCTGTGAGAGTCACTGGGATGATGGTAAGCACCTGTCTCATTTATCCCACACACAACTGGGGTCGGCAGTAAGTTAGACGGTTCTTTAGCTAGGCATGAGGCTGAATTGGACTTGGTGCTCAGATGTGGCCACAGATGGTTCACTCTTGGGGACAGGATGGGAGAATGGCCTCAGTGCCAGCCCTCTGTGTCCACTGAGGTTCTCACAGGGAGCGGGGCTTGCTTCCCAGTGGCTCCCACAAATGATCCAGGCTTGACTAGAACCTGGGTTACACCTATGGCAGATTGGAACTGAATAACTATTAAGAATAGAATCTCGGACACACAGAATCAGGAGGATTTGGATGGAGGGGCAGGAAGCCCGCTCCTCTGGGAGTATGCTAGACTACATATAATTCCTTTAGGACCGAGGGCTCTGAAGTGTGGCATCATGTCACCTTCACCGGACCGCAGATGCAAATCTCAATGCTAATGAGCCTGAGAATTCCCGTCTGATTACAGGAATCTGTGCAGCTTTTCACAAATGCGTACATTTGAAGGTGATCTCAGGGCAGACTTGCATCAGTCTTAGAAAAATAATGAAACCCTCCAAGTTTAGCACAGATACTGATAGGTGTCCCAGCAGGGGTAGCAAATAAAAAGATATTTATTCAAAAATTTGATCATCTAGAAATGACGTGGGATGAGCGTTCTCTAGTCACCCACGTCCTGAAGGATTTGTTAACACAGCACAACAAAAATGATTTGCCAGAACATATTTTCTATGCAAATGGTCACACAGCAGAAATATCTGTCATCTCAGTTGTAACACGAGCCCACCCAGAAAGAGGAGAGAGTGACATACCACACATCCGGAAGTGGCTGGTGACAGGCAGCAGGAAGATGGACATAGGTTCTTGAAGCTTGTTTCGGCTCCGAGAGTGAAGACACTTGTTCACATGCCCACAGTCCAGACGACAAGGGTGTGGGCCTGGACCCTGGTGGCCTGCTTCTCAGGTGCCTCCCTACGCCCTGTGTGGCAGACAGTTCTTGAGGAGTCTGCCTGACCCATATCAACGACATCAACTCCATTTCATTTTTTTTCATACATGTATATATTGATTACACCCACCCTCAACTTCCTCCTTCCACTCTGCCTGGACACCCCCAACATGCACCCCTATTAAGATGAGAGGAGACAGACTAGAGCAGGTAACAGGTACTGAGTCCTTCCTGTTCATAGGCATGGCTCAGCTGTCTAATTTAAGTCCATGTATTAACAAATTAACAGTGGCCACCAGAGGACAGCAGGACTTCATGTTGGTGATGTCTGTCTGAGAGGAGTCAAAACTCACTTTGTAAAACACTGGTTGCTGGCTCAGCTCCTCCTTTAATTCAAGATGGCCTTGACCCCAGATCGTATTTTTCCGGTATGGTTACCCAAGGATGGAAAGCCAGTGTCCCAATGCCACTAAAAATACTAAAAATTTTTATATAATGCTAACATTTTTTAAACGGAGTTATCCTTCTAGAGCACTGTTTTCTTTTTCTTTTTCAAAGATTTTATTTAATATTTTTGTGGGTTTGGGGGATGATGTGTGCCACGGTGTTTGTGTGAGGTCAGAGAACTTGCTGGAGTTGGTTCTCTCTTTCTAACGTTATGTGGGTTCTGGGGATCGCATTCAGAGTGGTGGGGATTGAGCACAGGTTCCTTTACCCACTGAGCAATCTTGCCAGCCCTGCCTAGAGGATTTCTCAAAGAGAAAGGAACACGTGGGCAAGCTCAGTCAGAAGCTGCGAGGCCCCCTGGGCAGCAAACTTCGTAAAGACCCAAGTGAGTAATGATGGGAAGGTACAGACATGGCAGGGGAGCGGGGAATCTCAGAGCCAGGGTGCAACAGAGTGGACACTGTTCTCACACCCTACCAGCTGCTCTCAAAGCTTCCCTGGAGGAAGGCAGAGTGGTGTTACCCTAAAGAATCCCACCTGGGCGGCATGACTTCCTTGGCTAATGAGGTATGAGTGAGCATAGCAGGAGGCAAGGTTGCTGATATGCTTGGTGGGTGCCTGGGCTCTTGCCCTTGTATTGTGGGCATGAAAAAGGCAGGGCCTGAGCATCCTCAGAGACCTGTAGAGACCTATACAGCAGGAGCTAGCCGGACCTCTAAAACAGGACACGGTCAACCTGCAGATTCCCAAGAGGCAACAATACTCATTTGTGTTTTCCCCTGAGCCACCAGGTTTCTGGGCTGTTCAATGTGTGTGTGTGTATGTGTGTGTGTGTGTGTGTGTGTGTGTGTGTGTGTACATGGAGACCAGATGTTGGGTGTCTTCCTCTATCCCTCTCTACTGAGCTCACGGATTTGGCTAGACTGACTGGTTACCCAGCCCTTGAATCTTCTGGCTCCCCAAGTGCTAGAATTATAGGTAAACACCACTGTGCCTAGCTTTTTATGTAGGTGTGAGGATTCAAACTTGGAATGTCATGCTTGTACAACAAGCTCTTTACTGACTGAGTATCTCCCCAGCCCCCAGGCTGTTTCTTACAGAGCCTTTTTTTTTTTTTTCTTTTTTTTGCTATGAATCTCACTTAGACTCCATCTCACAGTTCAGACAGATTGAGTATGTTTCTGGCTAAAGTCCAAGACTCACACTGGAGCAGAAGATCAAAGCTATGTTTAGGGTGTAGGTTGATGGATCCCAGGACTGTAACAGGGGCATGCTTTATTCGAAGTCACGCTGAATGAATGTTGACAGTCGCAGGCACAGCTTTCATGCTTTCGTTCTAGAATTCTGCAACCTTCTGCTCTTACCCTGCAGCTTACTATGCCAACAAAAGCAATGGGCGCTCCCAAGTGTCCTGTGGTTGGCAACGAGTGCCCAGCCTGCACTGGATGATGCTCTTCTTCCTACGCCCCCTTCTATTTCCTAAGAGATTGAATAGCACATACACCAAAGGGTATACAGTGGCAATCACTTAGCACATGGGATTCCCGAATGGTATCAAGCACCTAAGTCTCACTAGTCTTTTTTCCAAGTACTTCATCTGAAATATAAGCTTCTAAAAGTGTGCATTTGGCTGTTTGGGGGGTTTAAATCTCCATTGACAGGCCCATTAAAGTGTCTGTCCCCAATGCCAGAGATTTTAATGGCTCTTTTCTCTTTCATTATATGCAAGTTTGGGGCTCAATTTCTGGTTGTTAGAGTCAGCTGCTGTCTTGTCGGTAACAATTCTGTGCTTTGGTAAGGAGCACTTGAGAGCCCATTTTTCCTCGACTACGGAAAGAGAGTTGTAAGCTTTAATGTGTCCATAGACAGTGCATTGGGGTTCACAGAACTTACTAGTCAGGATAGCCACATGATGCTGTGACAGCAAATACCTCTCAAATCACCCCTCAATGTTAGTACTCAATGCCTGTCCCCATGGTCACTGTGGTACTGAGTGGGGAATCTTTGTGTGTGTGTGTATGTGTGTGTGTGTGTGTGTGTGTGTGTTCCTGTGGGTGTGTTTGCATATGTGTATGCATGTGGAGGTCAGAGGTCAAAACTGGGTTTCTTCCTCTAAGCCTCTCCACCTTATTGTTTGAGACAGGGCCTCTCACAGAACCTGGAACTTACCAAATCAGCTAGATTGGCTGCAAAACTCTGATCCTGTTATCTTGGCCTCCTGGGGCTGGGTCAATGCCTGGGTTTTTATATGAGGTCGTGGATCTGAACTCCAGTCCTCATGTTTGCATAGTGAGCCCTTTACCGACTGAGCCTACCAAGCTCTGGATCAGGAAATCTTACTTCGAAACTATTCATGGAAACTGCAATCCCTTTGTTCTAGTTTGCCTTCAATCCCTGTAAAAAAAACACTCTGCCTAGCACCAATTTGGAGAGGAAAAGATTTATTCATCTTACATCTCCCAGGTCACAGCTCATCGCTTAGGGAGCCTAAGGTAGGAACTCAGGGCAGGAACCCGGAGGCAGGAGCTGAAGCACAGGCCATGGAAGAACACTGCTTACTGGCTTGCCACCCTGCCCCATGCTCAACCTGCTTTCCTATATAATACAGAACAACTTGCCCAAGGGTGGCACTGCCCACAGTGGGCTGGGCCCTTCCACATCACTCAATAATCAAGCAGATGCCCCACAGACATGGCCACAAGCTAGTCCAATAGAGGAAATTTCCCAACTGAGGCTACCTCAACTCAGGTGTGTCAAGTTGACACTAAAGCTCTCCAGCACATCCTCCTTTTAGATATCCTTGGCCAAGCAAGGTCATGCGTGAATACATGACTGCAAGTGAAGGGGCACTGACCCTGCTCGGGAATGACAGGACAGCGGGCCTGAGAACATGGGAGGGTGCCAGGGATGTCTTCTGAGTATTAGTGACGAGAGGCTTGCAAAGCAGCTTCACATAAGTGATGGTTCTCTCTCTGACACTGGATCTCAGCAGATGATTGGGTTTCTAAGTGGATGGATTAAAGAGAATTATCATCGGAGGCTGGGCACTTTCTGCTCTGCCTCTGTATAAATCTTATTTTGTCTGTGGGAGGTGCGGCAGCATCTTCTGGGCTAACAGCCAGCTGAGTCATCTCCTCACCCGTTTCCCTGTCTCCATGGCACCAGGTCTGTGTCAGAACCCAACAGCAGTCCCTGCCAGAACCCGGCCCAGGGATACAGGCTCCACCAAACCAGGAAACCCTGGTGATTTTTAGTTTTTAATTTAATTTAATTTTTATGTGAACAAGTGTTCATATGTGCACACGCATGCATGTGATGCCCATGGAGTCCAGAAGAGGGCATTGGATCCCCTGGAAATGGAGTAACAGATGGCTGTTCACTGCCCTGTAGGTGCTAGAAACAGAACCAGGCCCTCCACGAACACAGCGCTCTTGGGAATCCACCCCCAGTCAGCGCCGCTGGCAGCACCCGAAGCCAAGCCTCGTGAGTCACATTCACGCCTATGCCAGGATCAACTTATCGCTCTAAAAGGGTGGACTTGGCACCCTTCATCTCCAGGGTATACTGGGGGAGTTGTTTATGGTGAGTGGGATTGCGACCCTCTGCCTCAGGCTACACTGAAGCAACAGAGACGATGCTAAGTCCCTGCTGGGGATTGCGAAGCACTCAAAGGCAGAAGAAAAAGAAAATAAAGAAAAATCAGACAGAACAGTCTCATGGTTCTCAATATTTCATGAAGACACCAGTTAGGAACAAAGAAAAGACATAATTGAGTTAAAAGCAGAGGATGCTTTGCCCAGAACTGCACACCTGCCTTCGAGTTTGAGGCCAGCAAAGGAAGAGTCTGCACAGCGGTGGTGTGAGGAGGGTTATTTTCAGGAGAGAGTGCTTCCTGAAATAGCGGAACAGAGGAGCTGCTGCCTGTCAGTTACTCACAATGTGGTCTAACAGCTCCCTAAACTTGGGCAGGTGGTGGGCAGCTATAAGGGACCCCCCCAACAATCCCTCCCTCCCAGTGTTTTGTTCATGTGTACACCCCTCTTTTTGAGCATGGGGCTTGTTACTGGGGACGGAAGGGGTACAGGTTCTTGGTCTTGTGGATAAAAGAATTTAAAAATGGATTCCCGAGGCAACTCTAGGGTGGCTTCGTTGGAATTTGATAGAAAACAACAGGGCAGGCAAGCTGGAGACCCCAGCAACTGTTGGAAAGAGGGAGACAGAGAGGGAAAGTTAGTTACCCTTTCTGAGCTAGAAATAAAGGAAGCTAGGAAAGCAGGCTGTGTCAGCAGCAGAAGACTGTGTCAGGACTCCCCGCATAGGGTGTGGGTATAGGGCAGGGAGGTGGGGCCAGGCAGCCCGAGTATCAGGGCCTATAAGCTTAAATTTTAGGCCTATGGGCACTAGAGAGATGGCTCAGCAGTTAAGAGCACTGACAATCTTAGAGAGGACCTGGATTAGATTCCCAGCACCCGAATGGCAGCTAACAACCATCCCTAACTCCAGTTCTACTGGATCTGAGGTCCTCTTCTGACCTCCATGGACATTGCACAACACAGATGCACTTACACACGTACAGCCAATACATTCATATACAAAAATAAAAATAATTAAAAATATTTTTTGAAAAAGATGTGGGCCTGTGTCTGGGGGGGAGGGATGGGAAGAGGAGGGGAGAAAGAAAAGTTGTGCCTTCTGTAGGGATTACCTGCCATCAGCCGTGCTGTTTGTGTCAAGTATCACCATGTTGGTATTCATATGTTCTCTGACTCTCTGTCTACACCAGAAAGGATGCTATCGCCCATGGGCCATGGCATTTGCACCAGAGGACTCTGACATAGATACCTCTATGTCCCAAATGGTGCCTGGAAACCAGCTGGCTGTAAACAGTTCTTTTTATTCCCTTTCTTTCTTCCTAGCATCCCTTACCAGTTGGGTCTAGAGAGCTGCTTCTAGTAAACACAATACCAGAGCGATGGATGTCACTCCAGCCTTCAGATGAGGCCCCCAATCCAGCTTCTGCTTAGAGTACAACCTGTGAAGTCTCAAAGCCAGAGCCCCAGGTAAGCCACCTCCAAGTTCTTGACCTGCCAGACTGTGATAAATATGACCATGTGGTTGTCAAGCTTCTGGAAGTGTTTTGTGATTGGAATTCAGAAGAGTTTGGTACTTAGAGCTAGAAATGCCCTAGCATGCCTGAGCAGAGCTTAGCAGGCCATTTCGATGGGAGCACAGAAGATAAAAGTGCCAAGAGAATGTGGACAGTAGAGGCCTGGCTCACGAGGTTTTAGGGGAGAGTAAAGGACTCTATCAGTGGGCTAGGGGCCATTGTGTGATATTTTGACTAAGAATCTGGTTTCATGCCTGTGTCCTGGAATTTAAAGGTAATGGATTAATTTAGCAGAGGAAATCTCAAGGCAGGAGAACATTTAGGCAGGTCCCGAGAAAGCAGCTGTGATTGTTAAAAAGATCAGCCCCACCGACGAGAAGTCTCCTGTACTTCTGAGGACAAAACTCTACCCATCAGAGGCTCCATCATGTAAGGATCTAAATTCATTAGGAAGAGGGAAGCCTAAGATGAAGAGATTTCTTGATCCTCAATGACAACTGCCTAGGGATGTTTCCTCAGGGTCAGCACACAGAAGCTGATGGAGCTGTGGTTCAGGAGGGTCAGGCTATGTCTGGAGCTGGCAGCAAAACTTGGCAGAGTCTTCCACATGGTGCCCATTTGCAGGCATGGAAAATGCAAGATTAAGGAACTCATGGAGAGCATTGGAGGGCAGGCAATGTGTAGCAGGGTTGGAGTCCCTGCAAGGAAGACTTGAGAAGCCATTGTATGAAGCTGAGACCCCAAGATATGGAGATGCCAGGACCATGGGACATCCACCAAGGAGAGCTATAGGTACAGAGTGGAGCCGGCCCAAGAGAGGGACTATGTGTGTGCCGTAGACTGAAGGAGTAGGGCTACCTAACCCCTTAGGAGCCCAACCAACGTCATCACAAGCCCTAGATGCCAGGCATGGAGCTGCAACATGTGGGGTTTTCCCTGCTGCATCTCGGACTTGCTTTGGTCTGACCATTCCTTGATACGCCCTGACCCTTCCTTTCTGGAATAGAAATGTTTGCTCTCTGGCATTGTATGTTGGAAGTATATAACCTATAACTTGAGTTTTTACTTTAAAGGAGCTCAGAGATTTTGAATTGCTAAAGACTATGGGCTGGAGAGATGGCCTAGCGGTTAAGAGCGCCAACTATTCTTACAGAGGACCCAGGTTCGATCCCCAGCACCCACATGGCAGCCGAGAACCGTCTGAAACTCCAATTCCAGGAGAACTCCAGTTCCAGGGGAATCCGACGCCGTCTTCTGACCTCCGCGGCATTGCACGACACGGGTGCACAGACTTGCATGCAGACAGTACATTCATACACATACAGAAATAAATAAAATTGTTTAAAAAAAAAAGACTATGGAGACTTTTAAAATCAGACTAAATGTTATATTACAATGTGGTCATGAGCCAGCAGAGACAAAGGGGTGGGAAGTTATGGCTTAAAATTGATGTGTTTGGGTATCAAGTGGATGAGGGAGCTGTGATGGTTAGTGTTAATAGTCAAGTTTTTTTTTTTTTTATCAATTTTGGGTCCTCTGTAAGAGCAGTCGGTTCTCTTAACCACTAGGCCATCTCTCCAGCCCAATCGTCAAGTTTAAAGGATCTAGAATCATTCTGATGAATCTCTGGTCCTGATTGTGGATGCGATGTAACCAGCTACTTCAAGTTCGTTGACTCCTTTCCCTGCCTTGAACCATTAGCCAGAATAAATCCTTTCTCCCTTAAGTTGCTTTTGTGAGGAACAGGAAAAGAAACTAAGACCTCAACCATGCTGCCTGGAAGGTGCAACAGTTACAAAGGGAAGTAAGAAAATCAAAGAGGAAGGTCCGTTTGCTGCTCAGTTCCAAGCCTACTGTGGCTGGTGAGGGCAGGTAGCACCACGCCTCAGCAGCCTTGCCAGAGGGGGACCAGGTGGTGTCTCTCCCTAAGTGTCACTGGCCTCTCACATCCAGCCCAGGCTGTGGTTCTGTTTGGATCTGGCTCAGACTTGCACCTGATAGTTGCTGTCCCTGTTCTGAGCAGCTGGAGGAAGTCCAGATCCCTGCGGGGAGACAGCTGTGTTGGCAGCAGAGTCCTGACAGACAATCAATAGACAAATCACAACGCGTGGAGCACTGCAGGGAAGAGAATGAGATCGCTCTCCAACAGCCCTGCCAAAACCAAACCAAACCAAAGTCCAAAGGAATCCAGAAGGACGGGGTGGGCATGAGCCTGCGAGAGAGAGAGAGAGAGAGAGAGAGAGAGAGAGAGAGAGAGAGAGAGAGAGAGAGAGAGCGCTTGCATTTCTGAAGTTATCCACAGAAGATATACTGATTCACTAGGGATGGTCATTCTAGGCAGAAACAGTGATGTGCATGGTGGCCCCCCTAGGGCTGGCTTTAAATGTCTTAGGTGTAGAAAACTATCATGCAGTCCCCCCTACACACACTAAAGTTATAATTTGCAAGTCCAGTCAAAGCTCTGTGTATAACCTCTGTCACTGTGTACTCTTCTTTGTGAGAACCACCTTTGAAGGTGGTATTAACTGCATGTGCAGCTGTCTTTTCCATTTTATTTACCAAATTCCTGCCTTCTCTTTTAACCTCCAGAGTGTGGTGTTCCACTGTCTATGATGGGTGCTCCCCAAGCCAGCTCTGTTTTTCACTATCTCAGCCAGAGCTATGACGAATGTTCCAGAGGCTGGGCCTTGGTGAAGGTACTGAAGACTGGCTCCTGGGTTTTTGAGGATGGAGGATGCATGGGAGGGGATTGCTTTTCCAGACTTTTTAAGAGATGGAGACTAGGTGCTGTGATCTAAAGCCGAGTGGCTGATGGTCAGTTGTGATGTATGCCCAGAATTTACTTTTGAAGGCTGGAATCCATGACCTGGCTCTCCTTACACTTCCTCCCTGGGTTTTAAGATGAGCATCTTCATTTTGTTTTGGGAAATTGCTGCTCTACCAGTTGGTGGTGCCTTGGAAGACTTATAGATCAAGATGGCATTTCTCAGACTGGAGAAATAACTCAGTGGGTAAAACACTTGATACAGAGGCATGAGGACCTGAGTTCGGATCTCCAGAACCCATTTAAAAATCTAGATGCAACAGCACCCACCCATAACCCTACCGCTGGGATGAGAAACCTTAGCTCTTGAGGGCTCACTGGCCGGTCAGCATAGGCAGGGAGCTCCAAGTCCAGTGAGCAACCCTGCCGCAAAACCAGGATGGACAGTGATAGAGGAAGACACCCAGCACCGGCCTCTCCCTTCCACACATGCACACTTGGGAGAGTGCATCAACTCACACACGTGTGCACATGTTGTACACACATGCACATACCACAGAATGGTGGAGGAGAGAGAAAGAGAGAGGGAGCAAGAACGCGAGCGGCTTCTCTGGCTGGGCATCAGGTTCTGGAGCTGGCCGTGCCCTGGCATCACCCAGGCTCCTGAAGAGGCTGTCCTCCCTTGTTTCCTCCAGTGCTGACGCCCTCTGCTGTTTTGGAGATTTGCTTCAGGCTTTCCTTCCAGTCTTCAAACCTGCCATCAGTTTGTACTTATATCACTGACCAGAGCTGACTTCTATTGTGAGTAACCAACGCTCTCATGTAGTCTCTGGGGCATGGGGGGGTTGGGGGAGACATGCCACCTGCTTAGGAAGAAGCCTGGTCAGGTGGGCACTGGCTCCTCACCTCTCATACTACCATCCCTGTTCTGGGTGACCACACCCCTCTCCATTGTTGTTTATAGAATCCACTTTCCATTCCACAGTTATCTGCCTTAGGGTCTTCTGTTTCCTTTACTGTCTTTTCCTGCTCTGGGTCCCCATTCTAATGGGGTTCTCTTTCTAGAGTCACAGGATCTGATCTGGAACTCAGCCAAATAGGAGATTTCCTCTTCAGACAGCCTGCCAAAACCTCACTTCTGCATACTCACTCCCATTTAAAAGAATGCAACTTCGTAGTGACTACCCAGAATCCAACATATCATCTCTGGGTAACCAAACACCGGTTTCCCTAGGAAACTATTCTCCTACTCTCGTGCAGTGGCTGGACCCTTTGTTGCAGGTGGCTGAGGCCGTTGGAGGCCCTTTCTCCAGCTATTCTCATTGGCTCAGGGACAGACACACTCCAGGCTAATGAAGTATGTGGAAACTCGTGGTGGTTGCTGGGAAGGGCAGAGACTCTTCCACTGAGCTGAGATGCTGTCTTGCAGTGGAAAAAAGAGATGCATTCCAGGAACGATCCTGAGAGGAAAATAAGAGGAGCCGGTGACCCCGAAACAGTAGTAGGTCCTGATGGCACCATTATAGCCATACCTAAAACTGGTAAGAGACTCCAGTACATTTTCACTACTTGATGCAGTTAATTCCCATAATCTAAAGCTATTAACTTGGGTTTCTCTGCTGCATGTAACCAATATTCCTGAGTGATAAGATCTTTCAATTGTATGATGGTTTTCTTTCAACTTTAGCAGGCATATTCAATGTCTCAGCCTGAAAGGGGCAACGAGGACAGGGTTGCCAGCACATGGCTGTCCAGGAGGAAAGCAGTGGTACAGAGGGCCCTGAATTACACAGGAGGCAGGGTGCTACTCAGTCTCTAGATGCAGCTCGGTCTGCAGGAAGAGTCACCCTAGGGGCTGGGGAAATAGTTCAGTGGTGAAGTCTCTGTGGTGCAAGCTTGGGGACCCAAGTTCAGATCTGCTGAATTCACATAAAAGCCAGGGATGGGGGCTGGAGAGATGGCCTAGCGGTTAAGAGCACCGACTGCTCTTGCAGAGGACCCGGGTTCGATCCCTAGCACCCACATGGTGGCTGAGAACCATCTGTAACTCCAATTCCAGGAGAACTCCAGTTCCAGGAGAATCAGACCCTCTTCTGACCTCTGCGGCATTGCACGACATGGGTGCACAAACCTACATGCAGAGAGTACATTCATACACATACAAAAAAAAAAATTTAAAAAAATAAAAAATAAATAAAAAGAAAAAGCCAGGAATGGAGACCAGAGAGATGTCCTCTTACAGAGGACGGGTTCAATTTCCAGCAGCCACATGGTGGCTAACAGCCATCCATCTATGCCCTCTTCTGACCTCCCCAAGTGTTCTCTCCTTGCCCGTACAACACAGATGTACTTACATGCATGCAGGCAATACACTCCTACACATAAAATAAAAAAATAAAAATAATACAGTTGGGGATGGGGGCATCTGTAACCCTAGTGGGAAGGGGTGGGATGCAGGGACAGAGGATTCCCAGGCTCACTGGCCGCCCAGTCTAGACATAAGTGAATTCCAGTTTCAATGTGAGACCCTGTTTCCAAAAATTAGGCAGAAAAGTGATTGAGGAAGACAGTCAATATCAATCTCTGGTCGCTACATGCATAAACGCACACCACACACACACACACACACACACGTATCCCTTAAAGAATCACTCTGTTATCAAGTGTCCCCCTTCATATCTGCTGTACCTTTTAGACAGAATGCCTGTGCAGCTTTGGATGGTTTCAATCAGACTTTCCCTTAGGAAACTCATGGAGAAATTGAAGCCACGTTGGAATGTGATGATGCATTTGCTTGAGAATTTCCCAAGCTGAGCTAGACCTGAGCTCTGGAGAAAGCACTGCTCAGGGGCTCTGGTTCTGCTCAGTTTGACGATGCTGGGTCCAGGATCTGTAGCAGCCTCAGACAAACACGGAGGCAACGACGGGCAAGGAGAGAATAACTTTCAGGTCCCCGAGAGGGTTTTTACCTGCTGCAACTAACCAGAGTCCACAATTCAGTGTGGGTGTTGTTGATGCCGCTGAGTTCTAGCTTTTGGGTTCTCTAATTCCGCAGGGTGAAGCGTCATACTCACCGGGCAGTGTCTGAGCTGGTTACCAGGTATTGGACTTGAGGCCACATCTTCTGGTCTTGCTAATCATTCTTCTAGCCTCCTAGGCTAACGACTGTTGTTCTTAGCTCCCCCTATGCCGCACGAGGTATTTCTCCTGTAGTGACCTTACTGTTCAAACTGTTATTTAAGGCCATTTTTGATGGACACTCTGCTTGTTATTGACCAGCGTCTTTGACCCTGGGTCAAAGCAGAAGATTGGATTTCTGAGAACTACCAGAGGTCCTAGCTCCAGGATTTCAAGGGTGATGACAGACAGCAGGACACATGGTGGAAGGACCTCCTGCAACCATCAGAAGTCAGACACTGCGCAGAGTGCACAGAGCTGGACAGTTCACACCGAATCTTTCCTAAAAGTAGGTGTGGAATGAATCCAGAGAAGGATTGGGGTTCTCTGTGAAAAACAACAAAACCATGATTACTAACCCAAGACGTCAAGAGTGCAGCATTGAACATCATAGACAGCCCAAGAAGCTTCAAATAGCTGTAAATGACTGTGTATTAGTCAGTTCAGGCTAGTTTATGTTACAGTAACAAAGATCCCCCAAATCATGACTCACCACAAGAAACAGATTCTCCTTGTCAATATCCTCCCTTCCCTGGGAGTTCTGCACACTGCGTTTTCTCAGGCTGCATCTGGACACATGTTTCAAGAAAATTATCCAGGCAGACAGATGCTGACGTGGCTTAGTGGGTGCTGGATGCGAAGTGGTACTCGGCCTTCTCAGAGCTGCCCCAGGTCTTAGGAGTGGTGAGAACACACAGTTTTCCCAAATAAAGACAGGAAGGGGGATCAGGCCTATCAAGCAAACAGCACTGATGGCTGCATGTACCCTAACAGTGTGCAGCTTTTCGGAGGGGCAAGTCAGACTCTCCTATAGCAGAGGTGAGGTGGGGTGAGAACCAGCTGGTGAGTGAGGCTGGCGTGGGAAACCCAGGGCTCATCTCTCATCAATAAGGACCTGTCAATAAATCATATATGAATTAGAATCCAGATGTAGAGTGAACGGTGATTCTGAGCAGACATCCAGTATTTAGAATTAGAAGTGTGGAAGTGTTGTTTTATAAAAATCAATGGTGTTAATCAGAAAGAGAGAGTGGACTGTTTTACCTCTCATCCACCTGTGCCCCTTTTCTAAGCCTAGGGAACAACCTGCGGAAGAGGGGGCGTGGTAGAATGTAAGGGCTGCGATTGGGGTGAATGGTGAAACTACAGCAATGTAGTCTGGACACTCATTTGATCAACTTGATTGAACAAACAACCTGTCACCTCCCACTGGATGGTGGGGCTGTAGGTGTTTGGGCACAACAGCCTGCAGATAGGTTTTGCATGAAGGATGCTTGTACTCATGGATTATCACTTATAGCTAAAAATGAAAAAAAAAAACTGAGAGAAAGATGCAGGACAGTTATGGCAGAATGCATGATCTGGGATGGGGTGGGGGTGGGGGGGGAAAGGGAAATAAGCCTGAACTGAATTGGAAAAAATGTATGAAATGCACAAAGCATCAATAAAAACTAATTTAATTAGAAAAAAAAAAGATATAGGAAAATGAAAAAAAAAAAAAAAAACAAATCTCTTGTATAAAATGAAACCGAAATGCAAACGTAACCAAGATTAATGAAAGGGGTGTGGCTGTGCTCTGTGGTGACGGATGCTTTAAAAACTACAGAAAACAGTTCTGGTGGGATGGCAGTCTGAGAAACAGCTGGCGCTAGGCAGAGGACATGGTCTAGGTCACAGAAGTGTTTGCAGATGTGGAGGCCCCGGAGTCAGGACCCAGCTGTGCATGGAAAGAGCCACCAGCACAACTGAAAGCCGGATGTTTGGGATGGCAAGTGGAAATATGTCTAAGGGGCCCTCTGTCCCTCTGGCCCTTGACTAAATGTGAGGGGTATATGGATGAGTGTGAGTGTTTGTGTGTGTGTGTGTGTGTGTGTGTGTGCATATTTGCAGGGGTGCACGTATGTATGCATGTGTGTAGAGGCCACAGGTCAGTATTAGGTATCTTCCTTAGTTACTCCACCTTATCTTTGAGGCAGGGTCTCTCACTGAACTTACCACTCACCCATTCATCTAGACTGTCTGGCCAGTGTGTCTGGGGATCTTCTTGTCTCTTCCTCCACGTGTTGGGATTACAGGCATGCACACCATGCCTGGCATGGTAAGCACTTTACTCCTCAGCCTTAGGTGTATAATTTTTAGATTCATTGTGAACATAGCTTTGTAATAGTTTAAGTTTTTAGTTTCAGTTGTGTGACCATTGTAACATAAAGAACATCGATTCAGATTTTTCTGTATACAAAGAATGTTTACATTGGAGATTCCTAGGTGTGTACAGCTAGATGTAGGCTGAACCCATGCTTTTCTTTATCAAAAAGGAAGGGCCTGGGAGGGAGAGGGGAAGAGGAGGGGCATGCTCCTGACATAGTTGTTGTTTTTTTAGTTACTTTTGATTTCTGTGACCAAATACCCGAGAAAAACAATTTAAAGGCTCAGGGTTCTGGGAGGTGCAAGCAGGACATCACGATGGCAACAGTTCATAAAGAAGGAGCCTCAGAGGAGGCTAACTAGGTACTCAATATAACCTTCAAAGGCAGGCCCTCAGTGACCCACCTTCTCCAGGGAGGCCCCACCATCCAAAGTTTCAACCAGCTCCCAAACCACCACCAGCTGGGGACCAGACCTTGAAAACACGAACCCGTGGGAGGCATTTCATATTCAAACCATAACAGCAAGTGTGCTGTCAGGCAGATGTGTTTAAGGGACGAGGGGAGTCAGATTTATGATCCATCGTGCCCTGTAGCAAATGGCAAGTGTCCAGGCTCCAAGCGCACCTCCCCCTGCGGCCGGTTTGGAGCTGCTTGCTAAATCTCTCTCTCTCCCTCCTTCCCTCCCTGTTTAAACAGTCATGAAGGTGATGTGAACTCAGAAGCCATTATCTTGTCTTCTGTTGGCAGTCCTCTCAAGGGTGCTGCCCAGGATGTCCCATGTGGCAGGGACAGTCTAGTTTAAAATGGTCAGCGCGCCTCTACCTGTCCTCCTTGGCTGTCCCTTCTCCCCAGGACCCCTCTCTGCCCTCTTCCCTCCCCTTCATCTCCCTGTTCATCTCCTGTCTCAATCTAGCCTCCTTCCCGGTCTTCTTTCTGCCTAAACATTTCCACAGAATTAAGTCTTGAAAGCTATTTGCATAAAGCCATTATAAAAGGGGCAAGAGTGACATTTCCTTACAGACCTGGGTCAATAGCTTTGACAAATGAGGCTGATGCCCACGAAAACAAATTGTTAGTGTTCTATTGAAATTTCGCTCTGGGTATTCAATATTTGCATGAGGTAACCAAACACTCTAGGGTTTAGGAGACGAATTCCATTCCCAAACCACTAAAACGAAAAGCCAACTGCAAATTAGGTTTGAAATGGACCTGCCTGTCCTCAGAGATTCTGCAGTGACTAATGGATTAGTCCCCGAGTGCAACGCAAACCTAGTTTGCTTTCATAGAAGCGAGTAGACTAATAAAGGTTGCGTCGCTCTGCAGCCCTGAACTGTGCGGAGGCCCGTCACCCTCTGTTTAATAGCCCAGCGCATCTCAGCTGAGCTTCTTAATTAAGTTGCAATAAGAGGTAGCCCTTAAGAACTCCCCAAACACCTGAGTTCTTGGCTTAATATTCCTCAATATCTTTCCTCATGGTGGAACCAAGAAGTGGCTTGGAACTGGCAATGCAGCTACCTCTCCCCCACCTGCATTAGCCCCAGGGAGACTTTAGGTAAAGTGAAAATACCTACCATAGTAGTTCTTTCTACAACTGTTTCACATTTATTTATCTAAGATACATACTCTGAATAGAAACCAAAGTTCTCCCTCAGTGATTTCAAGATAAGTGTCCTACATTAAACATCCTGGCCCTTGTAAAACACAGAAAACTGGGCTTGTGTCCATAATAGCAATTACCCCAGAACACAATGGTAATCATATTGGAGGCTTTTTGTGTGCTACCAAATATACTTGTGAGTGTGTATGTGTGTGTGTGTATGTATGTATGTGTGTGTGTAGTGTACCTTGAATGGACTTGGCCATTGGCACTTCTACTCTCCCAGAGCAGAGTGAAGGTCTCATACTTGAGTACCTGCCAGGAATGTTGCCTTTGACCCAGAATTGGGATTCCGTCCAATGCTTGTAACTAAATCAGTCCCATCTGTAGAGGAGATGGGGGAGTGACTGTCATTTGGAGCTTCCTAAGGAGGGACAACCAATTTTGTCCTCTGATCTTATCGCTAGTAAAACCAGGGAAGCAAGCTTCAATCCGTTCATTTCCTCCTGGGACAAATTTATAGCATGTTTGTGCCAAATGCTGTCCGAGGTGTCATGTGATCTAACTCATAACTTTCCAGCAACTATAGATTGTGGACATCCCAAGGTTAGTCTTTCCTGGTTTGCAGAAGTGGAAACTGAGGCACAAAGGGCAAGCTCACGGTTACACACTGAAGTTCCCTTTTGTGTGTGTCTGTGTGTATGTGCACACATGTGGAAGCCACAGGTCAACCTTTGGTGTTGTTCCTTAAGGGTTGTCTACCTTGTTTTGTGAGATTATGTCTCTCACTGTATGTGGAGCTCACCAAGTAGCCTCCAGCCAGTAGGGCCCTAAGGACCCACCTGCCTCTGATCCCCCAACCCTGGGATTACAAGTGTATACCAACACATTGCCTTTTATCATGAGCTTGGGTATTGACCTTAAATTCTCATTCTTATGTGTCAAGAACTTTATACGGAGTCACCTCTCAAGCCCCCTGAAGTCTCTAGAGCCCAGACCATCACTAGTATACCCTAGGTCAAATGTTACTGCCCAGGTGCCCTTGACATTCCGAGGTGCTGTTTAAGCCTTCTTCAGTCCTCCCTCAGACCTTCCTCAGGCCTCCCTTGAGCTCTTTTATTTACCTCAGGACACTAGTCACATGGTACTATAATTTTATTCAAACATGAAGCCCCCTCATAGGCTGTTAGCTTCCTGAGGAGAAAGACTGGATTTTTATATCCAGAGGCCAGCACATGCATTAATACCATGAATGAATGAATGAATGAATGAATGAATGAATGAATGAATGAACGAACTGTCAGATTGTAACCAATCAGTTGACTAGGGTCCTTTTACTCTACCTGAATGGGAATCATCAATAGGCATGGAGAAGCTCTTCAATGTTGGCAGTTCCAGTCCTCTCAGGACCCAAGGCCTATGAGCTTGACTGGAAGACTCAGGCTTGCAGTTCCAATTCTGAGAGCTAGGGGCCTCTTGCTCCAGGCTTTAGAAGTCAGAGACTTATGCTTTAGGTGTTCTGATCAGAGGCTTCCTGCTGTGGGGTTTAGCCACAGAAGCCCTGGAAGTGGGCAGCTATTGTAGCTCTCAGCTTCCAGCAGCAGTGAGCAGTAACAGCGGCAGCAGTGGCACGCAGCGTCTGCTTTGCTCCAGCTCTCAGATGGGCCTCAGATGTTGAGTGCTCAATTATTCCCAAAGAACAAGATGATGGGGGGGTGGGCGCTCAAAACAGAGCTCCAAGTTCCCCATCTCTCAGGTGGGGAAGAGTGACAGGAACAAGAAGCCCTTTGCTTAATGCTCATGTGACCACCACTGTTATTTTTAATTTTTATTTATTTATTTTTAAGGGATTCACAATATCTGAAAACAGTTGTTTTCAGATCACATTAACATTGCTCAGTTTGCCATACAATTAGGTAATTGGCGCTAGCATCCACAGATGAGGGATACCATTCGTCATTTGTTTTTCTGGGACTGTGTTACTTCACTCAGCATGATATCTTCTAGCTCCATCCATTTACCTGCAAAGTTCATGATGTTGTCTTTCTTTTTTTATTATTTATTTTTTTGTATGTGTATGAATGTATTGTCTGCATGCAGGTCTGTGCACCCGTGTCGTGCAATGCCGCAGAGGTCAGAAGAGGGTCTCGGATTCCCCTGGAACTGGAGTTCTCCTGGAATTGGAGTTAAAGACGGTTCTTAGCCGCCATGTGGGTGCTGGGGATCGAACCCGGGTCCTCTGCAAGAGCGTCGGTGCTCTTAACCGCTAGGCTATCTCTCCAGCCCGATGTCGTCTTTCTTTACCACTACATAGAACTCCATTGTGTAGATGTACCACATTTTCTCTATCCACTTGTCAGTTGAGGGGCACTTGGGTTGGTTCCAGCTCTTTGCTATTGTGAAGAGAGCTGCAATAAACATGGCTATGCATGTATCTCTGCAGTAAGATGAGTCTTGTGGGTGCATACCCAGGAGTGGTATGGCTGGGTCAGGTGACCGCCACTGTTTTGTGTGCTTGAGGAGCTGGGAGCTCAGTGACGACCTGGGTCTCGCTTCCTCCCTCTGTCCCTCCCTCCTTCTTTCTATCTTTCCTGATAGTAAATAGCAATGGTCTTGGGGCTTCTTACAAACTAGGCAAGTGCTTTGTCCCTAAGCCACAATCCCAGTGCCTATCAACCTCTTTAAGGAGAAACTTATTCTCCCTACTAAGCCCTCTGTCAAAAGCATATGTTTATCTGCCCACCCACTGAGACAGACCCAGGGGCCAGAATTTTCCTAGTTGGTGCCCCACCTGGCCTCCTGCTGGTTGGGAATTGCCTTGTCTTCCACTTTGCAAAGACTCAGTTTCCTTATGTGAATCTTGGGGACACTCATCACACAGTCAATGGTCAATGGTTGGCTGTGACATTCAAATGGCATGATGGAAATACAAGGACTTTGAGAAGAGTGGTTTGTTCATTCATTCATTCATTCATTCAGCCAACCAGCAATAGTTTTGGACAGATATGTTAGTTATTGTTCTCACTGCTGTGATGAAGTACCTGACAAAAGCACCTTAAGAGAGGAAGGGTTTGTGTGGGCTCACAGTTCGGGGGTACAGTCTATTATGATGCGACGTCATGGAGCCGGGCCTTGAGACAGCTGCTCATATTGTTTCCACAGCCAGGAGGCGGAGCAAGACGAATGCTGATGCTCAGCTCACCTTCTCCTTTTATTCAGTCCAGGACTTCAGCCCATGGGATGGTACCGCCCACATTCAGGGCAGATCTTCCCATCTCAGGCAACGCAGTCTAGAAACTCCCTCACAGACACATCCAGGTGATTCTCCTAGACGATCCTAGGTCCTGTCAAGCTGAATCAAGACAAAAGACCAATCATCACAAAAGACCATGGAGCAAACTCTGGGGGCCTGACAGTTATTAGAGGTGAACACTCTGGGCCTTACTGCCTCAGACTAAATCCTGGCCCACTAGCTATGGGATAATTCATGAATAATATCTCACTCAAAGGGTAGCATTGAGTTTAAATGAATCAGTATTCATAAAGCATTTATAGCAAGTCTGTCACAGAAGGCTAGCCATAGGAAGCCCTTGATAATAAAAGACGATTTTCTCTGACATGGACCATCAAGAAGCTTAATTATACTTTAAGAAGACATAGCTGAATATGCTACCTTTAAAAGAAGGGCTGGAGGGCTGGAGAGATGGCCTAGCGGTTAAGAGTACCGACTGCTCTTGCAGAGGACCGGGGTTCGATCCCCAGCACCCACATGGCGGCTGAAAACCGTCTTTAACTCCAGTTCCAGGGGAATCTGATGCCCTCTTCTGACCTCCGCGACATTGCATGACACGGTGCACAAACCTACATGCAGACAGTACATTCATACACATACGAAAATAAATAAAATTAAAAAAAAAAAGAAGGGCTGGAGAGCTGTCTCAGTGGTTAAGAGCATTTGCTGCTCTTTTGGATGACCTGGGTTCAATTCTCAGAGCCTATTTTGGGCAGCTCCTAGCCAGCTGGAACTCCAGCTTCAAGGGATCCAATATTCTCTGCTGGTCTTTACACACACACACACACACACACACACACACACACACACACACATACACACACACTAAAGATGAATTATTTAAAAATACCAGAAGACTTCAAAGAATGGAGCAACACATACCTGCGTAATATTTCAGAGTTACAGTTTTTTCAATGTATGGGCATGGAGCCCAAGACGTTCCACACAGTGGGCCAGTGCTCTCCCACCGAGCTCCATCCTGACCTCTTCATCTAGTTTTCATTTTTGAGAAAGCGTCTTGTATTTCCCAGGCTGCTCTTGGACTTATTATGTAGCCAGTCAAGGCTTAAACTTGGGATCCTCCTACCTCCATCTTCTGAGCAGCTGGGATTACAGGTCCACCCCACCAGGCTTGACACCAAATGCTTTCAATATAAAATGAAGTTTTGTTTAATCCTATAGCATTGGGAACAGACAGATATCTGCAAAGTCTATGCAAATTAGGCTTTCAAGGTGAGGATGCATGTGACTTTTGTGGCTTAGATTTCTTTTCATTAAGAGTCATTTTAACCACACCGGTGATAGAATGAACTGTCCTTACTTAAAATAATGAAAACATTAGTATGAATCTACAATTCCCTTGGACCTCTGTCATTATTCTGTAGCAGTGTCAAAGGTAAGAGTCCAAATATCCATAGCTTGACACAATAGCTTGTTTACTGCCTGCCCCAGGACTGTGGGGACCGCCACACATGCACTCATTCATTTGCCTGGGATGGCTGAGACTCCTCTCTCTAGAATATGTGGCCAAGCCATGACGGCAACAATGCATTGCTGCTGAATTTTGACAGCTTTTTCCATGGGACATTGCACACACTTCCTATCACATCATAGGGGAAGTCCCAACACTTGAGGGCCCCTCAACTTCACAGGCCATCCAAGGCCAATCCCAGCATGCACCTGACTCCACCACATACCAGCTGGGTGATCCTTGGAAAGTCCCTGGCTTTTACTGTGCAAAGTTTACTCAACGGCAAGCTAACAATAGAATAAGTCTTTTGGGTTGCTGGAGAAGTAAATGGCATGTAAAATATAAAGAGTAGCCAGCCAGATATGTGATGCACACCTTTAAGCCCAGCACTTGGGAAGCAGAGGCAGGTGGATCTCTGTGAGTTCAAGGCCAGCCTGGTCTACATAGCAAGTTCCAGGCTAGCTGGGACTACAGGAAGACCCTGTCTCAAAAAGACGCCTCCCCCAAAATGTAAAGAACTTATATTGGCTCAATAAATGCTACCAACAATGATAATGATATTTTTAGTGTGTGTATGTATATTATGTGCAGGCATGTATGCTGTATTTGCACATGTGTGGGTACACATTCAAGTGGCAGCCTGAGAATTGATGTCAGGAATTCTTCCATCACTTTCTGTATTAGTTACTGTTCTGCTGCTGTGATAAAACACCATGCCCAAGGCAACTTATGGAAAGAAGAGTTTATTTGGCTTATGATTCCAGAGGGATGAGAGTCCATAATGGTGGAGAGGTAGGGCAGCAGAGGTGGCTGGAGCAGAAAGCCACGTGATCATATCTTCAAACAGGAACAGGAAGCAGAAAATGATTGGAAATCTGGCAAGGCTTATGAACACTCAAACCCACCCTTGCTGAGGTGCCTCTCAAAACAGCGCCACCAACTGCGGACAAAACGACCAAATACTTGGAGCCTACGGGAGGCATTCTCTTTCTAACCACCGCACTTCCATCTTCTCCTTTGAGTCAGGGCAGCGATGGGTGGATGTGATTGTCAACTTTACACAATCAAGACTCACCGGGAAAGAGAGTCTCATTGGATGACTGTCTAGATTAGATTGGCCTGTGGTCCTGTCTGTGGGGAATTTTTCTAATTTCACTAGCAGGAAGACCTGGGCCCTGTGGATGGCACCATACCCTCAACAGGAAATTCTGAGGCATAGAAGAGTGGAGAAAGGGAGCTGGGCACTATCATACATGAACTCATTCATCGCTCTCTGTTTTTTAAAATATTTTTAAAATATTTTATTTATTATTTGTATTTTATGTGTGTGAGTGTATAGCCTGAATGTATATAAGTGCACCTGCGATGTGCAATGCTTGCAGGGCTCAGAAGAGGGGGTCATATCCCTCTAACTGGAGTTAGCTGTCATGTGGGTGCTGGAGTTGAACCTGGGTTCTCTGCAGTGAGTGTTCTTAGCTGCTGAGCTATCTCTCCAGCCCCTGCCTTTCTGTTCTTGACAGTGGACGAGAAGCGCCCAGCGCTGCAGGCTCCTGACTGCCCTGTAAAGACAGACCCACAACCTGGAATTGTGAGCCCAGTAAACACTTCATCCTATAAGCTGTTTTTGCCAGGATATTTATTTTTTACTTTTTAAATTTATTTTTTTATGTGCATGAATGTACTGTCTGCATGTAGGTTTGTGCACCCATGTCATGCAATGCCGTGGAGGTCAGAAGAGGGTGTCAGATTCCCCTGGAACTGGAGTTCTCCTGGAACTGGAGTTACAGACGGTTCTCAGTCGCCATGTGGGTGCTGGGGATCGAACCCAGGTCCTCTGCAAGAGCAGTCGGTGCTCTCAACCGCTAGGCCATCTCTCCAGCCCCCTGCCAGAATATTTTTATCACCACAAAAGAAACCAAGGGTCTCTCAGTGAGGCCAGAGTTGGCTGAAAAGAGTCGTCTAGCCGACTAGCTAGGTAGATTCTTTGTCTTCGCCCTCCAAGCCCTGGAATTGCAGGTGGGCCGACACACCTACAAGGGATGTCTGAACTCCAGTGCTGGTGATCGTGGGTGAGTGCTTTATCCACTGAGCCATCTCCACAGCCACAATGATCATTTTTAGTAAAATGTTCTATATGTTGAAGAGTCTTAATTCTGTGCTGTTCTGAAATTTAAAAAGTGGCTGAACTTGGGCTGGAGAGATGGCCTAGCGGTTAAGAGCACCGACTGCTCTTGCAGAGGACCTGGGTTCGATCCCCAGCACACACATGGTGGCTGAGAACCGTCTGTAACTCCAATTCCAGTAGAACTCCAGTTCCAGGGGAATCCGAGACCTTCTTCTGACCTCCGTGGCATTGCACGACACGGGTGCACAAACCTACATGCAGATAGTACATTCATACACATAAATAAATAAAAATTTTAAAAAAAGTGGTTGAACTTTCAATATTAGTAGAATAATTTTCCATTTTATCCCACAATTTAGAGAGGGGCGTGTGCACATGAATATATATGTGTATGTTTAGACACACATACAGTTATATTAGTTATTTTTTTTGTTGTTGCTGTTACTCAGTACCTGGAAAGAAGCAATGTAAAGGTTTCTTGTGGCTTATAGTTGGAGGGGATACAGCCCACCATGGCAGGCAGGAAAAGGCACAGCGACAGGAGCATGAACTGTCTGCTGACCTGTTCCTCTGTCATCAGGAAGCTAAGAGTGTACCCCACACCCACAGTGACGTGCTGTCTCCACTGCAGCTCTACCTGAAGGGTTCTACAACTTTCCCAACCAGCACCACCAGCGGGGGACCCAGTGTCCAAGCACATGAGCCTGTGAGGGCCACTTTATCTTTAAACTACCACAACAAAATAATGTGATAGGGTAAGATTCACAGGCAGGGCCTCCCTTCCCCTTCCTTCAGCTTCTGTGAAAACTGACCAAAGCCTGGTCTCACTGGTTTCAACTGGGGCCTCTGCATAATTTACATAATTAAAGAGCGGTTTCATGGGTGGATGGCCTCACAGGAACAAGACAGGTGAGCCATGCTCAAGGCAATCGTCACCTGTGCCCCTGACCCTCAGCAACGTGACATCAGAGAGGACACACAAACCAGGGTCCAGATGTCAAGAGGAAAGCATGAGTTGGGGCAGAAGAGAGCACAGGGCAGCTGGGTGCATTCTAGAAGTGAGGGCTGGGGGGGCATGGCCATGCAGGACTGTCCAGGGAGTAAGGACCAGACACTGATACAGAGGGGCCACCAGGGCTTCTGGTTGACCCTGGAGGATTTGGATCATGAGGCCCAGAGGAAGATGGTTGCCTTGAGCCTGCCCGGTGCTCATTCTACACCTCAGGCCAGTGCTCTCAGGGGACGTGGGCTTTACCAGTCTCTACATGGCTACAGAGGAAGCATGTCACGTAGACATGTTTCCTCCCAGGAAGCTGGCCACATGATTGACTCGGGAAGGGGAGGGTCCTCTTTGCAAAGTGTTCTGGGATGAGTGTGGAAGACCCACCTCTGTGTAGCCACCACTTTAGAGCATAGGCCCAGGGTAAAGTCAGTCCAGACTCCCGAGGTGGACAGGAGTCTTCAGAAGCAGGATAAGGAAATCTCGGCCTCTGGAACACACCAAAGTGCTGCTCTGTCACTTTGGCACAGGTGACAAATTCAAGTCTTTGAACTTGGTTTTCTTGTCACTTGCAAGTGTGTCTGAAGACTGCTGTCCATGGTCCTAGCTGGGTAGGTAGGCTGACATCTGTAGATACCCAGATGGGCTTTCTTGACCCCTAGATCAGCTCTGCAGTTTGCTCAGATTCTGCAGACCCAAGGTTAATTCTTCCAGAGAGGACACGTGTCTGCAAAAGCCTCCACCAGCCTCTAGTGTCAACTTGCTTATCGGCCGTGCATTATTAAAACTACACGTAGCTTCATGCCCCGTCAGCCCACCCACAATTCCACATGATAGTGTGTCAGTGTTTGGTTTGTTTGATTTTTTTCTGACAAAATAAGAAGTGCTATTTGAGGGGCTGGAGAGAAGGCTCAGTGGTTAAGAGCACTGTCTGCTCTTGATGAAGACCCAGGTTCGAATCCTAGCACCTACATGGCAGCTAACAACTGTCTGTAACTCCAGTTGTAGGGGATCTGACACCTTCTTCTGAACTCCACAGGCACTGCACAATGTGGATGCACTTACATGCATGTAGGCATAACACTTATACACATAATAAATAAATACTTTTTATTGTTTTACATATTTTTTTGTACAAGATTATGTTACAAATTGAATCCAGACTCGTGCCCCCCTCTCAACCCCCCACCTCACCAGATTCACTCTTTCAGTCAGTTCTTTGATGCAGTCTCCTCTGTTGTTGGTAGTGGTGTTGTTCTTTCCAATATGCATCACTCCCAACAAGAAATGTTTACAACTAGGTTATCGGTGCTAGCATCCACAGATGAGGGATACCATTTGTTGATTGTTTTTCTGGGACTGTGTTACTTCACTTAACATAATATCTTCCAGTTCCATCCATTTACCTGCAAAGTTCATGATGTTGTCTTTCTTTACTGATGCTTAGAACTCAGTCACATAGATAAATACACAATGTAAATAAATACATTTTTAAAAAAGAAGTTCTATTTGAACCCTGTTCTAGTTTGTCTTCTATTGCTGTGACAAAACACTCTGACCGACACCAACTTGGGGAGGAAAGGGTTTATTCAGCTCACATCTCCTGGGTCACAGTTCATCACTTAGGGAGCCCAAAGCAGGAACTCAGGGCAGGAACCTGGAGGCAGGAGCTGAAGCACAGGCCATGGAGGAATGCTGTTCACTGGCTTGCTCCCCTGGCTCATGCCCAGCCTGCCTTCTTATACCGTACACAACAACCTGCCCAGGGTGGCACCACTCATTGTGGGCTGGGCCCTCCCACACTGCTCGACCATCAAGACAATACTCCACAGATGTGGCCACAGGCCAATCCAATGGAGCCAATTCCCCAATTGAGGCTCCCTCAACCCAGGTGTGTCAAGTTGACACTAAAGCTATCCAGCACAATTGACCCCTTGTCAACTTGACACACAAAACACATCACTATTAAACCACCACCTTTCCAGTTCTTATCCCCAAAGTATGATGTTAACATTAATCACAACCTAAGACAGTACAACCTTAAAAGCCCCACAGTCCTTAAAATGTCCAAACACTTAAAAGTTCACAGTCTATTAAAAGTCTCTTAACTGTGGGCTGCTGTAAAATCCAAAACAAGTACTGTCTTATTTCAAAGGGAAGAATCAGGCACTCTCAAACAAAACCTAAGTCCAGCAAAGTAGCTCAAGGCTGGACACCTGGGATTCACTCACGATCTTCTGGGCTCCAAAGGGTCTCGGCAGCTCCCCCTCTCCGACTCTGCCGTCCGTGGCACACTCATCTCGCAGGCCCAGGCCGACTCCATTCTACACCTACCGCTGCTCTTGGTGGTCGTCCCAGGGTCCCGGCATCTCCAAAAAGCTGGGGTCGCCACTGAAACTGAGGCAGCACCTTCACCAATGGTCTCTTCTGACCTCTCCTGGTGCAAAGCCTCAGCTTCTCTCCATGACCCCTGCAATCCTGGGGTCTTCACTGCAACCGAGGTGCACTTCCACCAATGGTCTTTCCTGACCTCTCACAGTGCCAAGCCTCGGCTGCTCTCTGTGACCCCCTCAAATTTCAACACCAGAACCATATAGGAGACTCTTACACACTACCAAGTCCTGCTTCTGGCTTGAGATGGAGGCTCAGGCCCCTTCTGGATCACAGCTTCTGTGTGCTGACCCTGAAGAAATTCTTCCCAGAAGATTTCACCACAGTGATGCTGGTCTCTTGTTACTTACAGCTGATTTTTCAGCCCCAGCTAACCAGCATCAGTTGTCCCAGTACAACAAAGATTTCATTTCAGGTTCTGGTCTCTCGTTACTTACAGCTGATTCTTCAGCCCCAGCTGACTAGAACCCACAGATTACACAGTCCCGATGATCTCTGCTTCCCTTTGAAACTAGAAACTTCACAAGCCAGGCCTCCATCTTCTACAACTCCTTCATCAAAACTGCTCCAATCTCCACAGCAACAATCTTTAGGCATTCAATGATCTTCCCAGCCCAAAGTTCCAAACGCCTCCATAATCCTTCCCCAAAACATGAAGGTCAGGTCGGTCACAGCAACACCCCACTCTCAGTACCAATTTCTGTTCTAGTTTGTCTTCTATTGCTGTGACAAAACACTCTGACCGACATCAACTTGGGGAAGAAAGGGTTTATTCAGCTCACATCTCCTGGGTCACAGTTCATCACTTAGGGAGCCCAAAGCAGGAACTCAGGGCAGGAACCTGGAGGCAGGAGCTGAAGCACAGGCCATGGAGGAATGCTGTTCACTGGCTTGATCCCCTGGCTCATGCCCAGCCTGCCTTCTTATACCATACACAGCAACCTGCCCAGGGTGGCACCACTCATTGTGGGCTGGGCCCTCCCATACTGCTTGACAATTAAGACAATACTCCACAGATGTGGCCACAGGCCAATCCAATGGAGCCAATTCCCCAAATGAGGCTCTCTCAACCCAGGTGTGTCAAGTTGACACTAAAGCTATCCAGCACAAACCCCTAAAGTATGTTTGTTCTGAATGCATTATAGCTGCAGTTATCAAATCACAACTGTGTTACCCCCTTAAATTATCTTGAAAACAAATCAATAGTTTATTTAACCAGAGTCAAGAAAAGAAGCAGAGAAGGAAAAAAAAATGCCCCAAGGAATCTTTGTAATAAGTTTTACTATGAAGGAAACTGTGTGGATAAACATGGGGAAGGAGTTTCTCTGTAAAGCTGTGTACACAGATAGCTGGGAGAAACCAACGAGAAACCAACAACACCCAGTCTAATACTGTTCACGCCTGACAAAGGCCTGGTGCCATGTTAGTTGTTTTCTTTTCTTTTTTTCTTTTCTTTTTTTTTTTGGTATTTTTGAGACAGGGTCTCCCTGTAGCTCTGGCTGTCCTGGAACTCACTCTGTAGACCAGGCTGGCCTCGAACTCACAGAGATCCGCGTGCCTCTGCCTCCCAAGTGCTAGGATTAAAGGCATGCACCACCACGCCCAGCATTAATTTATTTCTGTATGTGTATGAATGTACAGTCTGCATGCAGGTCTGTGCACCAGTGTTGTGCAATGCCATGGAGGTCAGAAGAGGGTCTCGGACTCCCCTGGAACTGGAGTTCTCCTGGAATTGGAGTTTCAGATGGTTCTCGGCTGCCATGTGGGTGCAGGGGATCAAACCTGGGTCCTCTGTAAGAGCGGTTGGTGCTCTTAACCACTAGGCCATCTCTCCAGCCCACGTTAGTTGTTTTCTGAGCCACCACAGGAGCCACCAATCTTGGGTCGTTTCCAACAGTGAAGCACTCAGACCTCACGAGAGTACTTATGCTTTTTCTTGAACTAAATATTTGAGATCATTCCAGAATCAAGTTGCTTACTCATGTTTCTAGCCTGGACTCTGGTTTCAAATCTGGTTCTCATTCAAATATCACTGTTTAAGTGCCCTGTGTGTGCCTTCAACTGACAGTTTCTCAGGGTTTTCTGCCCCAGGTCACAACTCCTTGAGTAGGAAGGGCGGCTGCCCGGGGAGTGACAGATGTGGTCCCTATCCCCTAGGATGGAGGTTCCCATCAGTGAATCTAGTGGCACTCCGAGCAGATCTGATTTTGAGCAGAAGGAAAATTCCTCAGGAAGAACCCAGATGTAGCCTGGGGCTGAGGGGTTGGGAAGACACTGAAACAAAGAGGAAGTGGAGGGCTGGTTATTTTGCAGGGTTCCAGTCTATCTTGGTCTCCAAACATGGGTCCCATAATTCTAGACTTAGAGAACACCTGTCCTTCACCCTGCCATTAGTGCAGGCCTCCCGCACAGCCTTCTCTGGGTGCAGTTGGAGCTCTGGGCATGTGGCAGTGGACAGGGCATGCATGGTCTCTAACCAGTCGAGGTGAAGACAGGGTTGGGGAACCTGTGGGTGTGATTCTCAGTGATAGTGCTTAGCACGCAGCAGGCTCTGACTCTATCCTCAGCACCACAAAATAAGACATCGGGGCTTTGGGGTGCCTGGGGAGATGGCTCCTTGGATAAAGTCTTTTGTATGTGTGGTGGTTTGAAAGAGAATGTCCCCCATACACTCCAAGTATCTGGACATTTTGTGCCCAGCTGGTGGCACTGTGCTGGAAGGGCTTAGAGTGTTCAAAAAGCCTTGCCAATCTCCAGTTGCTCTCTCTGCTTCCTGTGCCTGCTTGAAGATGTGAAACTCTGTTTTCTGTTCCAGCACCTCCTGCCGCCATGCCTTCCCGCCATGATGAACTCTAATTCCCTGGACCCGTCAACAGTAAGCTCAGATAAACCCTTCCTTTTATAAGTTCCCTTGGTCATGGTGGTTCTATCACAACAACAGAAAAGTGACTAATACAGTATACAAGTGCGAGGATCGGAGCCCATCAGCTACATTTTTAAAGAGCTGTTTTGGCAAGACAGCTTGCTGTAATCTCAGTGCATGGAAGTGGAGATAGAAGATCCCTGGGGCAAATTGGTTAGCTCAACCAATTGAATCAGTGAGCTCTTGGGCACACACATACACACACACACACACACACACACACACACACACACACACACTAAATGGACCAGAAAACACCTAAACAAGAAAATATCAGGGTGTAATGAGTTTCACAAAGCACATGGGAACAGATGATGTTGCAGTGTAACTAGGGAGGAGGGGCCCGTGTTAGGGTAGTGTGATGGTTAATCCTGGGTGTCAACTTGACTGGACTAAGGGTCTTCTGATTGGACTGCCTCAACCCAGATGGCCCACCCCAAATGTGGGCATTACCTTCTGCCGGCAGGCAGTATTTAAGGCCACGGCAAAAGGAGCTGATCCCTTCTTCTTTTCTCCTGCAGCTTGCCTGTCTTGCTGCTGTGATCAACCTTTCAGATCCCAGCGTGTACTGAGACCGGCAGATCTCCTGGAATCCATTCGGGCCTTCAGTACTGGATTGGGACTACTGAGACATCCAGCCTTGCGGACTGAGCAGTTCCTGGATTCTCTCGGCCTTTCCAGTGTGGTGCAGCTACTGTTGGACTCCTTGAACTCTGTCACGTGAGCAAATCAATAAATTGCATATAGCTATATATTCGTCCTGTTACTTCTGTTTCTTTAGAGAACCCTGACTAATACAGGTAGAATAGAGCCAATGGAATAAGTTTATGATAGTAAATGGGGAGGATTCAGTAGATTGGGTAATGCAGTCTAGATAGTCCAACAATGGCAGTCTTGACACTGAGAGGCTGAGAATCTGGTAGCTGCTCAGTCTATGAGGCTGGGCGCCTCCAGGCTGAAGGTCTGGAGGAGTCTTAGAGAACCAGTGGTCATCGGTTCACACTGGAAAGAGAGAGAAACCGGGCTCCAGTGTCAGTGGACAGTGGCAGCAGCCGCAGCTGCAGCAGCGTCAACTGTAGCAACAGGGTGGATGATCTTGCCAGCGAGACATGAAGTCAAGCAAGCAAAAAGCAAAAGCTTTTTCCTAATGACCCCCTTAGATCTGGGCTATTGCCAGAAAGTGGCACCTACCATTCAGAGTGTGTCTTCCTACTTGTATCAATCAAGACGATCCCTTGTGAGGTGCCCAGAGGCTAGTCTCCTAGGTGATTCCAGACCCAATCAAGTTGACTGATTGTCCAGAGCCCCAGGCTCCAATGGGTCTCGTCAGTCCTAAAACCCAGTCATCAGCTTCTCCCAGTGTCACCTGACCTGTGCTTTGGCTTGTGTTAAGGAGAGTCACTGTCTCCTCTTTGGAAGACAAGATGGCAACTCCTTGGGGAATAATCACTAAGGCTTCCTAGTAAGACTTCCTGGAAATGAAATTCACATCAGCACATTGAGTGAAGGGGTTTAAGGCCTTTCCTATCTGCAGGGGACACTAGGCATGTCTGGCTGGCCTGCCTGTCTAAATGAGCATCCCTTCTGAGGTTAAAGAGGCTTTGTAAGGTGTATGAATAGGGCATAGTGATTTCCTGTTCTTAGGGTTGTCGAGTGCCCAGGGTCCACACAGCAGTCTATGGCATCCCCACCTGTTAGTTCCACAGGGAAATCCAGACCCTTTTCTTGCCTGCATAGACTTCTAAAAGTCAGACTTTCTGTCTCAGAAAGGCAGTGAGCTCTCTGTGACAACTATTCAGTTCTTATCCTTCTTAAATAGCTAGAGGGAACCTAATGACAGAGCCCTGACTTAAGTGAAGCTCATCTCTTCCAAAACCAAGTCTGTGGGCACTGTAGAGCTCCCGGCCACGTGTCTTCTGGGCACGAGTTTTTCCTGCCCACCTCAGTTCTGACAGACGGGCTGAGCAGAAACAGTTATTTTTGCTTCTGAATCTAAAAATTGGATAGTAAATCAATAGAGAGCCATCTGTGAACATTTTCTCACAAATTCTAAATGTGACAAGTTGGAGGACAAGAAGTCCCTGGAAAATACAAAGCTATTGACATTAGTGTCTAAGAGAGGATTCTCCTGGGATGAGGAGGAGGGCTCGTAGACAGGAGTCTGTGACCTACCCCAGTCCTTAAACTTCTTGAAAGGTGGGACCAGAAGTTAGGGGTGGAGGAGAAGAATCAAGGCAAACATAGGCACTGGCCACTGGTAGAGCCATGGGTGCCCTCCTATACCCTTGACCTCCCTCTCTGGTTAAGGAATCACAGAATTCATGCAGCCGCTCAGCACACATGCTGGCTACTTACTGCCATAGGTATTGTGGCCCCATCGCTGAGTTCTTGCTCATGGAAGATAAGCTACAGTGTCATGCTCAAGATCTGAGAGGTGTCTCACAGAGACAGTACCCTCTCCCAGTCACCATTCCCTGCTGGCCGGGTGCAGGCTCAGTGTGCTGATCCAGAGTGAAGGTCTGGAGCCGTCACAAGGAGCTGTGGCTAAGGAGGGAGGAGCAACAAGGCAGAAGGGGCCTGGGCCTCCATGTTGGCTGAGTGATACTAGCCTTGGACTGTCCACATTATATGACACAGAGACACATTTTGGGAGGCTGGGAGATAGTTCAGGCAGAAAGTGCTTGCTGACCAAGCATAAGGACCTGAGTTCAATCCCCAGAATCCATGTGGTGTCTTGAGTTTATAATCACAAATGGGAGGATCTCTAGAGACTGCTGGCTAGCTAGCCCTATGTGGTGAGCTCCAGGCCAGGAAGATGATAGCTTGAAGGTGGATGATAGCTAAGGTTGTCCTCCTGCCTTCACACATACTCCCACATACATGTGCAAACGCACGCAACACATACTCACACATAAAGAAACAACAGATTTTTATTTGATTTTCTTTTACATTTTGGTTGTTTAACTTTTAATTCTTTATTTTAATGTTATGTGCATGAGTGTTTTGTTTGCATATATGTGTACTTGTGTGTCCAATGCCTGTGGAGGCCAGAATGGACAGTTGTCAACAATGCTGGTGCTGGGAGACAAACCCGAATCCCCTGGAAGAGCGGCCAGTGCTCTTAACTGCTTAACCCACCTCTCCAACCCCTCGTTTGGTTGTTTTCTTAGGACAGAGTGTTGCTGTCTAGCCCGGGTTGGTCTCAAGTTCATGACCTCCTATCTCAGCCTCCAGAGTGTTGGGATTACAAGAGCAGGCCATCATGCCTGGCAGAGACACATTCTTATCCTGTCTGTGGTTCCGATACTTAGTTTTAGGAGACCCTCAGCAGAGCATAAGCTTTGTGAACAGAGCTTTGCTAGGAACCCCACAGGGGATTAGGGGGAAATACTGAGACCCACAGTGAGAACTGTGCTTACAAAAGAGCAGAAATCTGTCCTCTGAGCCATGGGGTGGAAGACAGGGTCCTGAGTCAGCGTGGACACCCAGCACTGTCCCAGATGGACTGGCCATGGGAGCTGGGCCCCATCATCAGAGAATAAAGGGGAGAAAATTAGAATAGGTCTATTAAACTGGTGTTCTCAGAAAGGGAAGTATCACACCTTGCCTGTCAGAAGGGAAGGCTGGAACCTTGCCAGCGCGGGTTCCATGGGGAAGCCGGGACACATGAAGCCTCTGCAGCAGATGAGACGGCAAAGGGCTCTGCCACAGTGCCCATCAAAGCCCAAAGCTCAAGGAGAGAAGGACTTGCCTTGTGAAGGAAGATCACAGGAGTGTGTGAGTCAGCCCGCCAAACTAAAGACGGAGACACATGGAGGTCAGAGGACTGTGGTTCAGCGTCTGCCCTGGCAGCCTGTGTGTGACCTGGGCAGGGTGTCCAAAGCTTCTTCATGTACGTGGTTGGTGATGAGAAAGCCTCCACTTTAGATGTCAGAACACAGGCAGACATGCATCTAGATGGGTAAGCACAGTGCCTGCAGAGCAGTCGGATCAAATCAACAACGAGCACAGCTTTAGATTATTATTATTGATTGAAAATGAGCCGCTCATGACTTTGCACATTTCCACATTTTTAACATCCTGGCAGTCTTCCTCTCTTCTCACTGTTCCAGCTGCTTCCCAGCCCTAATTAAGTGCCTCTCTCGGCCCCTTCTCCTTCCTGTCTCCCTCCCTCCTCTCTTCCTCTCTTCCCTCTCTCTCCCCCCCTCTTCTCTTGCCCTCCCTCCTCTACTCACGTCTTCCTCTGCATGTAGAGATGTACATGCATGTGTTCATGTGTTTGCAGGTGCATGTGTGCGTGGGTCCATGTAAGGGCCAGAGGTCACCCTCGGGTGCTGTTCCTCAGGTGCTATTTGCTTGTTTTTGGAAACAGACTCACTGGCCTGGGGCTGGATCATCAGGACCAGCCAGTGAGCCTGAGGAATCTGTCTCTGCCTCCCTGTCCCTAGGATTACATGGGTTTACCTCAACCCCCCGGAATTTTATGTAGGTGCTAGGAATTGAACTCAGGTCCTCAACTTGCATAGTTAGTGCTTTACTTCTGAACCATCTCCCCAGCCTCTAAGTTTTCCTTCCTCTCTAGAAGAGCTATGCTGACCATCCCACAACATTTTCCTCTTCTGATAGCACACTATTGTTCTCAGAGACTAGAGGAGAGAAGATTTGGGTAACATTTGATTCCCCAACTCCCCAGCAACAAGAAAGGCAAAGAAACCTACATAAACCTCTGGCCCTGCTGAATTCTCCAGAAGCATCATGTTAGCTTTCTGACTATAACAAAGTACCTGAGGTAATTTGCTTATAAGCAGAAAGGTTATTTGGCTCACAGTTTTGGAGTCTCTTGTCCATGACTGATTAGCTCTGATGCCTTGGGCCTGTAGCAAACCAGCACATTATAGCAAGACAGCATGGCACGGGGTTGTATAATCCCTCATCCCACATGCCCAGGACACAGAAAAGCAAAAAGAAGGGGCCCCACAATCCCTGTGGAGACATTGTCCTAAGGACCTTCCCACTAAGTCTCATCTCTCAAAGGTTCCATATCCCCCCAGTAGGGCCACTTGGGAGGAAGTCTTCAACACATTTGTCCCGTACTCTTCTGCATCCCGTTCCTCCTACCTTTCAAAGTCTATGCACCTCACACTTTTAATACTTCATTTTTGTCTAAGTTTAAATTGCATCTTTATCTTTAATATATATTTTAAAAGAAAGTAACTCATCTACAGTGTTTCCAGTACAAAGCCCATACCATAGTGACTGATAGTCTCCATTGCTGTTTAAAAAAAAACCTCAGCTCTCTAATTATTGAACATTTTGCATTATTTTTAGTTTTGATTTATTAATTTTAATTTTATGTGTATGAGTGTTTTACCTGTTAAGTGCACCCATGGGTGCAATACCTGTGGAGGCCAGAAGAGGGTGCTAGGTCATCTAGAACTGGAGTTAGAGATGGTTGTGAGCACCATATGTATGTTGGGAACTGAGGCCTCTGCAAGAGCAGCTAGTGCTCGTAACCACTGAACCATCTCTCCTGCCCCTGCATTATTCCTTCTAAGTATTGAACTTGAATTTCTCTGATAGAATTTAATAGAAGTGAGTCATATTTTTATCCTTCAAAATCTTTTGATTACCACCATACCACCACCATATATATATATATATATATTATACATACACACATATATATATGTATGTATATATATGTATGGAATTAATGGTTGTTAATGGTTACTGAGGGAGGTAGAGACATTTTTCCTCAGTGTCCATTTCTCATGCTCCCATAAATAAAGAGGTTCTGATATCAACCCTGCTTCTCCTTCCCTGCTTTTAATGATTGTGACCTGGTTGACAGAAATGACTATGATCTTTGTTCACAGAAATGACTGGGTGGGAGCTGCAGAGCTTCAGCTACATGTCTCTCCATTGCTTGGATGTCCTTCCAGTGGGCTTCCCTGCTTTAGGTTTGACTGGCTTTGCAGGGAGTTGGCAGAAGCAGGAGAGGCTGGGCTAGAGATGAGCAAGGGCCCCATCTTCGTCCCATGCATCCCACCGTGGCGGCTGCGGACTGCCCTCGTCCCCTCCAGAGGCCACATCTCCACAGCCCTCCTGTCTTTAGATCCCAGAAGCCCCTCACTCCCCTTACCGCATCCAGACGCCTGTGTTGAGAGTCAGGGACCTGCTTTCTGCTGCTGTTTCTCTTTATTCTGCCCGAAGGTTTTAAACAGCATCTTTCTGAACCCATCCTCTAATGAGTCGATAGTAGCGTGCCATCTGTCCCTGCTGGAACACAGAGTGCTCAAGCTCTATTTTATGAGTACCAGAAGGGCATCAGTGAAGGAGATGTGGAGGAGAGGATGCCATGAAGGACATGTGTCAGAGAAAACTGGATTCTCCTAAAGCTCCTGACCTCTGATTTGTTGATGACTGATTTCATGCCTGACGGCCAGCTTCTCTCTCCCCCACCCCAGGACCACAGGAACAGTGCCAGGAGCCGAAAGATCATTTGAGAAAGCTGACGGTGCTCACTGATGCAGACTAAGGACGCTGGGGAGTGTGTGTTCTCACTGCCCCCATGTAAGAGGAACCAGACCCAGATCTCCATGCTGGTGTTGGGGGTGGGGGGCTCAGGGCTGCCCGCCTGAGTTCTAGCACCTTATTCATGAAGGGCAACGGCCTGTCTGGTTTCTTAACCCATCGGGCTCTCTGCAGCACTGATTTAGAAATTCCAGACAACCCATTGAGGGTTCTTTACGGCAGCAGTGGGGAACGGATCTACAATAACATGTAAAAAGATAGGGGTCCCCAGGCAACAACAGCAGCTGCCGTTTAGAGTGGAAATTGGAGATAAAGTGTGTGTCGATCCACCTGCTGCCGATAGGGCTTTTCTTCTGGGGCTATTCAGATGAAAGATTCCTCTCTCTCTCTCTCTCTCTCTCTCTCCACATACACACTCTTTGCCACAGCAACCATACATACCCAACACATCCATGTCACTGTTGACCTGTGAGCCTGCACCTCCTGTCAACAGTCTGGCAAATCACTGAAACTTCAATATCTGTTCCAAAGAATCCAAGGGGAATCTGATTTCTTTTTTCTTTTGACATAGGGTCTTTATATAGCCCCAAGTGGCCTGGAATCACTATATAGATAAGGGTGGCCTCAATCTCACAGAAATCCACCTTCTTCTGCCTCCTCAGTGCTGGGATTAAAGGCATGCACCCCAATCTGTTTTCTTAAAAACTTCTTTTTCTCAGCTCCAGAATGCATCTATTCCATTAATAAATTCAGAAACTTATTCTACCCATATTTTTGAGCTCTTAGATGCACAGCTCTGGGCTTAGGTTTTGGGAATCTGGACTATAACGAGACAGCCAGGATCCATGTTGTAGATTGAACGTGAAATGTCGCTTCCACCCCCATAAGCTCACATGTTTGAATGCTCAGCCCCCAGCTGGCAGTGTTGTTTGGGAAGGTTGCGGAACCCTAAAGGGTGGAGTCTCAATGGAGGAAGAGGTTCACTGAGGGCAGGCCTTGAGCACTGCTTCCTGAGTCAGCTCCCTTCCTCCTGCTCCTGCCCTGGTTTTCCCAACCATGATACTGTAACCCAGAATAAACCTCATCAGTTATTTTGTTGCACCAGTGAGAAAAGAACTAATACAGTCTCCAACTTCATGAGATAATCATTCGGGTAGAGAGACTGTCAACAGATACTTTAACAGAAGGCACCAAAAACCACGTAGGTTCAATATGTGTGTAATTGAGATGAAAAAGAAAATGAGTTGCCATCAGGGCAGGAGAGGCTACTGACAATACAGAGGGAAATGGGGGAGCTCTGGGCTGCTTAATCTCATCAATAAAAGGATTTAACAATGGATGCAATTGGAGGTTTAAGGACAATTTGATTAGAGTTTAAAAGAAAACCTGCTAGGGCTGGCAAGCTGTAAATCTTAGCAGCTGTCTTGAGGAAAAAAAATGGAGGAGAGGGAAAGCAAAGCAATCCCCTGAAGGTGACATGGAGGTCAGATAATGTGAGGAACCGCACCCACATGACAGGAGGGGAGCTTTCAAGAAAGAATAAAACAACCTCAGAGTGGTGGGGCAGCCCAGAGTGTTGGGGAAAGCCTGCTTAGAAAAGAGAGAAGAAAAGGGGAGAGTATGATTTTCTGAAGCTCTGGTCAGGGCAAGTTCACCATGTCATCAATACACTGGATTTTCCCAACTAGCTCTTTAGCATGGCTTAAGGTGAAACTTGCTAGCGCTGTTCTCACAGTCAGGTAATTAACCAGCAAAACTGGATTGTCCAGTCTCCATCCAGGCCCCAGATGTTTGTTCTCTTGACCAGTTTTCTTTTCTTTTTTTATGTGTATGAATGTACTGTCTGCATGTAGGTTCATGCACCTGTGTCATGCAATGCCGCAGAGGTCAGAAGAGGGTGTCAGATTCCCCTGGAACTGGAGTTAAAGACAGTTGTCAGCCACCATGTGGGTGCTGGGGATTGAACCCGGGTCCTCTGCAAGAGCAGTTGGCGCTCTTAACTGCTAGGCCATCTCTCCAGCCCCTTGACCAGTTTTCTTTTAAGGAAGGCTTTCTTGCTACTGTAACTTTGAGAAGTGGAGTAGTGGAATGTAGGAAGCTTCTCTTGGGGCTGGAGAGATGGCCTAGCGGTTAAGAGCGCCGACCACTCTTGCAGAGGACCCGGGTTCGATCCCCAGCACCCACATGGCGGCTGAGAACCGTCTGAAACTCCAACTCCAGGAGAACTCCAGCTCCAGGGGAATCCGACGCCCACTTCTGACCTCCGCGGCATTGCACGACACGGGTGCACAGACTTGCATGCAGACAATACATTCGTACACATACAGAAATAAATAAAAAAATTAATAAAAAAAAATTTAGGAAGCTTCTCTTACCACAAGCAGGTACAGTGTAGTCCTGCTAAGGGAAGGGGAGCACGGTGGCCACCTGCAGTCCCTGTGGGGAACTGACCCCTCAGTGCAGAGGTCAGTTGGTCACTTTCGTAACCCAGCCTGAGAGGTACTTCCAACCCAAGTCTTTAGCCTGGGCGGCGGAACGCCTCCCATCCGGCTGTGCTTTCCCACCTGCCCAAAGACTGCTGGTCTCTGGACAGGAATTTCAGGCTGATGGCTGATGGCCTGGCTTCAGCCTACACCTACTCACAATTCACTCCACAGGTTGGTGACCTGATTGGTCTCTGTCCAACCCCACACTAGCTTACCAGGTTGGTGGTCTGATAGACCCCGTTCAACCCACTAGCCACTGACACTCAAAATCCAGGCCTGCTTTGGCCTGTATACTCGCAAAATAACAGACCGGGAATTTTGTGTAATGATGGTAATGGCAAATTCAATTTATTGCCTACTGCAAGTCACTTTTATAAGCAAAATGACATCACCTCCCAGAGCCAATCACAGACCCCCAGTTTTGTGCCACTGTATACTGCTGCTCTGCCTAGCATTGTGTGCCTAGGTCATGTTGTTCCTTCTTGGGGCAGGGTCAGAGGACTCCCATGACTCACACGTTGTGCCCTGAGGGATGCTGAGAACTAGCCCCTAATTCAAACTGGATCCTCCCACAGTGAAGGGTATCTTGGGGGTGGGGGGGATGCATTTGAGTTGAGCCTAAAGAAAAGCCCAGCCAAGTGCAAAGTTCCTGCAGTGAGGGAGGATCTGCTCAAGTCTCATGCAGAAGGGAGGCCAGGCCAGCCAGAACAGACAGGGTCTTCTCTTGGGCCCAGGTGTTCCCAATAGGAACAGAGGGACTCGTGGACCCAGGAGGAAGACGTGGATTTCATCCTATAAGTAGAGAGAGCTTGGGAAGAGTTTAATTGGGGGAGTAAAATGATTGTTTTTCTAAACTTGTACAGGGTGGCAGTGCAGCGTCATCTCAGTACTCACAAGGCTGAGGCAGGAGGATCACATGTATGAGGCCAGTCTGAGATACAGATGGAAACCCTGTATTACAATCCAAAACCAACAAAAATCCAAAGAATGCACACACATAGAAATAGTAACTCCATATGCCTGTGATTCTGTACTGGGGAGTGAAGGTACAGCCCTTTTGGGGGAAGTTAGCATGTACCAATCTCTGCCTTTTGGGTCTGTGGTGATCAACCTTCATTGTCAGCTTGATTAGACTTAGAATTACCTCAGTGACACCAAGCATGTCTGGGAGGACATTTCCAGAGAAGTTTAACTGGGGAAGGAAAAATCTGTGAGGCATCCCATGGACTCCATAAAGAAGAAAAAAAGGAGAAAGCCTTCAGGATGCCAGCACCCATTACTCTGCTTCCTGACCCACTAAGATGTGAGCAAGCAGCACCTGCCACCTCTGGCCTGCTGCCACCATCCCTTCCTCACAGGGATGGACCGTATCCCCTATAACTGTAAGCCAAAATTACCATTACCACTCCCTCCAATCAAGTGGCTCCATTTCAGGTATTTAGTCACAGCCACAAGAAAAGAAACTAACAGGGTCCTAAGTGGTCCCAGGAACAGAGAGAGGAGACAATGAAGGGGTGCTGTCGTGAACAATTCACAGATGGGAATAGAGGCACACTGCTTGAACTTCTGCAGGAGCCCCTTCCACCACCACCCCTGGTTCCCAGCCTTTGTCCCTCCTGCCTCAGGGGTGGCCCCTGACCCTGGGGGGAGCCACGACCTTCAAGGCTGGCCTTTTGAGTAAACCAGATAGCACATATTCCATATCTAGTCAGCCCTGGTGATCACAGAGTGGTCTCAAGAGGAGGCTCATTGCAAGGATAAAGTCAACGTCAAGGCAACCGTGGCCTCCTCTAGGATGCTCAGAGCTCTGTTTCTGCTTTCCACAGTCCTGTCTCGCCTCAGCCTCCAATGGTGCCCTGAGCTGGAGCACATTCCTTCTGACCTACTGTGTCAAAATAGTTAATGTGAACGACTTGAGGGAGAAAGGTTTAGCCTTGGCTCACAGTTTTAGGGGGATTAGTCTATAGTCCTTGTTAAGTGATGGGTCTGGGCCCATGGTGAGGCAGAATGGCATGGTGGTGGGATGACATAGCAGGGACTGCTCACCTCATGGTAGAGACCAGAGAGAACAGAGGGATCAGGGACAAGAAACAAGATCACCCCTCCAGTGATGGATTCCCTAGGCCCTACCTACTAGAACTTACAGAGCCTCCCAAAACAGTGCCATCAGCTAGGAACCATGCCTTCTAACTACGAACCTAATTGGGGAGGCTTAATATTGAAACCACAGCATTGACCTTGAACCTGAATGCCCTTGAGGAGCTTCCCAATGCCAAGCTTGCCTCGGGGAGCACCGGATGTTGTGCTGATAAGTTTGGGGCTGGGGCCATTTCTGATCTGGCTGCAGATGGTTTATCCTTAGACAACACAAGCCCTCTCTCATTAGATGCTGGGATTCCAAGTGGAATGAAATCTTCCTCAGAAGAAAAGTCCCCAGTTTAAGTCCCTGGTGTCATTTATTCTCAGCCACCAGGAGCCACTCAAAGACCGACAACTTCCATATCACAAGCCCAGGAACACCCGGGGTCACCCTCTCCTCAAAAAGATTTGAGAAAGGGGTCAGAGAAACCAAAATGTACATGAGAAAGATACTTTCTAGGCACCTCCAAGAAAGACTGGCCCAGAAGGACAATGTGGGGCCATGTTCAAAACATACTAAGACTGGGCAGGTGTGGTGGTGCATACCTTTAATCCTGGCACTCGAGAGGCAGAAGCAGGTGGATCTCTAGGACTTCAAGGCCAGCCTGATCTACATAGCGAGTTCCAGGCCAGGTGGGGTATGTAGGGAGACAGGACAAAAGCAAAACCACAAACTAGGATTACTTAAAAATTTTTGCGTGTATATACGTGTGTGTGTGTGTGTGTGTGTGTGTGTGTGTGTGTGTAAGCCAGAGGTCAATGTTGGGTGTTTTCTCAGTTCTCTCCATCTTGTTTTGGAGGTAGAGTCATTCAGCTAGATTAACTGGCCAGGGAGCCCCAGGGATCCTCCTGTCTCTGCCTTCCCAGTGCCAGGGTTTCAGGCACACGTTGTCATGCCCAGCTCTGTAAGGGCACAGGGGATCCAACCTCAAGTCCTCCCAACTCATCCCTTTTACCATCCCCATACTAGGAATTTTAAGGGAGTAACACATTAAACCAAATGTGGCTTCTTCTACCAAGAGGCTCTGTGGACTGTGCAGGCTGCAGCTCCCGAGGCCAACCTGCTTGCAGGGCCTGTGGCTCTTCATGGGCTAAGGCCAGACTGCTCATCTTTGGAAAGTAATTATGAGCTTCATTTTCTATTCATTCCCATCATGAGAGCCTCATGCATTGCTAATCAAAGCTACTGCCCAGGGCCTCCTGGTTTGATCTTGGATGAGCCGAAAGGCTGCTGTGGCTTGGGCATGAACTTTGAAGGCCAGTGTGTGCTGCCCGGGATGCTGATGAGGGAAGCGGTACCAACACACTGCCTGGGATGCGGATGAGGGAAGCGGTCCCCACACTTGCCAGCTCCAGCCTCAAGCAGCATTTGTCCCTGCCATGCGGCGAATGAATACCAGCCGCTGCCTCTGCTTCTTTGGTATGTCAAATCCCTGCTAAGCGGATCTCCGTGGCCCGCGGGGCCTCATTTTCTCGTACCCTGTGAGCCTTCAGAGTCTCTGTCCCTGTCTGTGTGGGTCTCGTTGAGTGGAATCCTGATGGGGTGCCCAAAGCAGTGTGGAAGCCGTGCTTCTGTTGACACATGTATTGTGTTTGGTTTTCACTTTGATTCCTGGAGGACAGATGAACACTTCTGGACAGGGGGTGACAGTCCAACACCACCACATACACAGCTGGCTAGCAGGGACCTGGGGCCTCTTCACTACATCCAAAAAGCCTGCTATTTGTTTAAAGTCATTTGGAGATTTGCACAATCCAACCACTTCTTGTGCCTCCAACCCCTCTCTGGTCCAGGCAGCCATCTCTGCCTCTGTGGCCTAAACAGTCTTCCTGTTTCCATCCTTGCTTTTTGCCACACAGAAGCCAAAATGCTCTTCTTTTTTTTATTAATTTTATTTATTTCTGTATGTGTATGAATGTACTGTCTGCATGCAAGTTTGTGCACCTGTATCGTGCAATGCCGCGGAGGTGCCAAAATGCTCTTCTTAAAAAATGCTAGTTACTGGACCTACAAGATGGCTCAGTGGGTCAAGGTGCTTGCTGCACAAACCTGGTGACCTGAGTTCAATCCTCAGAACCCACATAAAGGTGGAAGGAGAGGAGTCCACAAGGTCTTCTGACCTCCACATGCATGTGGCGGCAAATGTACCCTACAGAGATACATCATGCGTACACACACACACACACACACACACACACACACACACACGTTCAAATGCCCTCTTTAATAATGCCTTGGTGACCTTGCTGCCTCAAGCCTGTATTCCCAGCTACTTGGGCAGCTGAGACAGGAAGACGGAAGCTTAAAGCCCATCTGAGCTGTATAATGACTTCCAGACTAGCCTGGGCACTTTAGCCGAAGCCTGCCTCAGTTTTTTAATAGAAATTTAAAAGTTTAAAAGAAAAGGCTGGAGTGTGGCTTAATGTGGAACACTTGCCTAGTTTAGGAAAAAACCCTTAGTTCCAACCCAGTACTGCAAAATGTCTTTTCAAAGATTTCATGAGGGGCTGGAGAGACAGCTCAGCAGTTAAGAGCACGGGCTGCCCTTGTGGTGGACTCGAGTTCAGTTCTAGTACCACAGTCTGTAATGCCAGTTCCAGGAGAATATGACACCCTCTCCTGGTCTCTACAAGCATTGCATGCACGCAGTGCAGTTACACACATGCATTCACACATATAACATAAAAGTAAATAATAAATGACGAAATAAACAAATAAATGAAAATTCTAAAGCTCTCGTGAGCCCAATGGGCACTTGGAACAAAGACCAGACTGGTTTCTACTGCCTCCAGCCCTAGTTCCACCTCCCGGCCTGTCCTCTGTGCCACCTGCCCCCACCACACTCTCCCTGGTGGCAACTTGAACCCATCAGCCCTTCCTGTTTTGAGATCCTGCTGTCTGAGATGCTCTTTTCAGGTGACTCCTCTTGGAAATAGGCATTAAAACCCCCCGTTTCAAGACGTCCGTGTCCTCACTGCTGAGCCTGGGAATCCAAGGAAATCAATCTTGATTAGTCTAAAGGAAACACAAAGGCCTTTAAGAGCAACAGAGAGAAGCAAAGCAGTCAGTAGAAGAATTCAAGGCACTGTTGTTGGCCTGAAGCTGGGGGACAGGGGTATGGCTTGTAGAAACTGTGAGGAGGAAATGAATTCTGCCAATTCTCTAAGAAGATCTTGAACCCAGATGAGAACCTTAGGGCAGACAGCATGGCTTCAAGGCAATGGGATGAAATCGAAAATGCAGCACCAGCTGAGTTGATGTCTTGGAGGTTAAGAGTTGATGTCTTGGAGGTTAATATGCTTCCTGTGCAAGGAAGAGAGCCAGAGTTCCACCCCGAGAGTCCGTGTCAATGCTAGGGGGAAGTGGCGGTCAATCTGCAATTCCAGCCGCAGTAGACATAGAATAGGACTTCTCAGATCAGGCAGATCAGGGAGCTCTGGGTTTGATTGGGAGACCCTGCTTAAAAGATTAATGTGGAGAAAAAAAAATATTAATGTGGAGAGAGACTGAGGAACCTTGGGCCTCTACACATACATGCACCCATATATATACAAGCATACATATATACAGGTGTTAGGTTTGGGTCCCCCAAGAGCTGGAATTTCCAGCATTCACAGGGCACATAGATGTCCATTTCCTCCAGAAACTGTCAGTCAACAACCTCACTTCCTTTTTCCTTTGTACCTGATGTCCTGCCCAAGATGATTAAAAGGGTTTAACCAGATACCATCTTTTGCTGCTGGCTGCTGCGTTCCAACAGTACACCGCCCAGGCCCTGACTATTCCCACAGTAAATCCAGAGTGACTTAAGCCTAGTGTTTGTCTTTCTCTTATTTGGGGTTCATGCTGCATAAGTCTAACCTAATATGCATAAAGCCTAATAACAGGCACATATACTACACATAGACACACAGACACACAGACACACACACAGACACACACACACATACACACACACACACACACACACACACACACACATGCAGATGAAAAGAAAGAAAATGCAACCATTTTGAGTTGAACTCTGATCTGCAGGATCAAATCTGATCTGTGTGTGCTGTTTAAAGCCAGCAAACACACGGTAGCCACTCACAGCAGGACAGCCTTGTTTTCTATTCTGTTTCTCTCATGGTAGTTTCTGGATAAATTTTGGCCACATGAGTACCAGGTTACATGAATGACTTTAAAAAATATTTTATTTTTTATTTTATTGCTTTTATTTTATGTATATGAGTGTATTGCCTTCATGTGTGTAAGTGCACCTGTGTCGTGCAGTGCCTGCTGAGGTCAGAAGAGGGTGTCAGCTCCCCTGGAACTGGAGTTATGGATGGTTGTTAGCTGGGTTCTGGGAATCGAGCAGTCAGTACTCTTTACTGGTGAACCCATCTCTCCAGCCCCAAAGAATGACTTTTTGAAATTTTTTCTTTTAACTTTTATTGATGTATATATGTGTATTTTGCATGTATGTATGTATGTATGTATGCACACACGTGTACAGGTGCATGAAGAAGCCAAAAGTGAATCTGGAGCTGGAGTTATGGGTGGTTGGGAGCCATACAAAGTGTGTGCTGGGAACCAAATCCTAGTCCTTGGCAAGAGCAACAAGTGTTCTTTTTTTTTTTTGGTCTTTTCGAGACAGGGTCTCCCTGTAGCCCCAGCTGTCCTGAAACTCACTCTGTAGACCAGGCTGGACTTGAACTCACAAAGATCTGCCTGACTCTGCCTCTCAAATGCTAGGATTAAAGGCGTGCGCCACCACGCCCGGCTTGCAACAAGTGTTCTTAACCACTGAGCCGTCTCTCCAGGCCTGGGAGGGATGGCTTCTTCGTGCACCCTTCCTTCTGACATAATGCTGTCTCACGCTCTTAATTTTCATAATCATAACTTCTCAAAACATGCATAAACAGATATCTTTTCCTAATGCAATTGCAGTTCTACTGTAAGACAGCTGATACCTAAAGGAAAATTCGAGTGAAGCCATAATTCTACTGGTGGTGTAGACAATGGGTAATTTGTGGCTTAAAACACAACTGTCCCCACCCAGGAACTTTTCCAGAACTGACAAAGGCACCCAGCCACAGCTAAGCTCGGGCTTTGGACATCACATTCACAAGTTGATCTGAGACTTGGGGGGTAGAGCCGAAAGTCTTGGGCACCCCAGATCCCAGAACTCCCACTCTCAGTTCTGACTCATGTCCTGTGTGCATAACGTTTCTGCTACTTTTTGAACTTTATTGTTTTTTTAACTTTGACCTTCAAGTTGAGGCAGTGATGAATTAGGTGAAAGTTCAAACTGGGCCTTCATTTCTTTCATTCATTCATTCCTTCAACACATTACCATCACCTACTTCCTACCATAGGCTGTCCTAGCTTGGAGGGTGGGGTGGCTCTTCTACTTCCTGGAGAGGAGCGATCTGAGCAGAGGAGGAGTTAATGCAGCCCCGAGCCTGGGCCAGGAGACAGGTCTCCTGTGCAGAGGAAGCAAGCACAAGGTCCGGGGGCAGCAGCCTTCTTAGCACCATTCTGCGAGGCACTGAGCTCAGCATAGCTGGTCAGAAGCGGGAGAGGAGGGAGGGATGTTTGGGCCAAAGGCCCATCAGGAGCAGCTCTGGAGAAGCTGTGTGTGAACACAGAGATGGAGCTTCTAGAACTTTTAGCAGAAGCGTGGCCCTGTTATTTTGACAGAAGCCGTCTGGCTTCCTGAGGAGATGGGACTGTGTGGAACATGGGCAGAGTCTGGGGTCTCATCCGGACTGACTACCTCTCTGGGTGGGAGGCTGTGGTTCATCCCAAGTTCTCTCAGCCTCGACCCAGTGGGCATCAGGGACTGTGCAGTTCTGTCACAGAACATCCTGGGTTTTGTGGGCCATCAATCAACATCCCTGGTCTCCATCTCTGCGTGCCGGCTTCTCCCAGCCAGGTGAGATGCACGACACAACTTTCCTGCTTTCTCTTGATCACCCCACACTGCAGTTCCTCAGCGGCCAAAGCCACCCTGCTTACATGTTTCTCCTTGCTGTGCCTCACCCAGGTAAGCCAGCCTTGGGCCCCATAGTGCCCCTCGCCCCTCAGATTCGGGGACTGTTGGCCACTCTGGGAACTCAGCTCTCTGTTGGTACAGGAAATGTTACAGCTACCAGGGAAATTTCTTGTGTCTTCTGTAATGCTCATATGACAGCTCACAGACGGCAACAGCTAAGGCGGCTTATAATTCTCTACCTTGCTTTCTGCAAGTGCCCCGCTCAGTATCAGACATTAGTATAAATTAGACTATTCAATTAGGTGTAATTAAAGGAAAATGGGTACTGGGCTGTGAAGATTAGCTAAATAAAATCCATGTCTATATCTCTAACCCAGAGAGGCAACGTGACATGTGATTCCCTTTCTTCTGACATAATGCTGGCTCACACTCTTATTTTTCATAATCATCATTTCTCAAAACATGCATAAACAGATATCTTTTCCTAATGCAATTGTAGTTCCACTACAAGACAGCTGATACCAAAATGAAAATTCAAGTGAAGCCATAATTCCAATGGTGTGGTAGACAGACTATGGGGCAATTTGTGACTTAAGACAACTGTCTCCACCCAGGAGCTGACAGAGCTGACACAGGCCACTGCTAAGCCTCTGGCTTCGGACATTTCTCATTCACAAGTTGACCTGCTCTGGCTTTTACAGCCTTCATAAAACCCATCTGTCCCTTCCCAGTGTCCTCCAGGGAGGCTCAGAGAGAAAGCTTTGAGTCACATTCCAGTGTTGTTCACAGAGATGTTGAGACACAAGCAGCCACCTGCACATCATGCCACTGGATGTAGCATGTAGAAGAATGGATCTGGATCTGCAAGGTGGGTGGGACCCTGAGCATCTGTCCTACAAGTGGGGTGCCTTGGTGGACTGCCAGGGCTCCCAAAAAGGAGTAGCAAGGTGTGGGGTGTGGGGACAAAGGCCCCGTGAGTTTAAACTAATGAGTGACAGCCAGGGAGCCAGAAGATCTTGCAGGGCTCTGTGGGATTGTTCAGGCAGGACAACAACAGTGACAGATATCACCAGGGCCACAAGGGATAAGAGAGGAGAAAGGCTGTTCCAGACGTTGCAGGTAGAGGCAGCAGGCACTGGAAACTCAAGGGCTGTGAGGGTCCCAAAGACCCACTGAGCCACCCCAGGCCTGGGTTGAATCATGGCCCAGTGACTTCCCAGGCCATCTCAGATCTGAGGTCCTACCTTCATATCTCCAGACTGATGAGCCTACACATCAGCGTAAGGCCCAGGCCACGAGGACCATGGACTTGGCTGGGAATTATGGGAAGGTGTGTATCCAGAGGGAGTTTTGTGGACCCTCAGACCCTGGGAGTCTCTGAGCTGGTGCGGGAGTGGCCTCGGGAACACACAACACACAGCTCCTGCCTGTGATGTTCACACACATGTGGTATACAGACAGGCCCATCTTGCTGCTGTTTGTGTGGTAGTTCATGTGTTCATCCAACAAATGTTTATGGAGCTCTGTGCCTGCTGGGTACCCAGGGTCACCCAGGGAAGTGTGGATGGCAGGGTGTGGTCCCTGCACCCAAAGGAGCCAATTCTCAGTGCAACTGGTGGAGAGAGGTGGCTCAGGGTGGGAAGATGGAGGGAAACCCTTGTAGACCGTAGGTTTGCATGATGGCTGCTGCCTGAAAGAACCCCAAAGTAGGATGGGTGCGTGGGTCTCTCTTCTCCTCGCTTCCTAAAAGCTTGATGTGGCCCACTCTTTGTGGATGGACTTTCCCCACAGCTTACTCAGATTTGGGGTTAAAAGTCAATATTTAGTTAACCAAGTAATTACATTCAGCTTATGTTCAAATGTGGGTTCTTTCTGGGTTTGTCAGTCGCCTTTGCTCTTCCCCTCTGTCTGTCCTTTGCCTCTTTCCCATAGTGTCCCCCAGGCTGATCTGGAGCTCAGTCTGCACTTGATCTTAGTCAAAAGGCCCATGAGCCTGCAGATCTCTGAGCTGCAGTGAATGCTGTCGATCTAGGAGGACTCAGCCCCGAGGAGCCTGGAACAAGGAGCAGAGCCACCACCATAGCCACTGCTGTCAGGACCCAGTAGGGATGGTGGAGGACCTGCAGAGCTTGCCTGTCCGCCAAACAGTCAACAAGAGGCTGGTCTCTCCCATGGCACAGAGGGTGAAATGACCCACGGTAAGGACGGCATCTGTTGCTAAAATTCCTTGGGGGGGGTGTAAACAATGTGTACCCCCTTTCTCCTTTGGTCTCAATGTCAAACTGAGGTATGATTTCACCAAAATGCATTCTGGGAAACCAGTGAGTTGACTGGGCTTTCTTACAGGAGTGTGGGTAGTCCCCACCAAGGTTGCACACACACACACACACACACACTATATATATATATATCACACTATATATA
>VZQC01012331.1:624555-860655 GCA_009823505.1 Rhizomys pruinosus
TATATATATGAACTCAGGAAGATGGCATCTGTCTGTCTGTCAGAGGACTGTCCTATATAACAGCTTAGCTAGGAAACCAGGTAAGCCTGAGGAGGACATTATTATTTAGACTTGTCAGAGCAGAATAAGCTCACTGTATAAACACTGAGAGAAACTCATAGTGATTTAAAAAAAAGGCAAGTGCAAAGATCCTGGGGCAGAAACAAACCTAGTAAAGAGAGAGAAGCTAGTAGTAGGCCAGGAGAAGGGGAACAGGGAGGTGGTGGGACCAGGTCACACTAGCCTGACACAATAGCCTTGGATTTGCTCTGTAAGGAATGAGAAGGAGCAGAGGTTCAAACAGGTGAGACAAGGATGCACTCACATAAGAATAAAGCTTTGAGCTGTCTGCTTCCTGTGCCTGCTTGAAGATGTGAACCTCAGCTTTCTGCCCCAGCTCCTGCCACCATGTCTTCCCACCATGATGGACTCTAATTCCCTGGAACTGTGTAGTAGTTTGAATGAAAATGTCCCCCATAGGCTTCAAGTATTCAGACATTTTGTCCCCAGTTGGTGATGCTATTTTGGGAGGTCTTAGAAGGTGTGACCATGCTGGAGGAAGTACATCACTGGGGGTGGGCTTAGAGAGTTCAACAAGCCTTGCTGGTCTCCAGTGGCCCTCTCTTGGCTTCCTGTGCTCATTGGAAGATGTGAACCTCAGCTTTCTGCTCCAGCTCCTGCCACCATGCCCTCCTTCCACAATGGACTCTAATTCCCTGGAACCATCAATAATAAGCTCAAATAAACTCTTCCTTTTATAAGTTCCCCTAGTCATGGTGGTTTTATCACAGCAACAGAAGAGTGACTAATACAGGTTTTGGTACCAGAGAGTGGGCTGTTGGCTGTGAAGAACCTGACCATGTGGGTGTTTAGAGAAATGTGGAAGACTTTGGAACTTTGGGCTAGAAAAGCTGTTGACTGATGTAAGGAGAGCTTAATGGGTCATTCTAGTAGAAGCCTGGAAGAAAGCAGTGCTGAAAAAAAAAGTAGCTCCAGAGGAAAATAAGGATTTAAGCAGCAACTGGGATATTTTGCCCAAGAGTCTGACTGGAGTTTGCCCACAGCCCAAATGCTTGCCTGAGGCTAAGTTGAAAAGCAATTGACTAATGTCTTTTGTGGAGGATATTTCAAGACAACCTAACATAGAAATGGTGGTGTGGCTATTAATGGTGAATATTGTGCAGATCTACAGTGAAAAAGAGCAGATGGGGCAGAAAGAAATGCAGAATGTACAGTTTATTGGAAAAGTGCAGGAGGGAGATTAATGTTGGAGCTAAGACATGTGCTGAAGGAGAAATTACTTTGATAAAGAGATTAAAATGATTAAGTAGAAGCCTAGAGATTTACAAGTAAACAATAGAAAGAGTACAAGGCCACACCCAGCTAAGCCTCCAACTTTTGAAAGGAAAATACTGAAGGGGTTTTATACTCCAACAAGTCCAGGGCAGAGAAAAGCTGTGAATGTGGTTGAAGGAGGCCGGAGTCCATCCCAAACTTGCAGCAGCCAAACCCAGCAGTTTCATTCATGTGGTGCTGTCTTTAGAGGCAAGAAAGATGCAAGACTGAAGGGGTCTTCAGTCCTTCCTCCCCAGAGAGCCAGGGACAAGCAGAGTGCAGCAGTGGCGTCCCTGAATAAAGAAGGCCCTGTTAGGCCATTGTGTGAAGCTGTGAAGGTGAAGCCTGGTTGGCAGTGGAGACACCAAGAAGACATTCAAGATGCCAGAGATGAGTGCACAGAACTTAAATCAGGGTTTTCCCAGGACCACCTGAATCACCGCAAAGAGCTAGAACCAACCCAAGTGGCCCTCAACTGATGAGTAGAGAGAATGTGATACATCTACACAATGGAGTCCTATGCGGCAGTAAAGAAAGATGACATCATGAACTTTGCAGGTAAATAGATGGAACTAGAAGATATCATGTTAAGTGAAGTAACATAGTCCCCTCAAAACAAAAGACTAATGGTATCCCTCATCTGTGGATGGTAGCGCCAATTACCTAGTTGTGAGGCAAACTGAGCAACGTTAATGTTATATTCCTCATGATCTGAAAACAACTCTTATATTATGAATTCCTTAACAGGTTCTAGAACTAAGCTACCATTTATTTTCAGAGTTGGGAAGTTTTGGTATATGGATGAAGGATATATATGCATATTTTAGAGTAATATAAGATCAAAGGAATGTGGAAAAAACTAGTTTGTCATGACATTATGTCTAACCACAGTATTTATTTTATGGGAGTGCTTCTTAGTATTTCTTATACAAGGCTGCTTGAGCTTTTGTCCAAGCCTTTTCTAAAATATTATAGAGTAGTTAAAAGTATTAGGCCGGTGTAACAGCCTTTCTGGATGCTTAACGACCATACTTAATGCCCATACCAATCTGGCTGAGGGTCTTAAGGGATAACTCTGTTCCTTGCCCTCAGAGGTCAACTAAGTCCCAGGGGACTATGCATGGGGAGCATCTCTTGAAATGTTCTGCAAATGTGAGTCACCAGTCTTCCTGTGCAGGGAGGTCTTGAAGATCCACTAATGGAACTTCAGCCAGTGTCCAGTCTATAAAGAGGAAAGTCTGCTCATGCTTCAAAAATGGAAGCCTGGTCTAGCAAGACCTGACTTATCCTCGAGTGGATGGAACTGGTGATTAAAAAACCAAAAGGAAGCCGGGTGTGGTGGTGCACGCCTTTAGTCCTAGCACTTGGGAGGCAGAGGTAGGTGGATTTTTGTGAGTTCAAGGCCAGCCTGGTCTACAAAGTGAGTTCCAGGACAGCTGGGGCTACAGGGAGACCCTGTCTTGAAAAGACCAAAAAAAAAAAAAAAAGCCAAAAGGAGCCAGGGGCTCCCCCCCCCAAAAAAAAAAAAACCTCTGAGTGACCCTTGAGGACCAGATCCTCAACTGACCTTGAGCAAACAAAAGCTTTGGTCAATCTGGGCTGTGTGACCTTAAACATCCAAAAGGAAAGTATAACCAGAAATAAATAAACAGTAAGTCCTAAGAAATTGTACTTCAGGTAGAAAACTTGAGATCTTAGCCAGGCATGGTGGCGCACACCTTTAATCCTAGCACTTGGGAGGCAGAGGCAGGTGGATCTTTGTGAGTTCAAGGCCAGCCTGGTTTACAGAGTGAGTTCCAGGACAGCTGGGGCTATAGGGAGACCCTGTCTCAAAAAGACAACCCCCCCCCAAAACTTGAGATCTTAGTAAAAAGACAAAAAGTAAAAAAAAAAAAAATGAGCACAGTTGTTTTGCCTGTCTTACTGGCAAGTGCAATTACCCTGTGGCTGCCACTGCTTTTGCCATCCTTCAAAGATGTGAGACACAACTTTTCAACCTTCCAATATGGACTGAAGACTTATGTCTCCCCAAGAATCCTCCAAACCTTCAGTGCCAGATGGGGACTGCCGAGACATCCAACTTGTGGACTGAGCTACAACTGGGGTTTCCACCTCTTCAGAATATAGACTGTGTATTAGTCACTTTTCTGTTGCTGAGATAAAACACCATGACCAAAGGAACTTATAAAAGGAAGAGTTTATTTGAGCTTACGATTGACGGTTCCAGGGAATTAGAGTCCATTGTGGCGGAAGGCATGGCGGCTGGAGCTGGAGGAGCAAGCAGAGGGTCACATCTTGCAATGAGCACAGGAAGCAGAGAGAGCGACTGGAGACCACGAGGCTTGTTAAACTCACTAAGCCTGCCCCCAGTGACATACTTCCTCTAGCACGGCCACACCTTCTAAGACCTCCAAAAACAGTGCCACCAACTGGAGACAAAATATCTGGCCTATGGGGGACACTCATTCAAACCACCACAGACTGCCATTGTTGGACTATCCAGGCTATATCATGGAGACCAGTACAGGACAATCAAGACAGGATGTGGTGCTTACTGGACCTCATTTGGTGACCATGGGAAGGGAGAACCCCAGTGTGGAACACAAAGGCAGAACTGATGGTGGTTTGGGCTTTCCAAAGAGGAGACTTCAAACATGACATCTTTCAGCCTAATAAAAAATATCATAAGCTGAAGATGCTAAAACCTATGATATATGTGGCATGCATATGTGCATATTTTGGAGTGATGCATATTGTAAGAAATAACAACAACAACAAGACTGGGTCAAAGAACTGACTGAAATAGTGAACTTCTGCTCAAAGCAGTAAACTTCTGCATTGAGAATTTTGAGAGAGACTGAGAAAAAGATGAAAGACATGTTTGGCAGAATGCATGAGCTCTGGTGAAGTGGGGGGTGGGGGGGCACGGGTCTAGATTTGATTTGAAATTTTGTATGAAATGCACAGAGCTTCAGTAAAAAATTGGCTTTGGAAAAAAAAAAAAGATGCCAGAGCTGTGAGATATTTGCCAAGGAGAGCTGCATACGGGGAGTGGTACCAGCCTAAGAAAGAGGTGTGTGTTGTAAGCAAAGCTGGAAGAGCTGAGCCATCTAAGCCCTTTGGAAGTCAAGTCCCAGAAGTCGCACATGGAGCTACTGAACTTGGTGTTTGCTCTGCTGGTTTTTGGTCTTGTTTTGGTCCAGTATTTCCTCACTATGCCTCTATTCCTCCCTTTTGGAATGGGAATGTGTATTTGATTCCACTGTATGTTGGGAGTATGTAATTTGTCTTTTGATTTTACAGAAGCTTACAGTTAAGAAATTGGCCTGAGTCTCAGAAGAGACTTTGGACTGTAGACTTTTGAATAGTATTGAGATTGGTAAAGACTATGGGGACTTTTAAGATTGGACTAAATACATTTTGCATTTTATATAGTCATGAGCCTATGGGGGCCAGGGAGTGGAATGTGGTGGTTTGAATGAGAATGTCCCCCATAGGCTCCAACTAGTCAGACATTTTGTCCCCAGTTGGTGGTGCTGTTTTGGGACATCTTAAAAGGTGTGGCCATGCTGGAGGAAACATATCACTGTGGGTGGGCTTACAGAGTTCAAAAAAGCCTGCCAGTCTCCAGTCATGCTCTCTGCTTCCTGTGCTCACTGGAAGATGTGAACCTGGGCTTTCTGCTCCAGCTCCTGCCACCATGCCTCCCCGCCACGATGGACTCTAGTTCCCTGGAACTGTCACTCATAAGCTCAAATAAACTCTTCCTTTTAGAAGTTAAAAAAAAAAAAAAGAAGAAAGCCTTGAATTTGCACAACTAGAAGTGAGTTGTCCCTCCCCACTTTAAACTTTGAGCCAGCAAGCTCAGTCGCTCTCACTGTGACTGAGCCCTGCCGAGTTAGGGAGGTCTGGCTCTCATTTTAGAAATGTTCTTCTGCTCCCCTGGAGATGGAGTGGTGGAAAGGAAGGTGGAGCGGGGGTTCATCTGTGCTGTCACTGTCCATGGAGAATGGTGGCAGCAGCAAGGACCACAGGATGAGGCTGCAGAGGGGCCTGGTGTCCCATGGCAGGAGGGAAGGCTGACTCCCTCGAGGTCATGGCCATGGCTGCAATGCCACTCCAAGACATTCGGTGTCCTCTGGCACCTCTATCTTGCATCTAAAATGAAGAGAGCCGAAGTTTCTATCTGATGGAAGTTGAAAGACGGCGGAGACTGCCCGGCCCAGCCCTGCTTTCTCTGTAGCTGGGCTGTGCACTGGTTTTCAACAGGCTCTTCCCCTAACCACCCATTTCTTCAGTACTCATTTTTTGAAATTGTGTGTAGATTTAAAAAAAAATGTATGCGCATGAGTGTTTTGCCTACATGTATATAGTTGCACCATGTGCATGCAATGCCCAAGGAGGCCAAAAGAGGGCATCAGATCCCCTGGAATTGGAGTTACAGATGGTTGTTAGCCACTGTGTGGGTGCTGGGAACCAACCTAGTCCTCTATAACAGCAGCCAGTGCTGTTAACCATGAATTCATCTCTCCAGATCCTCATTTTTAAAAATCTCATCATTTTAATTTGAAATAGAACCAACAGGAATGATCTTTATTATGGTGTTTGTTGATCAAGAGCTTTGGCACATACCCAATCTCCTTGGGTATTTATGCTGGCCATGTCCTGCCTTTATTTATTATCATTAGTTTGCTTAAGAGGAAACTGACCCCTAGCTTAGTGGGTCTGGGACAAGACTCATAGGCCATGATCCCCAAAATAGATGTTTTCCTTCCATCCCAGGCTGTCCAACCCCCACTGGCTGCCCCTGCTCTATGCCAGATGGCAGAGGCAAGCCAGTCCAATGGCTCACTCCTCCAGGATTAGGGCGTCCTTCTGTTGTGTAGGATTTGTCTGCTGAGTGGGGCAGGTCATTCAGAGTCAGGCTGTTAACTTACTTGTTATCTGCATACCCTGCAGCCCCAGAGCAGCCTGTGTTTGGGTGTTTCCTAGAAGTTCTATTGCCAGTCCAGCTACAGCTTCCTAGTCCTGCTGGGCTGGCTCCACAGCCTACCTGTCACTATCATTCGAAGGCAGGTTCCTAAAGGACAGACTTTGTAGGTGCAAAGGTCCTGAGGCCAGGCAGGGATTGCATCATAGGGTGGAACACAGTGATCCTGGGGCAGGTAGGGAGAACCAGACTAAAGAGAAGGTGGGACCCAAGTTCCTAAGCTTCTCCTGAGTGGTGGGCAGAGGTACGCCACGTAAGCACTGGGCCTGTGACCTCTGCCACTGTCAAAGGACCAGGTTCAGAGTACCACTGCTGCTGAATGTGAAAATCTCCCAGGGGAGACTCGCAGTCAGCGCAGACTGGCACTGATCCCACAATAAACCTATAGCCTTATTGGAAGCTAAAAATGAGAACTGATCTTTAGCTGCCAGAACAGACTCGGTGTATGGGAAACTGAGGCGAGGCTCACTTTGGAGGGGCAAACGGACACTCAGGCAGTCATCAGCCAGAATTTGCAGCCAGGACGCCGTCAGCACTCCAGGCTGGCTGGGATGATCTGCAGTCAAGAGCACGGCAGCGCAGAGAACCAGCCGCAGGGGTGGCTGGCGGAAGCTATTCTGGGAGGCTTGTTTCTAGGCAGAGTGGTGCGGAATGACCTTGAGTTTAGAGAGGACTCCACAGGCTGCGGGGAGGAAATGATGCCGCTCTGCTACTCTAGGGATGTGGGTTGGAGGCCTTTAAGCAGAGGAGGGTAGACAGACCCCTCTAACCTCAAGGGCGGAAGTGGCAAGGCCACAAACAAAGCATTGCAAGGAGGAGAGAGGGGACTGGGACCCGGCCACAATAACAAGGTGACCCGGGGCTGAGGTTACAGAAGCAAGAGTAGAATCTGTGGCTGAAATATTAGGCTTGGATTATAATTTTGAGTTGATGATTCTCAGTGGCAACCAGGAGAATACAGTGGTGTAAGAAGCTCCCGAGGGCTACAGAGGTGGCTCAGCGGGTAGAAGCGCTTGCTGTGTAAACACGAAGACCTGAGTTTGATCCCCAGCACCCACATAAAAAGCCAGTGTAGCTGCACATACCTGTAACCCTAACACTGTGGGGGGAGGAGACAGGAGGGTCACCAGGGCTCACTGGCCACCAGCCTAGCTCCAGGTTCAGTAAGAAACCCCGTGACAAATCAGAGCACTCACATCCTCCTCTGGCCTATAGATAAGTATGTTGGGTGTGGACCTGTATATTACACACACACACACACACACACACACACACGCACATACACACCATATACACACACACACAGAAAAAAGAAAAAAAGACACTATAAGTATATTGGGATATGGTGGGCATAGGAGCAGGAAAATCACATGACCACATGTACATTAATCTGTTGCAGATATGCACACACGTAAGTTTCCTGTGTACATCACATGGTTATATCATAAGCGGGACAGCTAAGATTTGATCCCAGAGCCCCATGGCCTTAACTGGGTGTCGCTCACCACCCTCTCAGCGGATACTGATTTGCTCCAGTCGGAAGGTCTGTTTTCACGGTTACTAACGCCGTTGCCAAGAGTGTTGTCTGCTCAAGCATCTGCCCACCCCGAGTGGCTGTTTCTGGCCGTGATCAGGGAATGGTCTCAAGGCCCCTAATGCTCTGTGGTATCTGTCAGCCCCCTGAGCAACCATGCACTCTTGATGGAAGCTTGAGTGTCTCACTCTCATGAGAGGCCAGGCTGCCCCTCTGACACCTGTTGGCCTCTGATGGTGGCCAGGCTTGTTCTGGGAGATGGGGCATGCACAGGACAAGGAGCCTTCTGAGTCCCTGTCATTTCTCCTGGGATGAAGAAAACACTTGACGCGATCTGTCACAGCTGATCCTGGTTGGCAGCAGAAGAGGGCGAGGGAGACTCTAACCTGTGGCTTCTAGCTCCTCTGTGCAGCAGCAATATGGACCGGCAGCTCTGGACTCAAGGACTCTGTGCTAGACAATCCCCTGGTTCCTTCAAGGCCAGGCTGGAGGCAGCTGTGAAGCCCTACTGTTTGAAGGACCAGCTAGGGTAAGGCAGAAAGACAGGCCTGTCCTGCTTCCTGGTTGTGAGGTAGGAGGGGTACGTGGGAAACACGGAACCTTGTCTGCACTGGGTTCTTTGGCTGAGGAGCCCGAGGCAGGGTGGATTGTCCTGGGACACTGGACAGGCGTCATTGCATAGGTCATTCCAAACTAATCTGCGGGTCTGAGGATGTGACTCAGTAGCAGAGCACCGTGCACAAGCCCTGGGTTCAGTTCCCAGGACTGTAAAAAAGAAAATCCACACGACGAGATGCTGGAGGGCAGGCGAGTGGAAAAAGTGTTTGTCCAAAGACCTGAATTTGGATCTGCGCATGCGTACAACCCGGGCACAGTGGCGTGTCTGTAACTTCAGCATTGGGGAGACAGAGAGAGGGTGAGTCCCCAGAGCTCGCTGGGCAGACAGCCAACGAATTGATGAGCTCCAGGCTCAGCAAGAGACCCTGTCTCAAAAAGGAAGGTGGAGAATAATTGAAGCAGACATCAGCCTTGACCTCTGGCCCCCACATGTGCACACACAAGGAAGTATACATGCGCACACACTACACATGCATAAATTACAAACACAGGGTCTGTGGCGAGCATCTCTGAAGGCCCAGACTGGAGCAGATTGTGGGAACACTCAAACGATGCTCACTTTGTCTTAAAGAGGCAGGGCCCAGCAAAGGGTCCCCAGCAGCAGCCTTGCGTAGACTCGCCGCATCCCGGAACAGCACAGTGCCATCTCTATTAGAATTTGAAGTTATTCTGAACTTGGCCTTGTGTTTTTACACTTGAGTGACTTTGGACTAGGACTCCAGTATTCACTGACATAAATGGAAGGTCATTGCAAAGCTATAAGAGTGAAAAAGTTATTAAATGCTGCCAGCTGCCTCGTCCCATGATGGCTGATATGCCTGTGTTTGTGAGGGAGTGCAAGAGAGCCATTAAAGGCCAGACAGCTCCAAACCTTCCTCTTAGACGGCCTAGAAGGATGGGGATTGAAGGAGGAAAGCCCTTCTCAAGCACGATGATGGGTGGTGATGTAGGATAGGGATGAAGGCCGAGGGACCTTGGAGGCAGAACATACAGGGCCCCCCTAAGCCCTTCAGGGAGATTTGGAACAGAACCATGAAAGCCTATTGGCCTGCCACGTGCAGGCAAAACATACCCATTTCTCCTCCTCGGAGCTTGCTTTGGCTGCTGGTAGTATTTGAATATAGGACCAGCTGACAAGTGGGGTCAGTGGTTCTCCTGGGAATGTAAATGGGGTGGAGCGGCTGAAAACCCTTCCCTGACTAGTCCTGCTGCACAGGCAGGCAGGCCTCAAGGATGGGGCTGTGAGGGAGAAAGAATGTCTGGGAAGGAAAGGGTGTGGGGGAGGAGGGCGGGCTGGGGAGAAGGGGAGATGAGGGAAAGGATGGTTGCTCCTAGGGTTCTGCTGAATCCTTAGCAGGAGTGTGGCATGTGTAGAGGGTGGAAGGTGAGAGGAGGTAGAGCAGAGGGGGAGGTGGTGGCCCATCAAGCCAGGGGCGGGTGGCCTGGCTCTGTGTGGCTGAACTTGGCATTTGCCAGGCTGAGCTTCATTCCTTAGAAACAGGCAAAGGGGTTCCTGAGTAGACTGTCCCGAGGAGGAAAGACCGACCGGGAACTGCAGTCCCAGAAGTCAAACCAGCCCAGCCTCTCCTGGGGGGTCCTTCAGCCATCTTCTTCCACTGGAAGGACCGCAAAGGAGTTTCCTCCCAGAAGCCTCTGCGGCAGAGCCCGCAGCAGGCGGAGGAAAAGAAATTAACCGCTTGGCTTTTCTCATTCCAATCTGGTGTTCATTAATGAAGTTCAACTCTGTCTCTTCAACATCTGCTTAATTGATTTGGGTTCAGAAGCCAAATATAAACCCAGGTTTGTCATAGCTAAAAACAGCAGCAACATTCGGCTTGGTTTTGCAAAATGCCAGAGTCGCAAGGCACTGTGGGAGGGAACCCTCCCCTGGGAAGCAGGGCAGTGATCCAGCCCGGTGTAGCCAGCCCTTCACAGGGACCGAGATGGATGCTGTGGTGGAATCGTGAGCCACAGCTGTCTCTGCCTAGGTGTGGCCTCTGGAATTTGCTGTTTGTCCCCATGCCTCCCTCTCACTTCCTGCTGGGGACAGCCATTCACTCACATCTCCTGCAGTGGCCCTTGAACAGGTGTTGCTGGGGACAGATGGCCCACAGTCAGAACCCTCTATATCCTGGGCCTGAGACGACGGGGTTGGGAAGAGTAGACAGTATGGTGGAAAGGTAAGAGTGGAGAGGTGAGGGTGGCGAGTGAGGGGTGCATATTCTCATCAGTGTCCCCTTCCCCAACCTTCCCACGGAGAAGGAGGACAGCAGGAACTCTGATATTTCGGGAACAACCAGAGGCAATATATATCAATTGCGGTTGACAGCTAACAAAAAGAAAAACAATAATCCAAAACCCATGAAGAGCCTGTCGAGATGGTTCAGCCGGTGAAGATGCTTGCTGCTAAGCCCGACAGCCTACCTGTGTCAGGGTCGAGTTGGTATAAGGAGAGAACGGATTCCTGGAAGCCGTTTTGTTTTTCGGCTAGCTATCAACTGTACCCCTCACACATGCAAATACACAAAATAGATAAAGAAATGTTTAAACTTTTAAAAAAGTAGCCCTTGGGGAAGGATCCAAAAGAAACTCACCCGTAGGAAGAGGAAGAGGAAACCTGTGCACCACACATGACTAACCTTCATATTCTGAAGCACTAACATGTTCAAACAATGCACACAGACTTCATATGTGTTTTGCTGATAAATATGGAAGGAGTCAAGGTAAACAAGCCAGACCAGAGTACACATACTTGTAACTCCAGCACTGAGGGGTAAAAACAGAGGGATCCCGGGGACCCTGCTGACCAGCCAGCCTAGTCGAAATAGTAAGCTTCCGGTTCGATTAGACATCCTGTCTCAAGACAATAAGGCGTATAGTGATAGACAAAGATACCTGACCTGCTATGGCGTCTGTAACATGGTTACATACACACACACACACACACACACACACACACACACAAGCACGTGCAAAAAAAAGCAAATGATCTGGGATGTAGCTCAACGTCAGAGTGCTTGCCCAGCATCTATAAGACCCCACATTCTGCACCCAGCATTGTGGTGGGAGGGCAGAGGAAGAGAAATAAAGGAAAGGGAGCCCGGGAGGATCAATACTGCTGAGAGCCAGAGTAGCAGGAACTACAGCCCATCGCCTCCAGGCCTGGCACCTTAGCCATGGGAAGGGAACGAGCCTGGCTCAGGAGTCCAGGACGAGGAGACCTGCCCGGTGAGCAGGTCTAAGTAAAATACAGATGACAGAGAAGCCCAGAGAAGGCTGGCTTGTGCTGCCTGCAAGCCTGTCACTATTCTGCATGATAACCTAACAGTGTCAGCCTCGCCTCCCCCAGCTCCGGAGAAGCTAGTCTTGGAGAACAGGACTTCTGCCCTGGTCCCTTTCCTAAAGCCACAGAGCCTTGTCTTTAGCATCCCCACGTTTGGTAAAGGCATAGGTAACGGAACAGCCCACACTTCAGCTTCCTCTGAGCTGTGAGAAGCAGCCCAGCACCTCCAGGGCTGAGGGGGAAGTAGGGAGAGGTGGGAACTGCAGTTGCCCTGTCTCTATGGCAGCAGAGCGAGTGTCCACGCAGACAGAGCGTCTGCTGCTTCCCAGTGGCTGCAGCTGTTCAGTATCAGAGGGAGGAGGAAGTCCAGAAATTGCAACATTTTTTAAAATTATTTTTTAAGGGATTCACAATATAAGAGCACAGTTGTTTTCAGGTCACATTGACATTTCTCAGTTTGCCATAAATTATGTAATTGTGTTAGCATCCACAGATGAGGGATACCATTCGTCGTTTGTTTTTCTGGGACTGTGTTACTTCACTCAGCATGATGTCTTCTAGCTCCAGCCATTTACCTGCAAATCTCATGATGTCATCTTTCTTTACCACTGCATAGAACTCCACTGTGTAGATGTACCACATTTTCTCTATCCACTCGTCAGTTGAGGGGCACTTGGTCTGGTTCCAGCTCCTTGCTCTTGTGAAGAAAGCTGTGCTTCAGGTGGTCTTGGGAAATCTCCCGTGACATTTCTAAAGCACTCTAGCGACCCAACAGACACTTTGATACCTGCGCATCCTCCATGACCTGTCCCTCCACATTCCATACTTGTGGCCACTGCAGGGAGAGAAAGATGCAGGTCCTTGTCCCAGTGTCTGGGCAGAGTGTGCCAGATCCCGTCAGATGCAGAGAACCGCGTCCTTCCCCAGCTTTATTTCCAGGTTCCATGTCTTCCCTCGTCCTCCTCCAACAGTCATATCACTGTTCTTTAAATATTTTTGAATTTTTATTATTGTGTGCATATGTGTATGTATGCATGCCTGGGCACACAGGCAGTAACATGTGTGTTGAGGCAAGAGGACAACTTTGTAGAGTCTCTTCTACCTTTCTGTGGTTCCAAGGATCGAACTCAGATTGCCAGGCTTGCATGCAACTGCCTTTACCTCTATCCCCACTTCAAGTATTTAAATAACACAAAGCCTCAGTACTAATTTCTCTACCCCAGAGGCCAGGCTCATACAGCTTGAAGGGTGTCCCGTAAGGACGCTTCTCCCTCATCTCGTTGAAGACATACCTACGCTAACTGAATGTATACTGCGGAAAGCCACTGCAGGCTGAGGCTCTTGTCAGCACTCAGGATTTCTGTTAGATGGTAGAACCAAGGGTCCCCTCTCAGAGGAGGTGATGTCTGCAAAGGGAAGGGGAAAGGGAAAGGGAAGGGAAAGGGAAGGGGAAGGGGAAGGGGAAGGGGAAGGGAAAAGGAAAAGGAAAGGGAAAGGGAAAGGGAGGAGGCAGGTGTCTGGGGAAGAAGTCAGGAAGCGGGACCAGCAAGCCTGAAGGCCCTCAGGCTGGAATGGTTTAAGATCCTTTGGACAAGAGAGCCTGACTGTGGTGCAGACCAGGGGAAGTGGGGAGTGATGGAAGCTGAGGTTAAAGTGAGGACGGAAGTCAGATCATGGAGAGACCATCACAAAGACCTAGTTTTTATTCTTTACTGAATACAGCGTCACTATGGCTGAAATATGAGGCTCTGACTTGGTATGTTGGAAGGTCCTCTCTGCCCAATGGCGACACAGGACCACAGCCCACAGTACCCTCTCAAAGACACAGAAGACCTATGCAATAGTCCAGGTAAGAGGACCATGCCTATGTACAGACACAAGTCAAACCCCAGGACACACTGACTTCAGCTCTGTCATTGTCACAGGCCCGCCTATGTCTCTCCACTTTCCTAAAGAGTTATGACATCACGAGACCTAATTATTTACCTACAGTTAAAGACATCCACGAGAAGCCATCAGCAACTTAGTCATCCATCCAAAGCCGAGCTCCAGCACCTTCTCAGAAGTCATGGCCCGTGGGATCTTGGATGCTCCAACAAGCTTGTCCTCGGGGCAGTAGGTCCCCAGATGACGGTGCTATTTTGGGAGGTTCTGGAAACTTTAGAAGACTGGGGTCTAGCTGAAGGGTTTTTCTTTGGTTGTGTGCTGTTCTAGTTTGCTTTCTTTTTTTTTTTGTAGATCTATTTATGGCTTTTTTAATTACTTTATTAGTTTGCTTTCTACTCACTGTGATGAAACATTCTGACCAAAACAACTTGGGGAAGAAAGGGTTGATTTGGCTTACAGTTTACAGCCTGTCCTCCAGGGAAGCCAGGGCAGGAGCTGAAGACAGGAGCCTGGAGGCAGATACTGAAGCAGAGACCACAGAGGAACGCTGCTTACTAGTTTATTCCCCGACCTGTGCTCAGCCTGCTTTCCTATATAACCCAGGGGTGGCAACACCCCCAGTGGGCTTGGCCCTCCCACATCACTCAACAATCAAGACAATGCCTCACAGACAGCGATGGGCCAATCCAGGAGAGGAAATTCTCCAGCTGAGGCTCCCTCTTCCCAGGTGTGTCAATTGACAACTGAAGCTACCCAGCACATGTATCATCTCTGGCCACTTCCTGTTACTCTGCTTCCCGTCCGCCATGATGGGAACAGTGGACCTTTGCTATACATTTGCTATACATTGCTGCTGTCAACCTGCTCTGCAGGGCAATTGTGGACCAAAGCCTCTGAAACTGTGAGCTAAGATAAACTGCTGTAAGTTGTTTCTGTCAAGTACTTCAATCACAGAGACACAAAATGAGCCAACTGAATGGCAATGCTTGGAGAGGTTAGCCTGCAGGGGGAGATATGAGAACCTGCACTTAGCTGATGGAACTGTTGGACTGGACCCAGGAATTCAGCAAGACGTTCCTAGACGTGCCATCAAGAATCACTTTCCTTATTTGTTCTTCTAAATTTGGAAAACTAAAAATCTAATAAACACATCAAACCTATGGTTCCATCAGCAGGGTTGCTTTGTTTGAAGCTCAAGCTTAAAAGGCAAGTCTATATGTCTATGCCTGTGTGTGTATGTGTGTGTGTGTGTGTGTGTGTGTGTGTGTGCGCGCGCGCGCGCAATGGTGCATGCACATGTGTGTTTGGGTTCAAGGTTGATATCTAGTGTTTTCATCAATCACATTGTACCTTTTTTAAGAGATTTTATTTTTATTGTACGTGTATGAGTTTCTTGCCTGCATGTACATAAGTGCAGTGTGTCATATAATGCCTATGACGACCAGAAGGGAGCATTGGATCCCCTGAAACTGGAGTTAAAGACAGGTGTTAGCCACCCTATGGATGCTGGGAACTGAACCCAGATGCTCTGGAAAGCAGTACGTGCTCTTAAGCGCTGACCCATCTCTCCAGCCCCACATTATTTTTTTAGGTTTTGATCATTAGCCCTTAACAGATGTACCTTCTTTCCAGTCCAACCATCTTACTTTTTGAGGCAGGCACTGTCACTGACTCTCAAGTCCCCTGATTTTGCTAGCCGGCTGGACAGTGAGCTCCTGGGGCCTGCCTGTCTCTGACCCCTCATCGTCCCCAGCTAAGGTTACAGATGTGTCTCTACACCTGGCTTCTGTGTGGTGCCAGAGGATCAAACCTGCAAGGCCAGCACTGTGCCAACTCACCAGCCCTATGACAAGCCAGTTTTAAAAACAAGAGTAACCAAATAGTTGCATGACCCGTGCACCGAGATGGCCCAGGACAGCCATCATGAGGGTGGTGGTAAAAGGGGAGGCACTCGGGAAATGCTGGGTCCAGGCAAGATATGTGGGCCTGGGCCTGGAATTTAAATGTCATCAATGGGTGGGGGGGAGCCCATTAAAGTCACAGAGAAAGGTGTCAGAGTCCACCTCAGCCGCGGTCCACCTCAGCTGCGGTCCACCACTGCGAGAGGGTTGAGTCAGGGAAGAAGCTAGGTCTGTTTTTCTGTGCCTCTCTCAGGCCGATGCTGGAGAAAACACGTTTTGGTGGGCTGGCCACTCTTCTCTTAAAATATTTAAGCCCAACATGTCCTGGCCTCCCAGAAGCTGCCTTTGCCTTCTTACTTCTACCTCAGCAGTCCCTCTTAGTCCTGGGGCGGAGGACGGGCTGAGGTTATGTTTCAGAGTTAGAAATGTTAATGTCTAAATCCTGGTAGTTAGGGCAGTTTTAATAAGCGGGGTTAGCAATGTAGGAGAGGCTTTCCGTGTGCTGTTCACGCACAGCTGCCTGCAGCTTGTTAGAGCGTGCAGTTTAGGAGCGGATTAGGCGAGCTCTCTGAAGTGAGTGCTGGCCAGGTGTGCAGGGAACAAGCTTGCACACGGAGCCAGAGCCAGGGGCAATGATGCCCAAAGTTAATTGCCTCTGTGGCTGGCAGAATAGAAAACCATGAGCTTTCAGACCAGATTTTCAGCAAATTCAAAACAAGAACTGCATCCTGCAGCACTTGGGGAGATAAATCTGCAGTAGGTAAATTATTTGCCAGGTAGCACCGGCCTGCTTCTCCAAACAGGGTCTGGCTGATCTGGTTGGAGCTGGCTTTATCCTCCTCACCACAAAGATCTCCGGAGAAAGAGGAGGCTGAATTCTCAGTTTGTTTCCTAGTCCCCCCATCCTTGTTAGCAGCTTCCCCCGCCCTGCACTGGTTCCTCCTTCAAGTACTTACCGACTGGTGTAGACAGACAACTATTTCTCCTGATTCTGGAGGCTGAGAAGTTCAATGTTAAGGTTCTAGCAGAATTGGTGTCCAGTGAGGACTGCTTTCTGATTCCAAGATTGCACCTTGTTGCTGTGTCTTCAGGAGGCCAAAGGCACAGGAAGGCCAGAGGGCACTCTGCTCTCTTTGGCCTGGAGCTCTCTGAAGAGGGCACTAGTTCCATTCATGAAGTCACAGCCCTCCCAAAGGCCATGTTCTTAACAGGGTTGCGTTGGGCAGTGAAGTGCCCACAGGAATGAAGCTTCTGGATAAACTTCGGACGTCTTGAGGCAAACTGTTCCTGCTCAGCACTGTTCAGGATCCTGGGAAAGGTATGGGTGAGAAAAACGAGGTGATTTTTGCAAGGGCTGCCCACACTCCGCTGTAAGATCGTGCTGCTAGCATGAGAAGGCGAGGGTTAACCTGCAACCCGTGGTAAGCGAAAGACGCTCCACGCAAGAGTAACTTGTGTCATTCTCCCCTGGACCTGATGCTTAGCACAGGAAATATAGTCAGAGAAGGGGACCAGGCATGGGGCTGTCGGGAAGGGGCACCGTCAGGCAGTGGCACCTTTAAGAAGCTGAGGTCTAGGAAGGGAAAGACTTGTCAACAAGGCATATGAGGGGTGCCTCCTGTGTCCCAGGACAAAGGGTTGCACCTGGGATGTATGGTCAGAAATAAAAATACAGATCATTAAGGAAGGGAAAAGCACTCCCAGGGCTAGTGAGCTGAGGAGAAGGCCCCCAAAGCCCTGGACAAGAGGCACATGACCGTCATAAGGCATTTGCATAGCACCCGCCTCTCTCACAGCTCTGTACCCGGGTTTGCTCTTGCATGCTCTGTAGGGTACAAGATCTTGCGCATGCTCTGTTGGGTACCTGATCTTGCGCATGCTCTGTTGGTTACAGGAAGTCTGTATAGCACAAAAGATTTCCAGTCTTTCTCTGCAAACTGGCTTCTTTTATATGCTAATTTAAAAGTTTATTTTTATTATCTTAAATCACGCATATGCATGTATGTCTATGTGGTATATGTGCATGTAAGCACAGGTGTCCACAGAAGCCAGATCCCTCTGGAGCTGGGGCTACAGGAAGCTGGAAGCTGTCTAACTGGATACTTCGAATTGAACTCGGGTCCTTGGCTTCTCTGCACGAGCAGTACCTGCTCCCAGCCACTGAGCTGTCTCTCCAGGCCCTTATACATTGATTTGGCTGAGGCTTTCTCCGTCTTGAGTCTCTTCCCACACAGAAAGGACTCTGGCCTTGACCTGCTTGAGGGTCCTGTCTCAGTTCAGGTAAATGTCGTAGGGTGGAGATAGGGAGGTACAAAGCTTCAGGGCAGCCCAGGCAGATTCGTGGGTACCCGTGTGTGTCCAGTAGTGGAGATCCTTCCCTGCAGCTAGAGGCAGGAATGCCAGAGACCTTCACTCTAAAAGTCCTCTACTCTCCTCAGGAAAGTAGTTTGAACCTGCTCCATGAGGAGAAGGAGAGGCCTCATCATGGAAGGTGGGCATTTGCAGACATCGTGCTGAGCTGTGCAAAGTGACAGGGTCCATCGGTAAACAATGGCTTTGGTGGAGACTTGGGATTCAAACCCAGGACTGACTCCCAAGTCCTGTGGTCAATCACTCTGATCCTCACTCTGAGCCCCACTCTCTCCCAGCTACTCACTGAGATTCTTCTTACCTTGCACCATTCGCTGCAAGTGCACCAGGCCATCTGGAAGTTACCAGAAAAAGGACACAGCACTCATGCCCACCTGTAAACCACCAGCTCTCACACCTGGCTCTGGTGTTTACTCCATGGGTTCAGGAAATGCTTTGGAGATCCAGGAAGAAGGACGCCAGTCTGTTTCTCAAGAATGGCCCCTCTCCCCTCACTGACCTTGGTCAGACTATGCCCTCCAAGGCCCATGTACCCCTTGAATATCAAGAAGTGACAGGAGGAATGGGTGGGGGAAGTGGCACCTTAGACTAGATGTTCAGGGGTTTCTTTGAAGACTTGCTCCTGAGACATAGACCCATATGACCCAAGAGAGCCACCCACATTGATGTGACAGGGAGAATTCCAGGCACAGAGATGACTATGGCAGAAGCCTCCATGGCCAGTCGAGAAGAGCTGAGCTCAAAGACAGGCAGGATCCAGATCTTGCAGGACTTCATAGACTGGAGTAAGGACCTTGAGTCTGACCTTGAAGGTCATGAGGAGGCAGTCCAGAACTCTTAGTGAGGAGGTGATATGGGCTGATGCTCACTTTAGAAGTTAATCCTGTCCTCGGGGCTGCAGAGACAGCTCAGTGGGTTAAGAGCACTGACTGCTCTTACAGAGGACCCGGGTTTGATTCCCAGCACCCACATGGTGGCTAAGAACCATCTTTAAGCTGGGCATGGTGGCACACGCCTTTAATCCTAGCACTCAGGAGGCAGAGGCAGATGGATCTCTTTGAGTTCAAGGCCAGCCTGGTCTACAGAGTGAGTTCCAGGCCAGCTGGGGCTATAGGGAGACCCCGTCTAAAAAAAAAGAAGTTAATCCTGTCCTGTTACCTGGGTGGAGAGATGTGAGGATTGAGGAGGTGGCAGTGGGGACAGGAGGTGCAGGGGAACTTGCAGGGGAAGGGGACAAGGGCCCAGACAAGATGACCATGACCTGTCCCTTTTGCTAATGCCAGAGCACAGTCAGCTCTGTTATGGATGAGGCTTTCTTCCACACCCCCATCACCAATCCCACAATGGACTCTCAGTCACCCTAATAAGCAACAGTACTTTTATATTCCACCTTACATAGGAGGGACCAAGGCATTTTCCCAAGGTTCCTTAGTGAGTCAGAATCACTGCCAGTATTATATCCAAGTCATCAGCTGTCCTGTCCTCCAAGGAACCACAGCTAGCCCACATCTATAGGTAGAAGGTCTCTGCAGTAAGTTACCATCCAGGACCCTGGCTTTCCCAGTGCTGGGTCCCAGAAAACAGCTGGAGCTTGTTGCCTAGCAACCGCAGTGCTCTCTGTGAATCCTGCGGGGTAGAAGGCTGGGCTAAGTCATTGGCCACCCTAGCTATTACATGTCCTTAACCTGACCAATCAGAGCACCCTGCCCCTAAAATGATTGGCTCAAGGTTGTGTGGGACCATAGTTGGTCGAGATCTGGGACTTTGTCCTGAGTATTGGGAGAGATGTGCCCTCCTTCTACTGGGTGGTGGTGATGGGGGCCTTTCCCTGCCACCTTCAGGAAATTGTTAGGCTGAGAAAGAAGCTGGCAGAAGGGTGAGGCAAGCCCCAGAATCAAGGAAGACGCCCTGCCCAATTCCCAGAGTGCCAGGATTGAGTGGAGCCTCGTTAGAGGGGCAGTGAACAATGAAGGGGAATTAACTCTGTCTCCAGGAGGTGGGACCATGGAGACGGGGCAGGGCTGGAGAAGCAACACTTGAAGGAATGGTGTCCAACCAGTCCTCAGAGCAGTGTCTGAAGCCTCATGGCACACCACACACTGGCCTCGGAGTATCTGCGCTCACACAACATACATGCCACACCCACCCAGACAGCCCCGAGCAGAGAGCCTGGCACAGCTGCTCACACCCAGGTGGACACTGCATTCCTTCCACAGAATGTCTGCAGTCCAGACCTGCAGGATGGAGAGGAAAAGGCTTGGCCTCCACCCTCAGGTTCACTCCAGGGAATCCTGTAGACAAGCTACAAAACAACTTAGCAGAACAAAATCTCATGGGAGTTTAAGGAGGTTGATGATTTTCTGCCAACCTCTTGCTCAAGCAACCTCTGCCTCACGCAGGTTCCTGAATCTGGGTCTGAGACCTCCCCGGGGTTCTCGTGGTAAGATCAAGCCCTCAGCACCATGCCCAGGCATGGGAACCATCCTGGGTTCCCACTGCATCATCCGACCCTGCCTTGGCTGCCTACATCTCTTTTCTGGGCAGCCAGCAGGAATTGGAAATGGAAGGATGACATTGTCTAAGCAGAAGAGAGTGGGGTTTGTGGTACAAATACCTAGGTTGAGCCCAGGATGGGTGAAGGAGTTTCCAACCTTTTGACATCATTACCTGATGTCATCACAGAGTTGACATCACATGACAGATGTCATCACGTTAGATAATCCTGCAATCAAATTACCCCCCCCCAAAAATTGCAAAAGTAAATCTCATAGCTGATGCCATGGGCTAAACATGCCTAGGGAAGGAAGCACTGGCCCTCTCTGGGCCTTAGTTTCCCCACACAGGAGCAGTGACAGTGCTACCCGCAGGCTAGCTCACCCCTGATCCTTGACGCTCCCTCAACCTGCTGTAATAAGCCCAGGCAGTGGCTGCCACAGGGCTCCTGGCTAGAGATGTACTTGGTGTCTGCCCCCGACACCTGACTGAGTCGAGGTCTCCCCTGGCACTAAGGTCCATTAACCTGCAAGTCCACAATGAACTTTTGAGAGTTCTACAGAAGGACAGGAGTGTTGCACCAGGGACCTTGTTCTTCCTTTGTCCAGGGCTCCTGGTGAGGCCCAGGGCTGGAGGGCTCCATGTTTGGGTCGTGAAATAGTGGGCAAGGGAGCTGGTCCTACTGAGGAGAGGTGGGACGGGGTTGGAAGGGTACACACACACACACACACACACACACACACACACACACACGCACATGTGGGTGTACCTGTGTGCACAGCTGTGTGGACTCTGGGGGGGATAGGAATGTTTGTTTGCACAGTCCTGTACATAGGTGCAAGAGGCATGTTAGAGAATTTACCAGTCTGTGCATCCACACATGGTTCACAGGCAGATATCATACAGGCAAGGGCTGTGCAGGTAGTGCTGGAGGTGCTGAATGAAGTGAATATGTGAATACATACCAGGCTGTGTGATTGATCGTGGTACACATTTATTAAGTGCCTACTGTTTGCCATGCATCTTGAAAACACTTTCTGTGCACTGCCTGGGACAGTGTTATCTGAGCTAGGACCTTAGGTTTCAGAAAACTAAGATTCTGAAGGGACCCAGTCTAGGCCCACCCTGTAGCACATCTGGGACCACCAGGGACCCTTGGACAGGGTGGGCCTCACATTAGAGTTGAGTCCCCAGCCAGCAAGCCTTGTGTCCTAGCATGGAGCTGCTTCTCTCCAAGGCATCCCAAGGGGCACCCCTGCCAGGGCGAATCCCACCAGCAAATGGGAAGAGAGAGCAGCTGGCCAGCTGGGAGAAGCTGGCTGGGTCCTGGATGCAGCCTGGCCTGAGGCAGCTCCACCACAGTCTTTGCAGTCTGTGGGTTGTAGGTTCCCTTTGGTTTCTGACTCTCCATGTAACTCTGGCCAGTCTGACCCAGAGGTGAGGAAGCAGTGACCACACCTAATCTTGGGTCAGGGAGAGATGCCCGTGAGGGAGGGCAGTCATGAAGCTGGCTGAGCCTCGAGGGTCAGTGAGCCTGAAATGAAAGTCTGTATGCACACAAGGCTGCTGAAGGAGCTGGGCTGTGTCCTCCCTCAGCCAGGGATGTTCCTGAGAGTCTGGTTCCCACCCCGGGGAACATCTGTCCTCTCTCCTGGGGTATTCCAGCCCCTCGTAGCTCCTCTCTCTCAGCGGAGTGACTTTCTCCCTTTCCCATTTTTCATCTTGAACAATGGCAAGCTGGAACACTTAATTTTCCTCCTCCAGCCCCATTACTGTGGCCGTGCTCAGTGCCTGCTCAGGTTGTGAAAGGAAGTCATTTATATCAATTAGCAAAGGCAAACACTAGCTCTCCGCCTGGCCTCGTGCAAACTCCAGGTGGGGTGTCATCACAGGAAGAGTGGCTTGGCGGGAAAGGCCAGTGCCAACACCCCATTGTATCAGGAGGGGGATCGTGAGTTTCAAGGACAAAGGGGATTGTGTTGTGATAGCATTTTGGAAAGGGTTTAGGTGCCTCTCTGTCCCACAAAGTCCCCAAGTAAATGTATAGAGGGACAGAAGACTCATCAGGCACAGCCATAATTCAGTGCAAGACAGAGCTTTGTTCTCACTGCAGACCCCAGGGAGCCAAGCTGGAGCCCAGCAGCTACCTCTAGGGAGGCCGAGCCCACCCACTTCTCTCACTGAATGGAATCCCATCACCCATTTCTGTTTCTTGGACACTCACAGGCTTCCTCCCTGGTCTCCAGAGAGGCTTCCCTCCACCCCTGCAGTTAGAATGAGGCTTTAAAATCATGAACCAGGGCTGCTGAGAAGGCTCAGCAGTTAAGACTGCTTGTTGCTCTTGCAAAGGACCTGGGTCCGATTCCCAGCACCCACATGGCAGCTAGCAACTGTCCATAACTCCAGTTCCAGGGGATCCATGGCTCTCTTCTGATGTTCACCGGCATTACATGACATGGGTGCACTTACCTACAGCAGGCAATATACTCATCCTCTGAGTCTCCTGTCGGGAAACCTTCCATTGCTCTCCACTCCTTCTACAATTAAACCCAACCTCCTCCTCCTCATTGCTCCCAAAGCCTGCCATGGCCTGATCTCTGCAGACTTCTCAGGTTCAGCTACCCACCACCTCCCCCTTTTCTCACCCTTCTGAGCCCCTTTGTGATTGTTGTCCCACCCCCCACCCCCCACTCCCGCCCAGATGATCCTCCCACCAACATGTCCAGGAAAGGCTTCTCCAGTTGATGTCTGATTTTGTTTTCATTGATATCAAAGGGGCTTCAGGAAGGGGAGCTAGCAATAGGGGCTGGACAGAATCCCTTCCTTCTGGAATTGATATTCTAGAGAGATGGGCAGCTCTGGACATGTATAACCCCATGTCACACAAATACAGCAGGGGCGGTGGAAGGGGAGTGTTAGGTTCGTATCAAAGGGAGACCAGCACGAAAGTGTACTGGACTCTGAAAAAGATGACTCAGGTTTATTTCGGGCGTGTGGCTGGCCTGCCTGACCCAGGAGCAGGATGACCGGTGTTAAAATGGCGCTGAAGCAGCAGTTTTAAACCCAGGCATACAAGGAAATGAGCACACAAGGAAGTGGGGTCGAGGAAGTGGGAGATAGGGCGTAGGTGGGCTCGTGGCTGGTATCAGGAGGAGCATCTCCAGAGAAACCCGGGCCTGTGTTCTTGCCTCCGGTGGGGCATGATTTCAGGACGTTGCAGCAACCTTTTCTCTGATTGCAGGAACACATCCAGCATGATTATTTCTCTGCCTTGGTTGGCTTTCTGGAATCCCTGACTTAGGTGGGCTATGAATTTACAGGGAGGGGCCACAACACAGAAGCAGGTGAGAGTGCAGGTAGACACTGGGTGGTCCAGGCTGGCTTGAAGGAGGAGCTGAGGCAAAGGCCCAGGGGTGGATCGGGAGGCAAGGCAGGCTGGAAGGCCGGTGGCTGTGTCTGTGAGCTAAGGGAAGTACTGAGGCTGAGTAGGGGCGGTGGGAGGGTGGGGACTGGAAGATGAGGATACAGAGGTGACAACAGCTGGGGCTGGCAGGCCTGGGAGATGTTATATATATATTTGAAGAGCTGGGGGTGGGGGTACATGCGTACATACATACTTTTAATCCCAGCACTGGGAAGGCAGAGGCCAGCTGGGGCTACAGGGAGACCCTGTCTCAAAAGAACGTCTAGTATTTGAAAATTCCTACATGTATACAATGTATCTCAGTTTTTTTTTTTTTAATTTATCTTTGTATGTGTATGAATGTACTGTCTGCATGCAGGTCTGTGCACCCGTGTCGTGCAATGCCGCGGAGGTCAGAAGAGGGCATTGGATTCCCCTGGAACTGGAGTTCTCCTGGAATTGGAGTTACAGACGGTTCTTAGCTGCCATGTGGGTGCTGGGGATCGGACCCGGGTCCTCTGCAAGAGCATCGGTGCTCTTAACTGCTAGGCCATCTCTCCAGTCCCTGTATCTCAGTTTTATACCTACTGCTGCCCCCTCCTCCAGCTCCTCTCAGACCTCCCCCAAGCACCTCTCCCTCCCAACTTCATGTCCTCTTTCTTTTTTTCTTTTAACCCACTGAGTCCAATTAGTGCTGCCCCATGAGCACGGGTGTAGGGCGCCCACCCGTGGCCTTAGGCCTGGGTGCTCTGGTGAGCTTGTTGGCTTCTGTTCTGTGGAGAAGGGAGCCCAGCAGTTTCCAGAGCCTGGAGGGAAGAATTCAGTTGTTTTCTGGATTCCTTGGCTTGGGGGGGGCGGGTGGATTAAGTAAAGGCAGAGCTAGGCTGGCTAAGTGGGTAGGGCTGCCTCGGCCTTCTGGAGCAAGTGATGATTGTGACCCCAAGCAGTTCTATGGAGGTGGAAAACAGAGAGAAGGGGGCTGGAGAGATGACTCGGCAGTTAGGAGCATTTACTGCTCTTGCAGAGGACCCAGGTTGGTGCCCAGCACCCACATGGTGGCTCACACCTGTTTTTACTCCAGGTCCAGGGGATCCGGCACTCTCTGGTCTCTGTGGGTCCCAGGCGTGTACATGGTATACTTGCATATATGTGGGCAAAGCACTCATCACACAAAATACAAATAAATTTGAAAAAATACAGACAAGTTCGCACAGACCTTTAAGCCCAGCATTCAGGTGCCTGGATCTCTGTGAGATGGAGACCAGCCTGGTCTATGTGAGTTCCAAGCCAGCTGGGGCTACTGGAAGACCCTGTCTCAAAAAACCAACCAAACAAACATATTACAGAAATAACAGATGGTAGCAGGGTGAGGGACACGTCTTTAGGGACATGATGATATCCTCCCACCTCATTTGAACTTCTAGAGGGCCCAACGAACAAGCCAGGGAAAAGTTGTCCACCAGTCTCCCAAGAAAGCTGCAAGTCAAGTTTCTGTGGCTGTGTGCCTTCGCCTCACCAGGCGCCCTGTGCACCCAGGGTGCTGTTTTAAATATTCCTGGAAGCATAGTTCCATTGTGTTAACTACTTCAGAAGATTTGGTCAGGCATTTCTCTTTGAGTTCTGCAGAGCCTTGGGCACTGTGGCTCCCTGCCTGGCCCGGTGACAGTGAAGTATCTGAGACAATCACCAGCAGAGTCCTCAGATAACCGTGTTCTAGTTCCATTTCACAGGGAGTCCGTGGCCACACAGCTCTTACGATCAACCCTGATCTAAGCCTGGGAGCACATGCCTATAATCCCTGCTACTTGATAGGCTGAGGCAAGATGCCCAGAAGTACGAGTCCTGCCTGGGCAACAGAGAGGGTTCCAGGCTAACCTGTGTAAATTGGTGAAACTCCACATCAAAATAGAAAGTAAAGGGGTCTGAGGGTGGGGTGCAGAAGCAGAGCACTTGCCTAGTGTGCATGAGATACAAAATTCAATCCACAATACCACAAGATAATCGATCAATCTTCACTTGACCCCAGGATTATTCTGGTAGATTCCAGACCCAGGTTTCTCTCAGGTCAAATGATTCATATCGAACAGGCTTCTCCACTCTACAGAGGTAGCGTTGACCTGAAGCCCCTGTCCTAGCTCACTGCATTAATTCTGAGTCACGCTTTGTGTTGTGGAGAGTTGTATTTTTAATTTTTTTGGTGTTTTTGAGACAGGGTCTCCCTGTAGCTTCATCTGGCCTGAAACTCACTACGTAGACCAGGCTGACCTTGAACTCACAGAGATCTGCCTACCTCTGCATCCTAGGTGCTGGGATTAAAAGCGTGCACCTAGCCAGGCATGGTGGTGCACGCCTTTAATTCTAGCACTTGGGAGGCAGAGGCAGGTGGATCTCTGTGAGTTCAAGGCCAGCCTGGTCTACATAGCAAGTTCCAGGACAGCCAGAGCTACAGGGAGACCCTGTCTCAAAAAAGACCAAAAAATAAAAATAATAAAAAAATAAAAGTGTGCGCCACCATGCCTGGGGGGAGAGTTGTATTTTTTATTATTGAGCACATTTCATACAACATTTCTTAATCAAATTTAGACTCATTCCCCCATCCATGCCCACCCCTCATGCCCCCCCTTCCCCTGTCAGAGCTCATGGATTCTGTCATACACAAGTCCTGTCTTGCATCTTTTTCTCAGTCTTTGATGACTGTTTCAGTGCACAGGTTTACTGTTTTGGTCAGTTCTTTGAATAGGTTTTTCTCTCTCTCTTTTTTTTCCCATTTGATTTTATATTATTACAAAATATGCATATATACACTCCATACATAAATCAAAGTTACAAAATCTGAAAATAAACTATAGGTTAATTCCAAAGCACATTTAGAGATTCACATTTTAACAGTAAAGTTGCATGCAGGTAAAAAGAAGTATAACTACATTCTCTCTTTTTTTCTAGAATATGAATATTAGTATTCCTATATGATAGAACACTCCATAGGATTACATAAGGATAAATTATGAATGGTTATAGAATGTATCAATAAAAAGAGAAAATATTATTTTATAAAATATTTTTAACTGTTAAATATAATCTTTTTTTTACCAAAAGATGTCATGTTTTCCCCAAGGAAGTGCTTGAAGGTTCCTCCTTGGCAAACCCAAACAACCATCAATCCTGCCCCTGTGCTCCACACTGGGGTCCCCCCCCCCACCATGGTCACCCAAATGAGGTCCAGCAAGTGTGTGTACTGTCTTGATCTTCCTGCACTGGCCTCCATGACATAGCATGGGTAGTCAAACAATGGCAGTCTACACTCTGAAGAGGCCGAAATCCCAGTAGCCACTCAGTCTACAAGCTGGATATCTTAGTAGTCCCCATCTGGCATTGAAGGTTTGAAGGATTCTCAAGTTTTATATCTGAAATGCAATTTCTCAGACCTTATTGATTAGTTATTTCTGGTTATACTTTCCTTTTGGATGCTTAAGGTCTATTTTTAATGTTAATGTATGTTTTGTAGTATACCAGGGGCCATGGATATAGTGAATGTATCATATAACATGGACTATAATTTGATTAAATCGTACATTTATGGAGGCTTAAAGCTGTATCTTTGCTTTCACAGCAAGTGATGACATGGCTCGGTCCTTCTTGGGACTTATTTGACGCTAAGTCCTTAGTGAGGAAAAAATTCCAAGAAGGACACAGCCTTGGGCCTGGAAGGTCTTGAGCAAGTTCTGAGGACACTGTGGGGGATGTTCTAGGTAGACATCTGCATCCAAGGAATGGCGGGCTAGGCTTCCTAGAGGCTCAGAGAAGGGCTTGTGGCCCACAGCCCAAAGAAGTCAATAGACAAGGCCTGGAGCCTCAGCAGGCAAGGAAGGGGTGGCCCACGACAACATCCACTGGACAGGGCCGTGGGGCAAAGGTTGCCAGTCCTCTGAAAATGTTGCATTCTAACTGCCTAGGCTCTGAGTAAGCCACACTTCATGTTATTGCTCCCTAAGTCTCCCAGACTCTCCCAAATGCAAAGGAGGACAGAGTGAAAGCAGAAGCCAGGGGAGGGGAGGAAGGAGAAAGAAGAAGAGGGAGAGAGGAGGGAAAAGAAGAAGAGGGAGAGAGGAGGGAAAAGAAGAAGAGGGAGAGAGGAGGGAAAAGAAGAAGAGGGAGAGAGGAGGGGAAAGGCAGAGGAAGAAGAAGAGAGAGGAAGCGGAAGGGGAAGACAAGGAAAAGGAGGAAGTCCGGATAAGGAGCAAGGACTAGGAGAGGAGAAGAGGAAAGAGGAAGGGAAAGAAGGGGAGAGGGAGAGGAGAGGGCGGAGTAAGTTCTGCAGGTTCTGATAAGCCACAGCTCTGACTCAGCAGGGCCAGCGGGTAGCCAGGGGTGCCCCTGAAACTCCTCCAGAGACCCTTGTTCAGGCATTGGACATGAGTCTTGTCTCCAGGAGAGATCAGCAGTGTGTGTGTACACACACACACACACACACACACACACACATGTGTACAGATACTATGTTGCACACTGTACAGACTAATCTTTCTTCACTCATTCTGTATTAGCGTTCTTGGCTCAGTGTCTCAGCCTTAGATTTCAGTGGTTAGTTTAAGCAGAGGCAGATACACCCAGGCAGTGTGCATGACAGACTAGGATGGTAGCTTCAAAACACGTGTGTGATAGAGGAAAAATACCCGGATGTTATTGAGTGGTCAGTAGCGGTGTGATGGGGAGACTTGGGGAAGAGAAGGGGAGCAGGGCATGGAAGTTTCTAGAGGAGATAACACTGAAGGGCACATTCACCCTGTGACGGCTCTAGGCTGGTTCTAGGATGCTGTCCGATGCTCAAAAGTGGCTCTAGGATGCTCTGGGACAGTCCAGGATGGCTCTGGGATGCCCTGGGATAGTCCAGGATGGCTCTGGGATGCCCTGGGATAGTCCAGGATGGCTCTGGGATGCCCTGGGATAGTCCAGGATGGCTCTGGGATGCCCTGGGATAGTCCAGGATGGCTCTGGGATGCTCTGGGATAGTCCAGGATGGCTCTGGGATGCTCTGGGATAGTTCAGGATGGCTCTGGGATGCTCTGGGATACTGGGTTAGCTCTGGGAGAGCTCTGAGATGATGGCTCTCAGACGCTCCGGGATGGTCTGGGAATAGTTCTGGGGTGGGCCTGCAATGTTGGAGTGATGGTTGTATCCGAAAAGATGAGGGAAACTGAAGCGCAGAGGGTGGAATAGTCCTATCTTCCTGAACAGTCCAAAGCCACTGACATTCACAGGGCCAGACAGAGGTGTGAGTCAGTGGGATGGGCCAGGTGTAGGACCAGGGCAGTGGGCACTGGGCAAAGTGGGGACCACAGGCTCTACATGGAGTGCAGCTGCCACTCAGCTCTAGTGACTTTTGCCAAGTCCCAATACGATGTTTATCTTCCTGAATCTTCTTGTCCTTTTAAAGCCTGACAAACTGTAATTCTAAATGTGAAATCTTGCAATTATTATGTATTGATCACAAACACACTGCCTGATCCATTCTTGTGAACTCAATACTAATACCTGGGGGTCACTCATCTTGTGGGCCAGGACTCAAGACCTATGCCTGGTGCTCTGCCCTCTGAGGAAGGCGCTCCACACAGAACACTGAACAATGGTGTGGGTCAAATGAGGCTCCGTCCTACCTGAACTGGGAGGGGGAAGGAAGGCAGGGCATATGGCATGAGGAGGGCCAGGAGGAAGGGATGGAGGGCCTGGGGAGGGGGCAGGGCAGCCTCTCTGCTGCCACAGAGCGGAGCTCACCAAGCTTCCTTAACCTATACCTTCCCTAACCTGGAGGATCAGGTATAAGAACTCCCTGCATGGCCGTCCCAACCTCCAGCCACATTCAGAGAATTATGGAGACATTTTTAGTCCTTGTAATAACTGGGCCAGAGAAGCCCAGTTATAATAATAACCCCAGAGAAGCCATATGTGGAAAGCACTTCGATGGCCGGTCTGCCTTGATTACACTGCAGTGGTTCTATGTCCCTAGGAACACCTAAGGGCACTGCTGAGTGTGGGTGTGGCCAGAGGTCTTCACATACAGCACGTTCTCTCAGGTCCCGGGGGTTTTCCTAGCCACTGTCACACTTGTCTTCACAGTTCATGCACCACAGAATGATCGCAGCTTGGCATATTATTTTATGAATGTTGCTTCCACGCAGTTTGGGGTGGCTGAGGGTAACGGTGGTCCTGGATTTGGACTTAGTGAGGCTACATACAGGTGGGACCCAGAACCCTCCTCCTCTGGCCTGGTGACCTGGGCCCTGGGCACCTCCAGCTCGCACAGTGTCTCCTTCTCCCCCCAGCTAATGACTTAGTGGCCCTGGAGGTTCTCGGAGTGAGCCTGCTCAGCCATTACCGGCCCCTCCCCTCCCAGGCATTGACTCCTCAGGGCAGTCTTGCACGAGGTCAGGAAGAGTGGGAGGTTCCTGTCTGGAACAGAGTGGAAGAAACACCCCTAGAGTTAGTTTCCAAAATCGACTCTGGCTGGGTGGCACTGGAGCAGCTGGCCAGAGCCTTGATACTGGATCTGGAAACTGCTCTGTGCTGCCTCCTCCAAGGCCTTGGACAGGTACATTTGACCATGCTGTGCCTCAGTTTCTCCTTCTGCAATGTAGGTGCAATGTAGCTACGAGTAGAAACAGGTTCTCAGACAAGCATTTAGGACTGCAGTGTGAGCTCTAAGGATTCATATTCCAGACTCTATTCTGCACAGATGGTGGAAACTTTACCCCTGACCAGTTGAAGACAACCCCGCCTCTTTCCTCAGCTTTCCTGGAGCTGGATGACCCTGAGAACACTGTGCCTCCTGGGTGCCAACCCTCTGAGCTAGCCTTGGCTATCCATGAGGACACTGTGCCTCCCGGGTGCCAACCCTCTGAGCTAGCCTTGGCTATCCATGAGGACACTGTGCCTCCCGGGTGCCAACCCTCTGAGCTAGCCTTGGCTATCCATGAGGACACTGTGCCTCCCGGGTGCCAACCCTCTGAGCTAGCCTTGGCTATCCATGAGGACACTGTGCCTCCCGGGTGCCAACCCTCTGAGCTAGCCTTGGCTATCCATGAGGACACTGTGCCTCCCGGGTGCCAACCCTCTGAGCTAGCCTTGGCTATCCATGAGGACACTGTGCCTCCCGGGTGCCAACCCTCTGAGCTAGCCTTGGCTATCCATGAGGACACTGTGCCTCCCGGGTGCCAACCCTCTGAGCTAGCCCTGGCTATCCATGAGGACACTGTGCCTCCCGGGTGCCAACCCTCTGAGCTAGCCCTGGCTATCCATGAGGACACTGTGCCTCCCGGGTGCCAACCCTCTGAGCTAGCCCTGGCTATCCATCCTCTAGCCTTGCTCATGAGTAGCAGTTCAAGTGGTTGCCACGGAGATGCTCCTTGGGCCTGTCCACAGCCTCTCCCACACCAGCCCAGCTGCTCTCTCTGTTACTTCATACTCGGAGCCGTGTGGAAATCACCCTGCAGCTCTTGTACTGTGTGCAGCTGACACTCTGTCATGGTGGACGCTCCAATGGCCCTGTACATACTGCACGGATGGTGCCTGACCAGGCCAAGCAAATGCCCAAAACTTGACTAATGCAGCTGCAGTAGAGCAGAATGTCCCTCTGGAATGAGGGATCACCCCTCAGCTCAGTCACTTGTCCTGGAGGAAAGGGAGGCCTGGGAGGCTCCATTATTTACCTTTAAAAGAGGCCAGTGGGAGCTAGCGAGGTGGCTCAGGGGTTAAGGACGCTGCTCCTGCAGAGGACCCGGGTTCAATACCCAGCACCCACATGTTGGCTAACAACCATCCATAACTCCAGTTCCACACAATTCCATGCCTCTTCTGAGCTCCTTGGGCATTGCATGGCATTGCACCTGTCTATGTGCAAGCAATGCACTCATAGAAGTTAAATTAAAATCATGAATAAAAAAACAGGCCAGTGTTTTGAAATAAAATCTCCTGTTTTTTTTAAATATTGGCAAAACTTCATTTGAAATTTATGATGTGGCTGAGTGTGGTAGGTCACACCTGTAATCCCAGCATTTGGGAGGCTGGGACAGGAGGATAGCCATGAGTCTGCGGCCAACCTGGGTTTCTAAACCATAAAATAGAATGAAATAGATGAATAAATAAAAGGCAGCTGTGGGCCAAGTACGAAGTGTCTGGCAGCAGTTGCTCTGTGGACAGGGACTGCAGCCTCCACTGGGCTCCCCAGACCTGGGCTGAGGTCAAAGCTATACCTGTCAGGGATCTGGCCCCTTCCTCTTGGTATTAGGAAGAGGGGCTCAAGTCAGTCTCCATGAGGTTCCTGTGCCTCAAACAGGCCTTAAAGAGAACATGTTTTCAGTTTAATAAGGAAATGAGCATACCTGTCCAACCTCACTTCATCCATCCTTCCACTCATACACCCATCTGTTCATCCAGTCATCCATCCACCCATTCCTTCACCCACGAATCTACCCATCTGCCCTTCCACTCACCTCAACTGCTGCTCATCCACCCACCCACCCATCCACCCATCCATCCACCCATCCATCCACCCACCCATCCATCCATCCATCCACCCATCCATCCGCCCATCCATCCACCCATCCATCCGCCCATCCATCCACCCATCCACCCATCCAACCATCCACCCATCCATCCATCCATCTGCCTACTGATTTATACCTCCACCTATCCTTCCATCCATTTCATCTATCCATCCAACCATCCACTGACCTGACCTTCTGCTCATCCACTTATCCATCCATCCACCCACCCATCCATCCATCCACCTACTCATCCATCCATCCATCCATCCACCCATCCATCCACCCATCCACCCATCCACCCACCCACCCATCCATCCATCCATCCATCCATCCGTCCAGTCATCCATCCACCCATTCCTTCACCCACGCATCTACCCATCTGCCCATCCACTCACCTGAACTGCTGCTCATCCATCCATCATCCACCCATCCATCTACCCATCCACCCATCCATCTACCCATCCACCCATCCATCCATCCATCCATCCACCCACCCACCCATCCATCCATCCACCCACCCATCCACCCATCCATCCACCCATCCACCCATCCACCCACCCACCCATCCATCCATCCATCCATCCATCCGTCCAGTCATCCATCCACCCATTCCTTCACCCACGCATCTACCCATCTGCCCATCCACTCACCTGAACTGCTGCTCATCCATCCATCATCCACCCATCCATCTACCCATCCACCCATCCATCNATCCATCCACCCATCCATCCACCCATCCATCCATCCATCTACCCATCCATCCATCCATCCATCCATCTACCCATCCATCCATCCATCCACCCATCCACCCACCCATCCATCCACCCATCCATCCAACCATCCACCCATCCATCCACCCATCCATCCATCCATCCATCCATCCATCCATCTACCCATCCATCCATCCATCCATCCGCCTACTGATTTATACCTCCACCTATCCTTCCATCCATCTCAACTACCCATCCACCCATCCACTGACCTGGCCTACTGCTCATCCACTTATCCATCCATCCATCCGCCCATCCATCCATCCATCCATCCGTCCGTCCATCATTCCATCCATCCGTCCATCCATCTATCCACCCACCCGTCCATCCATCCATCCATCCATCCCTTCACCCACCCATCATTTATACCTCCACTAATCCACCTATCCATCCATCCACCCACCCATCTCATCTATTCTCCACTCATTCATCCATCCCTACAGCTATCTGCCTCTCCCCTTCTCCCTCTATCTGTCCTGCTACCTCTTCATCCCTTCCTCCCTCCTTTCATCCATCTCTCAAGCAACAAAAAATCCTGAGGACTCAGAGCTGTAGACACAGCCATGCACAAATGGAATGAAATCCTTCCCATTCTGGGCCGGTGTTCCAGCGGGAGAGCCAGTGGTCACGAAAGGAAAGAAGCAAGGAAACCAGTAACACACTGGACAAGGATGGGTATCAGGACAAGAGTAGGGCAGCATGAGCGGCTGAGTGAGTGTGTCGGTGTGTCTGGGTGTCTGTGTCACATGCTCACATATTTGAGAAAAAGCCCTAAATGGCAGGGAGAGTAAAAGGAAGCCAGTATTCATCTTGGCCTTAACCTTGGAAATGCATTTTCAGTGACCAATTAAATTATGCTTTATTTAGGAGAGGGAGATCTATGCCTGCCCCTTGAGTGTACTGAGTAGCAGTTGTGCAGGGGTGGGCCGGGCCTGGCCTGTTAGTCACCTCATGGGCCCAAGGAAGTTCCCCTCCTTTGCCACATCTGCAGGCACAAGCGCATCTCCAGGTGGCTCACCTGTCCCATCACCAGAGCCACCCTATGGCTGTCCCCACAGCTCTGCTCCACATGGACAGCACATGCACTCCCACAGCCACCCCTTGTCAACCCCTAAAACACTCTGAAAGGAGTCAAGTTTCTACGGACATCAGGTTTACTTTGCGGTCAGCCCTGGAAGGCATGCAGCAGCCTAGGGTAGGCTGGGAGAGTCTGGGACTCCCCGCCCAGGACAGCGAGTGCAAGGGAGCCTCAGCCATGAGCAGCACAGCCTGGGGACCGTCCTGTACGGGTGGCCAGCTAAGAAGGCAGAATGTCAGCTGTGGACCCTGGCCTGGCCCTGGATGAGGCTGGAGCTCCCTGAGCTGACTGACCCCAGAGCCACCTGGGAGCCACCCGGGGGAGGGGCTGTGTACAGATGGAGGCAGGGACCCTAGCCCCGCCCCCAGAGGCCCTGCCAGCCCCTACTGCTGCCCCTCCCCCCGGGGTGGAAGGCTTAGCTCTCCTGGCTCAGCACACAAAGTCCTCCAGAGCAGATGGTGCCCCATCCCAGGTCAGGTCCTGCCTGCCTTTCACATGAAAATGGGGAAATGGCCAAGCAGATGCCCACCAGATCTGATGCCTACCACACCACCACTTCCCCGGGTGCTGTAACCACGGGATAGAGTGACCTCACTCTCCGCTCCCCAGGGCCACTGTGCCGCTGTGGGAGGTTCTCAGACAAGAAGCATCCATGGTCACTCCTGCCTGGGGACCACAGCCAGGAGGCCTTGGCCCTGTGCTGGCCACACAGACAGGAGTGCCTGGATTCTAGGAGGGGAGGATCCCTAAATGTAAAAGGGGACAACACCCCGTCCATGGCAGTCGCTGAGGTGGTGAGGGCCTGATGGCTTTTTGGGAATCTGAGGCTGAGTCTCCTTTGGGCCAAATTAGCTGATAGACACTCTACCAGAGCCCAGGGTTTGGCAGGCTGGGACAGGATGGAATGGTGACTTGGGACCTGGCTGTGGAGGGGTCAAAGCAGGGTTTCTCTGGGCTTTGAGACCTGCTCTGAGCTCAGATCAACCCTAGGGTGGGGCAGGGGCTTGCCATATGGGGCCTCTGGGCTCCTGTACTGTCCTACTGCCTGAGTCCTGTCCCCATGTAGCCATGGGGACGTCTTTGGGACATTCACCCTGCTCAGGGCCACTCCCCTCCCTGGGAGGACACCGTGATGGCTGCTGGAATTTTTTCCACACGGATGTCACATTTGCAAATCCCCTTCCTTCTCTGTTTGGTTCTTGGTCTCCGTGTCCCCAGTAGAAGGTAACTCCCAGGCCCTCGCCCTCAGTGCACTCCCAGGGCCAACACCAGTGAAGCCTGGCTCACAGTCCAACTGGGAGTGCACGTGCTCAAGGAATGAATGATTGGAGGTGGCTGGATTGGGTGTGGAATCCCCACAGGCCCGTGGGTTTGAGCAGTTGGTGTCCGGATGGCGGCGCTGCTTGGGAAAGTTGAGAACCTTAATGAGGTGGAAGCTTGCTGGGGGAAGTGGGTCGTGGGTGGGTGGTGTCCTTTCCTGTCCTCTTTCTGCTTCACGGCTGTAGGTGCAATGTGACCACTTCTGCCACCATGCGGTCCCCACCATGATCGACTGTCTCCCTGAAGTTGCTTCTTGTCAGACATTTTGTTAAGACAAGAAAAGTAGCTAATAGTAATGGACAGATAGACAGATGGATGGGTGGACAGATGGATGGATGGACAGATGGACGGATAGATGGGTGGACAGATGGATGAATGGACAGATGGACGGATGGATGGGTGGACAGATGGATGGACAGATGGATGGATGGATAAACGGACAGACTTTGTCGAGCTGGGCCCTGATCATCAGGTGTTATCGCCCATCTTCCCCCTCACTCTAGCCACCCCAATCTTGACCATTTCCGTGACACCCAGGACTTTTCCTGCCATAGCACCTGTTCTTCTGTGCCTGAGAGCTCTTCTGGAGGACACTTCAGTGGCCCTGAGCAGGGTGAATGTCCCAAAGATGTCCCCGTAGCTACATGGGGACAGGACTCGGGCAGTAGGACAATACAGGAGCCCAGAGGCCCCACATGGCAAGCCCCTGCACCAGCCTAGGGTTGATCTGAGCTCAGAGCAGTTCTCAAATCCCAGAGACACTTGGCTTGGACCCCTCCACAGCCAGGTCCCAAGTCACCATTCCATCCTATCCCAGCCTGCCAAACCCTGGGCTCTGGTAGAGTGTCTATCAGCTAATTTGGCCCAAAGGAGACTCAGCCTCAGATTCCCAAAAAGCCATCAGGCCCTCACCACCACAGTGACTGCCATGGAGGGGGTGCTGTCCCCTTTTCCACACCTGTGTCACAGCCCTGCTTGACCACCTTGCTTAAAACTACAAGCCAAGGGCTACAAAGCAAGACTCTGTGTCAAAAACAAACATATAAAACAAAATAAAACAACCATCTCCACACCTAGTCCTCTGTCTCTGCTTTGTTTTCTTCGCAACACTCAGCGTCTCCCAGTCTCTCTCTCTCTCTCTCTCTCTCTCTCTCTCTCTCTCTCTCTCTCTCTCTCTCCCTCTCCCCCCCTCCCCTCACCCCTCCGACTCTGGTGCTGAAGGTGGAACCCAAAGCCTCTGGCATCTAGGTAGTGCTTTCACACTGAGCCACACACCCCCCCCCCCGCCCCCGTGCCAGGGTCTCTGTTTTGCTGATGGTCTCCCTCTGGGCAGCAGGGCTGCCCCAAGTGGGATGTGGCTTGGCTTATTCCCATCTATGTCCTGGCACCTGGGACAGCGAGTGCCTGACACACAGCGGGTGCTTAGTAAATATTTATCCTATGAGTGAGAGCATCCTAAGAGGTCAGACAAAGAACAGTTCCCCAGATGGATGGGTGGGTTAGCATTTCTCTATGGAAATGAGAATTTGAGATGAGATCCAGGGTGGCATGCTTCATGGAAGAAAATTCCAAATAGGGCCAACTGCTGTTTGTGGGGCTGGGGGTGGGTAGACTCTCCCAAGCTCTCTCTGGCTTTTTTTTTTTTTTTTTTAATGCTTTCCAAGGTGCTCACATCCCCTGCTGGCTGGTGACAGTTCTTCAGCAATTAATCCCATGTTTTATTCATCTTCCAATTCTTTAAAGCTGTAAATCAAACTGGGTGCTTCACTAACCACGTTCCAAGCTCCTGTGTAGCAAATAACAGCTCTTTTGCATACTAAGCAGACCTCTGTGTCTCCAGAGAAAGAGCCCCTCCTGGCACTCGCAGCTCTGATTGCAGCCACAGCAGCAAATCAGAACAAATATGTCTGCATCCCATTTGCATCATGTTCGACTCGGTCTCCCAAAGTTTCCTAAATCACTTCAAAGGAGTCACGGCCTCTCAATGCCTGAAAACGCCAGCCCACAACCGCTGGATTTACTGGGTGAATAAAGGCACCTGGGTGCCATCATGTATCAGGAAATAATCTCCAGGTGCACGTGCGCCCCATAAATTTGCTACTTAGGAAAAAAAAAAGCAGCTGGCTTATCTACATGATGCCAAATTTATGTCCTTAGTACAACGATCAAGACGGGGGGGGGGGCAGTGGGCTTCCATCTTGGACCTGCTCAGCTCTCACTCCTCCATTTGGGCCAAGTGGCCAGAGAAAGACCCGGAAGGCACAGGGCAGCAGCTGTGGCCCCTGACTCTGTGACATGGAACCTGTAACTGGGTTCCTCAGAGCTTCTGTTTCCTCAACCGAGTGGTGGCGAGCAGGGCGGGATTCTCTGTGGCAGGCTCTGACCTGAGCTTTATGGGCAGTAGGAGAAGAGAAGGCCATCAGGCCCTGCCTCCAGGGAATTCAAAGGTATCAGGTCAGGGAGTAACCCTGAGGCTGGATGAGCCCAGATGGTGATGAGCCAGATGACCGCTGACTGGCATCTAATCCGTGTACAGCTGGATTGCGTTACTTGGGGCACAAAATATCAGCCCACTTATGACAATCGTGGCCAGCTCACAGTCCCTAACTTTTTATGAACAACAACCTCTTTATAATTCATGGAGCAGCAGAACTATGTTTGAACCCTACAAGGTGTGGGCTGTGACCTCTGTTTAGAGCTAGGAGCAGAGGCCAAGGAGAAGGAGGAGCAGACACTTGCCTGGTACCGGGGCTTATGGGTACAAGACAACCTCACTACACTAGGAGGCCTTCTGAGACTCCAGTTCCTTTCCCAAGCCCTGAGTTTATTTACCCCCATCAGCAACAGCAAGATTCATTTTTAAATGTTTGATGTTGGGAGTTTGGAACTCAGGGCCTTATACATGCAAGAATTCTGCCACTGAGCTACACCCCCACCCCTTACTAGTAAATTTTAGACAGTTCAGCCTTTCCTACTCCTCCAGCCCCTGGTTTTATTTAAAAATTTGAGACAGTCTTTTGCAGAGTGGCCCTGGATGACTTTGTATCCTGTAGCTGACACAAGCCCTGAAACGTGTGACCTTGCAGCAGCCCCAGCCTCATGAGTAGCTCTAATTATGGGCCTGCGCCACCAGACCTGGCACCATCGCTTTCTGTTCTTCTTGGAGTCACTTTCTGGTGTTATATGAATACATCATGGACATGCCTTGTTGATGTCACAGCCCACCTGGAGAGAAAGCCAGGATGGATCTTCACTGCAGAGTTCTTCCCAGTGGCAGTGTCCTGCGCAATAACGGCACGCAAAGCCAGAGCTCCAGGGAATCACAGCCAAGTGAGCTTTAGTCCCTTATTTATTCATTCAATGAACATTTACCCTGTGTTCCACATGCTGGACCCTGAGCCACGTCTTTAAGCCACAACAGTGGACAAGCCACAGTTTCCATCCTCCTATAATTGGCACAGTCACTAGAAGCCAGCACTCACAGGAACAAGGTTTGTGAAGTGCTACAGAGACTCAGGGTTATGGCACAGGGAGAAGGACACCCAAACCTGGATTTCTTAGAGACTTGGAGCTAGGAGTCAAGAGCAAAGGTTCTTTCAGGAAGATGTGGAGGTCAGTGGAGGGGAGAAGGCAGGAAACACAGCACCAGCCAGCAAGCAGCCACTGTAGGCAACTGAGGTGCAGTCCTACTGGGACACTCTGGGAGCCAGAGGGGAGCCCCGCCAGAGCTCAAACCCGTCATCTACTGGGATCCCCAGCTGCGGCAGCCTGTCCTTTGCAAGGTGCTGAATCTTTTGTGATCCTAGCCTGCCAGCGGGCAGAGAGGCTCCACTCTGGAGCCATCCTCAGGCAGAGAAGCCATGTGAGGTCACCCTGTAAGCTCTGAGCTTCCTGGAAGGCAAGGCAGCATGTGACACACAACCCTGTATTAGTTGGGATGGGTAGGGAGAATACAGGGCAGTAAAGCATGTGTGTCTGCTTAACTAGAACATATGACTACCCCACCCAGATGCTGACAGGTTAACCTTTAAAGGAGATCACCATTTGAACCAGTAGACTTTGATTTTTTTTATTATGTGTATGAATGTATTGTCTGCATGTAGGTTTGTGCACCCATGTCATTCAATGCCTCAGAGGTCAGAAGAGGGCGTCGGATTCCCCTGGAACTGGAGTTTTCCTGGAATTGGAGTTACAGATGGTTCTCAGCCACCATGTGGGTGCTGGGGAATCAAACCTGGGTCCTCTGCAAGAGCAGTCAGTGCTCTTAACCGCTACGCCATCTCTCCAGTCCCTGGACCGGTAGACTTTGAACAAAGCAGGTGACTCTCCATGTGAGTGGCCTCAATCTCTGGTGACTCTCTTAAAAGAAAAGTTGGAGGCTGGAGAAATGGCCTAGCAGTTAAGAGTACTGACTGCTCTTGCAGAGGAACTGGGTTCGATCCCCAGCATCCACATGGCGGCTGAGAGCCGTCTGTAACTCCAATTCCAGGAGAACTCCAGTCCCAGGGGAATCGGACACCCTCTTCTGACCTCGGAGGCATTGCATGACACAGGTGCACAAACCTATATGCAGACAGTACACTCATACACATAAAAAATAAATCAAAAATTTTTTAAAAAAAGAAAAGTTGGAGGTCCCTCAAAGCAGAGGAAGTTCTGCTTCCAGACCATTCTGCCTGGGTTTCCATATTTGGTGCTTGAGATGGCAGAATCAACTCTGGCTGGAAGATTTGGCCCTTTTGGCTGCAGACATCAGACCTGGACACAGGAGCCAATTCATTATCACATGAGCCAAATTATTTTTTTTTATTTTTTTATTATTAATTTTATTTATTTCTGTATGTGTATGAATGTACTGTCTGCATGCAAGTCTGTGCACCTGTGTCATGCAATGCCGCGGAGGTCAGAAGAGGGTGTCGGATTCCCCTGGAACTGGAGTTCTCCTGGAATTGGAGTTTCAGACGGCTCTCGGCCGCCATGTGGGTGCTGGGGATCGAACCCGGGTCTTCTGCAAGAGCGGTCTGCGCTCTTAACCGCTAGGCCATCTCTCCAGCCCCATGAGCCAAATTCTTTATCGCCCCCCCCACCCCTCGCCCAAAGCAGCTGTGATGTAACATCCGCTATGACAGGAGAGGACGAGGAGTTACATACATGATCTGGTGAGAAGACATTAGAGCAGCAGGTCTGAAGGCCCTGCAGTGGGAATGTGTTTGGTGCAAAGTGAACAGGGGACAAAGGTATGAGATAAGTGTGGGTGACAGGTCAGATGGGGTCATAAGCCGCAGTGAAGGGTTTGGGTTTCAAAGGCCCTGGGAAGTCACTGGAGATTATAGAGGAGAGAGTGCCAGTCTTGACTGCACTCTGTAAGGCTCACCCTGGTGCCCAGTCTGGGCATCAGTAGGACAGGAGGTCCTATACAGGGCTGTCAAAGAAGGACGGTAGCTTAGGTGATGGAGGAAGCGTTGACAGTAGGTAGGGGCCTGCTGTCCAAGGGCCAGGGCACAAGGACCCTGGGCACAGCCTTCCCCAGGTCAGTGGGGTGATGAGGACAAGAATGTGTGGAAGGGATTTACTGCTGCTGGGGAGGCCGAGAAGCTGGGGGCGGGGGGGGGGGAGCCCTGAGACTGCCGGAACTGGACGGGAGGCTGAGGATAAAAGGTCCAGGGAGCCTGACAGGAGGAAGGTCAACGGCACCTCTAGTACCAAAAAGACGAACGAGGGGCCGGAGAGATGGCCTAGGTGTTAGGAGCACGACTGCTCTTGCAGAGGACCGGGGTTCGATCCCCAGCACCCACATGGCGGCTGAGAACCATCTGTAACTCCAATTCCAGGAGAACTCCAGTTCCAGGGGAATCCGACACCCTCTTCTGACCTCCGCGCATTGCATGACACGGGTGCACAAACCTACATGTAGACAGTATGCTCATACACATATGAAAATTAAAAATTAAAAAAAAAAGACGAACAAAACTGGGCACACTTAGGAGGGAGAGCTCCATGAGACCGAGGCCAGCCTGGTCTACGTAGTGAGTTCCAGTCCAGCTGGGGCTACAGAGAGACCCTGTCTCAAAAAGACAAAAGACTCAAAGAAAAAAAAAAGGAAAAGCAGATCAAGCAGGAAGCCTGAGACAGAGCCTCCAGTCTGCCCTGGGAGGGGCTGGGAACGTGCAGAGAACTGGCAGGAACCTGGGTAACCCAGAGGGGGTCGGGACTCGAGCAGAAAGGACCCTGGGGAACTCGCTGTCCAGGGGCGCAGCAGCATTCGCATCTGGGCTCTCTAAGCACAGTTGGTCTGGGACAGATCCCATTCCCCTGACATCGGATCTTGGAGGGCAGGATTTGGTGAGGAGGTTAAGAGAGCTGTGACATCACTCACAATGCATGGGTGTAGGCGAGAACACACCCATGCGCACATGGTCACATATGCCCACGGAAATGCATGCACACATAAACATACATCCCTGATAAAGCTGCTATGGTGCCCTTCAGCAGACAGAATCTTCTACAGCTGCAGTGTATACAGAGAGCACACACTTACACTCAAATACACATGTGTACATATGCATGCATGTCCCCCCACCCTGTACAGTAGCTGGTGGCGACCTGCTGATGAGGCTCTTGGGCAAGTGCCAAATTCTTGTCCAAAGCTCTGGAGGTCATCAGTGGCCAGGCCACAGGAACAGCCATGATGGAAGCATCGAGCCTGTGATACTGAGTGCCCTGCATTGGGCCTCGACCACCCTGGGCCTCCCTCCCCAGGCTCTTTTACTTCCAAGCCAGAGGTGGTCCATGGAGGAGCTGAGGACGGGCTGCCCCTCATACAGGCTGTCACCATTGGCCGCTGTCCCCATGAGCAGGAGTTCAGCCTGTGTGGGGGACCTGGGCATGGCTACTTGACATTGCAGTGCCACTCAGCTTGCCTGAAGGTGCCAGCAGAGGCTCACACACTCCTGGGTGTGTCACAAGCCCCATACCGCCACTGTCTCATAACATGCTTAACATGCATGACAAATGAGACAGGACAGAATTCGAAACTTCAGGGGACCTGGGAAGAGAAAATAGCCCCACCCACTCTCTGGATCTGGTTAGCATCTTACACTGGCTGAGAGTCAAGAATTTACACACACACCACACCCCTGTGAAGATTGCCTACATGAAGACAATATTCTGTTTTCTGAGAGATTTCCAAACAGCTAATGAACCATGTTCAAGGCCAGGCTGTATGTGACCTTCGAGTTTAGCCTCATTGCCCACCTCTCTCCTCTACAAGCCTGTACTTTTCTGAGAAAATCTCCCAAGCAAGAATCTGAACCATGTTCACAGTTGAAACACATTTTGACCTCCTTGTGACCCATGAATAGCAAGAATCCCTTTAACGACTTTGGCTCGCATTCTATTGTATCCACACTTCTTTGTTAAACCTGTGCAGTGCGCCTTATAGGCCACATTGCCACCTCCTTTACATGAGAAAAGTTCTGCTGCTACCACCAAGCCTGACAACCTGAGCTCAATTCCTGGGATCCATGCACAAATTCATAGACATAAAACTCAAACACATTCATTATACTCAATAGTTATATACCATTATTGTATATAAGTTGTACGCCACACGCTATAGTAAATATCTCTCTATTATAAGTAAACAAATATACATAGCATATGTATGTTTTTGATTATTCATTTTTATTTCTACATTTGTAGTGTTTACCAGCATATTATTGCCTGCCCCACATGCCTGAGGCGGGACGAAAGAGGGTGTGAGATCCCCTGGAACTGGAGTTACAGATGGTTTGTTAGCTGCCATGTGGGTGCTGGGAACCAAACCTGGGTCCTCTGCAAGTGCAGGCCAGTGCTCTTAACTGCCTAGCCATCTCTCCAGGTCTGTATGCATGCCTCTATGTACCTACTCCTTGGGTGCATATTACCTTTTAAAAAAAAAAAACAGCTTTCCTTCTTTTTGGGTTGTCCTGAAATTCTTTTCTGTGTAAGTCAAGGTCCCGCAGTCCCTGAGTAGAAGTCTCTGGAGAGAACTCCCCAGGCTGCACAGCCAGCAACTTTGAATCACATCTTCCCCAGTGGCCAATGAGGAACTGGCTAAAGCATTGTCATTCTCCATGAACTAAAGGAGGCAAGAGCAGTGATAGGGGTGTTCATTGGGCATTTAAAATGCAGAAGGCTACAGGGAGACCCTGTCTCGAAAAGACAAAAAAAAAAAAAAAAAAAAAATGCAGAAGGCACTTGCTGGGAACCTGAATAGAATAATGCCTTCAGACATTATGACAACCCTAGGAGGGAAGAGCCACAGTCATTCCCACTTTACAGAGGAGAATGCTGAGTTCAGGCATAGCTACTCAGAGCCACCGGACTTCTCAATTCAAGTTCATGCTCATGTCACTGTAAGGCACTCGTGCTGAGAAGGTTATGGGCTGGGACACAACTGCCATCTGTGGACGCTCAGTGCCCTCTGCCACACCCAACTCATCCCAGTGTGCCACCTAAAAATGTAGGTGTCTGACATTCACTGACTGTGATCCACAGCTCCCTTGCTGGGGGGAGGTGATGCTCACTGCCCCTGTTCTGTGCTGTTGGGAACCCTCTCTCCTCTTATCGTGGCCTTTGCATTCTCCATCACCGGCCTGTGTACAAGAATCTTCTTCTGTGGAGCAAACACATCCACCCACTCCAGTGAGAACAGCAGCCCCACACATCCCTGGGGCTCTGAAGTGGAAAACCCAGACATCTTCATCTTCATAAACACCTTGCAAGGCCTCCCCAGGGCTGGGCTTATCAAAGTGGGCCGTTCTGTCTCCCAGAGGCCTGGAATTCAGACTTTCAGGGAGAGCTCAGGCCATGACAAAGGGGCTGTCAATCACAGCATCCCTGGACAGTTGTCAGAGCTACACACTGTTACATGCCTCAGCTTCCTACCCTTTCAGCCTGGCACCAGGCCTAGGAGGAGTATGCCACTGTGAGCCTATGCTGCAGGGGAAACTGAGGCATGTGGAAGTCAAACATCTGGCGTAGAACCCAAGTCCAGGAAATCCAGTGCTTCAAAAGAAGGCCAGTCCTCCACTGTGCCCCCTCCTCGTCCTGCTGAGCGCCTGGAGTCCTCGTTCCATTTCCTCGGTGGTGTTGGGGTGAAGTGTTGCTGAAGGATGTCGACAGCTGTCTCTACAGCCCAGCTCTGGATTTCTTCATGTTTTAATATGCCAGGAGCCCTGAGGGGGAGGCGTTCTGAGTCACACTGTGACCCCATTCTGCTCTGTCTGGTAGACCTGGGATGTGGGTGAGACTCCGGGCCCAGACACCAGGGAGGCTCCTTAACCAAAGGGCCCTAGCTAAGCCTGTCCCTGACCTCTCCCTCCTCCTTCCTCCCACAGTGGAAACAAGGTGATGCCGGGAGCCACGAGGACTCACTGAGATGCTGTGTCTCACTTGCAGATACCAGCCCCATGCTGGTATTCAGTTGGTGTTCAGTTAACATAGCCATCCTCATGTCTCCTCAGATGCAGCAGGGCCCTAGATCTGCCTTGTCTGACCACTGGAGAGGATCTGCCTCAGACATCTCTGTGACAGACATTTAGAAAACATTTTTGCAAAAGGACATTGCCTCTCAGATCCACAGGGTGAAGCCTGGCATCTCTGCCTTCATTTGGGGGCTGTCTTCATTACTTTGTCTCAAACTCCAACCTGGCTGTACTGAGTGTGGCCCGTCTCATCCTCCTTTGAAGCTGAAGGATGGAGATAAGTTATTATCCTAAACCTGCAGTCTCCTTGGATTGCCAGAACAAGGACAGGAAGGACCAACCTCTCCCAGATGATGGCAATTCCCCACGAGTGTGAGACTGCCGCTTGGAGGAGAAGGGATCGTCTCGCGGGAGCTAGATGCCAAGCAGCAACAGGACACAGCCCTGGTGATAAGGTCAGCTGGGCACCGCCTGGTCCCTGGAGGAGGATTGAGAGGCATGTGGCACTACGGACACCCCATGCGATAGTTCTCATGCTCACATGTCCCTTCTTTCATATTTATGAAGGGCAACCCCTGTCACCAGCACTGCCCCAAGTCACAGGGAGAGCCCAGAAGGACAAAGTCTTCTTGGGGTTGACGTTCTACACAGCTCTGTGGCCCTCACTGAGATGGACATGTGGGCCAGACCTATGGGCAGTGGTGCAGGTATTCTCGGAGGATGTTTACCACAGGCAAGTCGCTTGTACAGTGGTCCTGGGATGGAGCCTCCTGGAATGTTCTGGGACCAGTGAGGAGGCCAACATCTGTGCCAGAATAAAGAAGGGGCAGTTTGGAAGGGGGTGGGTGGGGGTCCTAGGGTCTCGAGCTTTTACCTACAGGGTTCTGAGCAGGAGAGGGACATAATTGAGTTCTATTTTATAGCTTCTTTTTCTTCCTTTCTTTCTTCCTCTCCTTTCTTTTTCTTTTTTTCCTTTATATTTATTTATTTATCCATTCATTCATTTATTTTTTGAGATAGGGTCTCCCTGTAGCTCTAGGCCTGGAACTTGCTATGTAAACCAGCCTGGCCTTGATCTCACAGAGATCTTCCTGCTTCTGTCTTGCCTCTTGAGTGCTGGGATTAAAGGTCTATTCCACCACGTTCAGCCAATTCTACCACTTCTTATGGCTACATACTGGGGAGAGGGTGAAGCTGGAGAACAGCACAGAGTCTGGAATATTCCAAGCAAACTGTGATGATGCCTGGGTTGGGATGTTGGTGGTAGAAGTGGTACAGGGTAGTCAGACGATGACCAGAGCAGGAGACAAGGTCCTCAGGGAAAAAGCCTTCATGGCAGAAGCCCCCTTCATAGAGCCGAGATTCCCCAGAACTCCATAGGATCCTTGCACCTCATCGGTCAGAAGTGGGTCAATCTCACCGCCCACAGGCACAGCGGTGGGATGCACAGTTGGTTTAGAGAGCTGCTGGGCTGCCTTCCCAGCTGGGTGGGGGATTGCGAGAGGGCTTGGCAGTAGGTGCTGTTCAGCAGGAGGAAGGTCTGAGGGGAACTGCGGCCAGCCTTGACCACGGCACTCAGCACACGAGGACCCAGGTGTAAGGTAACTTGCCTGGGTTTGACCAGAAACATGGAGCGTCTGCCTCAGAGACTCAGAAAGTTTGAATGTGAGGACAAAGGTCGGGCCCAGTCAACATGCAGCTCTGGCTTAGGACTGTCAGCAATGACCTGCCTAACTTCAGCTTGCCAGGAGTCTGCAGACCCGCCCAGCTGGGTACTGTCACTCACTTTGGGTCCCAGCGTTCCTTAGGACACGCTGCCCCCACCGTCAAGGCACTAGAATTCCTTCCTTTGTGCCTCAACTCCAGGAAGGACCATGAACGCCCTTGTCATTAGAGACCTTTGTGCAGAAGAGGGGAAGGTGTGAGCATGCGTCCTTCCGATCCCACTCAAGCTGTACCTGAGCTGGAGAAGCCTCTGGGGGAGGGTGGCCCTGCTGCTGACGCCCAGGACCTCCCCACTGGTATTGGCTTTTCCGCCGCCAGCCTCAAGTGGAGCTGACCCCACCCCTGGCTGTCTTAATAGACATGCTGCCTGCCTCTAGCCAACCAGAGAGCAGCATCACACTCTTTCCATTGTGATTGGTTCACAGATGGGCACCCGACTTAGGGCTACCCATTCAGATTCAGAGAGGTATCTCGGGCTTTCCACTGGAGAAAAGGCTGTCTCTGGACAGGATATCTGGAATGGATAATGCGTCTGAAGCTACCGAACGCACAGATCTGTGAACTCCTGTAGCCTGGGCTGTGGCCTGCACAAAGCGCATCAGGACTGAGCTAAGAGGGTGCTGAGACTGTTATGTGGTCCCAGGTCCAACCAGGCCTGTCATGAGACACCTTCTGCTTCCTTCTTTCTGGAACCAGCTGGGGATGGCTTCCTGCCGCTTGCTGCCAAATGAGACTTCACCGGTAACCTGGGGCAGAAGATCAGGCCCACTATTAGGTCGGCCTCCTTCCATCACCAGTGTGTGGGGGCACTTCATAAGGCCGCTGGGGACCAACACAGACTTAGGTGCCAGGCAGGAACAGTGATCTGGAGCTGGAGAGATGGCTCAGCAGTTAAGAGCACTGGCTGCTCTTGTAGAGGACCCAGGTTCAATTCCTAGCACCCACATAGCAGCTAACAACAATCGTCCATATCTCCAGTTCCAGGGAAATCCAACGCCCTCTTCAGACTTCCACTGGCATTGCAGAACACAGGTGCGCTTACACACATGAAGGCAATATACTCATATACATTAAAAAAAAAAAAAAAAAAGAGGCAGCGATTGGTAACAGCCCTTCTTCCTGGGGTCTAGGACAGAATGAATTCACACATGAAGACATGAAGCACAGGGAGATGCTAATAAGTGGTGGGCATTTGAGAGGATCACAGACTTTCAGCAGCAAGAGGCTCTGAGAACCATGGACCCAACAGGAAGCTGATGGGGCCCATGCCCTGGGGGAGTTCCACTCCTGGCCCCCCCTATTCTAGACAAAGCTTTGGGGAAAGAGCTTCCCTTCTGTGTGACTCCTGCATCCCAGAATAAAACACCAATGAGCTCCATCCGTAAGAATTCACATCCCAGATGCAGAGGTCAATTGTAGGACAGATTAAATGGGATAATATGTACAAAAGATTGGCACGGTCAAAGCTTCATAATGGTCAGTATTATTCTTAGAGGTGAGTCCATTCTTAGCATATCTGTTCTTAAAGAATGAATCCCCTTATTTACCTCTCACATAAGTCATGTGCTGTGGGCCAGGTATGGTTCAAAGTCAGGGAAAACAATACTGAGCAGCATAGAAGAGACCCTCCCTCACGGATGGATGGAACATTCAGATCAGACATAAACAGTAGAGCAGGCAAACAAGAAGATGCCGAGCTGTGAAGAAGAGAACCAGGAGCACAGTGCAGGCACCAAGAGATGATGAGATGGCATGGGGGGCAGCAAGTTGTGAGCAACAGGGTGGTGCCATGCCCCTCGGGGAAGCTGGCATTGGAGCTGAAGCCAGGAAAAGAGCCAGCCATTGGACTCTCCACAGAGGGATGCCCAAGGGCAAAGGCCCTGAGGTAGGAGCAGGCCCCTGCAGTCAGAACCCCAGCAGCAGGCTTGCACTGGGGTCTCAGAGGGAGGATGGAAGTCCCAGCCTCAGGGAGATGGGCAGGCAGGGGTGGACTCATCCCCCCCAGCCACAGAGCTGTCCCTGGAGAGCCATCCAAGGCAGCCTTATGGTAAATCAAAGAATTTGCCCACTGAGGCGGAGAAGCCGTTAATCTGGCCATCAGCCAAACAGCCTTCTGAGGGCCATAAAGACAGGAGGGAGGGAGGGATCTAGGGCAGCAGCAAACCCAGGTCCCTGAGGAGAGGAGGCCAGGCAGGGGAGGCCTGGGAGCCGTAAATCTGTCTCTAGCCAAAGAAAGTGGTACAGCTGGCGAGGATGCTGGTCTCTGACCAGGACCAGATGGTACAGAGCAGAGGGCCAGGGCCAGGGTGGTCAGTTCTGCCCCTCCCAGAGGGCTTGAAAAGAAGGCTGTTTGTTTTTAGAAGAATGGGACAGAAGCTGAGGGCAACGTCCCCAGGTCCAAGATCTGGAAAGCTTGCTTTCTGACCAGCCCAGCAGGAGAAGACCACTCTGTTAGCTGGGTGAGCTATAAGACTCTGGGTCCTCCATGTCTCTGGGCCTCAGTTTCCAATCTGGATAAATGGAATTAGTTTAAGATTTAATCCATAGTCTGTGAACATTCTTCCAATTACTTCATTCTAGAAATATTAACCAAATGTCTACAGCATGTCTGTCCCACAGCCCCAGTAAGAATCTACTGGTTGCTGCAGAGCTCTGCAGAAGAGCCCTGTGCTTCAACCTCCCCCCTCAGGAAGCGCTGGGCTCTGAAGTGGGAAAGAATGTGTGCAAGGCCACAGAGCTGCCCAAAAGCAGAATGGGGCTCCGAACCAGGGTGCATTCTGCTCTGAGACCCCGTCCACCTCCACACTAGGCTTCTCCCATGTGGGGGAGGGCTATCAAGGGCCCCATTTTACAAAGGGTGAAACTGAAGCCCCAGAAAGACACAGCTTGGCCAATGCCACAGATTCCCTCCTTGGAGTTTCATTCCATGGAACGCTGGGGTGTCTCTGCCATGTCTCCTGGGGGCCACTATAAATGGTGTATTCCTGGGGCAGGATTCTCTGTGTGTTTACCTGCCACTGCTGCTGAGGGAATCCTGGCTGGTGACAGTGCTGTGCGTCCCCCAATCCTTCTGTCTACAGTTGAATGTAAGCAAATGCCTTCTAGCCCTGCTCACAAAACTTACTCTCAAGAAGAGTCTGATAAACTAATTGATATGACTAAGAACAGCATATTGTGGTACTATCCACCTATCCATCCTTCCACCCGTCCATCCATCAATCCATCTACCCATCCATCCATCCATCAATCCATCCATCTACCCATCCATCAATCAGTCTATCTATCTGTCTATCCATTAGCCCATCCACCCACACTTATCTCTCTCCTTCTCTCCATCTGTCCATCCATTCATCCATCTATCTATCCACTTCCCATCTATCCACTAGTCTATCCATCTACCAGCTGTCTCTCTCTTTCTTTCTCCCCATCCACCTATCCATTCATCCACTCATCTGTTCATCCATCTATCAACCCACTCTCCATCTATCCTTCCACCCACCCACTAGCTCATCCATCTACTACCTGTCCATCCATCCATCCATCCATCCAGCTGCTCATCAATCAGTCCATCTATCCATTCATCTGTCCACCCAGCCACCTATCTCCCTGCCCATTCATCTGTCTATCCATGCCTGAAATCACTCATCCAGGGCTTGGGGTGCTCTGGGTCCAGAAGGTCCACCAGCATGACTTTGGAGACCACGGTTGTGCTGGATAGCTTTAGTGTCAACTTGACACACCTGGGTTGAGGGAGCCTCAGTTGGGGAATTGGCTCCATTGGATTGGCCTGTGGCCACATCTGTGGAGTATTGTCTGATTGTTGAGCAGTGTGGGAGGGCTCAGCCCACAACGAGTGGTGCCACCCTGGGCAGGTTGTTGTGTATGGTATAAGAAGGCAGGCTGGGCATGAGCCAGGGGAGCAAGCCAGTGGACAGCATTCCTCCATGGCCTGTGCTTCAGCTCCTGCCTCCAGGTTCCTGCCCTGAGTTCTTGCCTTGGGCTCCCTGAGTGAGAACTGTGACCCAGGAGATGTAAGCTGAATAAACCCTTTCCTCCCCAAGTTGGTGTTGGTCAGAGTGTTTTGTCACAGCAATGGAAGACAAACTAGGACAACGGTTAAAGATGAAACTGCATAGGCATATGGTGGCCACACACAGATTGATGACCCCAGTAAAAATCTCTGAAACTTGAGCTGGATTAGACTCTCAAGTCTGCTCCTTTTTGGCTCAGACCAAGATTCTTCCACGACTTCAGACTGCCCAGCCTTCGGAGCTCTGGGAATGCAACAGGTAAAGATTTGAGGGGCCGGGGGCAGGAGAGTGGACTTACTGACAGCTGGCTGAAGGTGGGGACAGGGAGGGAAGCAAGCCTATATCCCTAGCCTGGAAGCCCATCTGTCATCTGCTGTGCCACCCTGCCCCTGCCCTGCCTCCCCCTGCCCTGCCTCCCCCTATCACCCCTCACGCCCTGCTTCCCCCATTCCCCCCCCCCCGGCCTGCCTCGGCCTGGTGGACTTTCTAAACAGGACGCAAACCACGGAGCAGAGAGAGGGCACCTGGCAAGCCTCCCGCTCTTCTCTGGGAAGCCTCGTTGGGAAAGAGCCAGCCTGGGCTCATGACATCGTGACTCCCCTCCTCCCCTTCTGCCTGCCTCCAGCTGGGGGACAGTTAGCTGACCCCTAGTCCTTAGTCACTGCATGCCCTGGCTTCCTCATCTCTATCTAATATGGATGCAGTCCTCCTTCCTCTGGTTGTAGAGTGTTAGATATTCAAAACACTTAAACAGGACCCGGATGTATATTAATTCCTTAAAAGACAGCAACACCTGTGACACCTCAAAATGGGTGAGTAAAGACCTCTAAAAGCCCACTCTCCCCAAAACCAGCTGAAGTGGGGGGCCTGCAACTTTCCAGGATGCCGGAGAAGGCTCTCAACAATACATAGAATCTTTGCCTAATTAAAAACAGCCAGATCTCAAAAAGAACAGCCATCTTCCATCTCATCTGCCCCTCTTCCACAACCATGAAAACCATCCGCCAGGCAACCCAGCAAGGGTGCAGAAGGGCAGACTCCAAGAAGATTCCAGACCTCGGACCTCAAGGAAGACATGGCACCACTACGGGGCCTTGTCCAGAGTCAGATAATACCAGGTGCGGGTTAGAACAGAGGTCACCACCACCACCACCACCACCACCCACCACCCCCCACCCGCACCACCCCCACCCTCACCCCGCCCCCCTCCCCTGTGCTGCTGGTAGGAGGCATTTTGGGAAGCTTTCCATGACCGCTCCTCAGACAGCTCCCGTGGCGTTCCTGTATGTGGAAGCTCAGCCTCAGGTAAGCCCCCCGAGAAAAAGAAAACGTAGTCACAGGAAAACTCACACACAAACATCCACAGCAGCACTTTTCTTTTTAAATAGACCAAACTGCAAGCAGTCCGAATGTCTGTGGACTTGTCAGTAGATAAACAGTAGGAGCGGTGCATGGGCTGAGCTGCAGCTCAGTGGCAGAGTGCTTGCCTGGTATACATGAGCCCTGGGTTCCATCCAAAAAAGATGGCCTATGCAGTCAAAGGAATATTGCTCTGCCATGAAAAGGAATGAACTACTCACACACTCTAGAGTGTGGATGAGCTCTGAAAACATCATACTAAATGCAAGAAACCAGACACTCTCTGAAGGGACCAAAAGGCAAATCCACAGGGGCAGAAGGGGCAGCAGCTGCCCAAGTCTGCAGGAAGGGCAGCAGCTGAGTCATCTTCCACAATTCACCACAGTGGTGATGATGGCACAGTCCATGCATATACTAATGATATCCAAGTCACACACCTTAAAAAGAGCAGATGTAGGCTGGAAAGATGGCCTAGCGGTTAAGAGTGCCGACTGCTCTTGCAGAGGACACGGGCTCAATTCCCAGCACCCACATGGTGGCTGAGAACCGTCTTTAACTCTAGTTCCAGAGGAATCTGACACCCTCTTCTGGCCTCCGCGGCATTGTATGACATGGGTGCACAAACCTGCATGCAGACAGTACATTCATACACATAAAAAAATTAATTAAAAAATTAAAAAAAAAGAGCAGATGCTTTGGGGCATGGCTCTATCTCCATAGAAATGTAATTTTTAGTCGTTGGTGATGTTTTTGAGACAGGGTCTCCCTGTAGCCCCAGCTGGCCTGGAACTCACTATGTAGACCAGGCTGGCCTTGAATACATAGAGATCCACCTGCCTCTGCTTCTCGAGTGCTGGATTAAAGGTGTGTGCCACCATGCCTGGCCAAGTGACATTAAAACATTTTTTTGAGAAGTTCATGCATGAGTATTGTGTTTGCATCATTTCCCCCTCCCAGTCCCCCTCCAAGCTGCTCCCTCACAATTTCTTCTTCTTTGATTATTATTGATACATATTCATACATACATTCGTAAATACACATATATATGATACACTGAGTCCATTTAATCGTTCCTCTCTGTATATGTGTTTAAGACTGCCTGTTTAGGATTAAATAGCCTCTCGGAGAGCGCATCCCTGGAGAAGACTGACCCTCCCTCCTCCAGCGTCCTTGATTGCCTGCAGCTCTTCATTGTAAGGGGGGACCTGTGACATACCTTCCACCTAGCTTGGCCTTTCAACTGGTTCTGTCATTATGCAGACCTTGTTAGGTTACCATACAGTGGAGATTTCATTGGCTCAGCTTCCCTATCCTGTCCAAGATACACTAAGTAGCAACAGGTCTCTCTGGCTCTTGCAATCTTTCTGCCCCCCTCATCCGAGATGTTCCCTGAGACCTAGGTGGAGAGGTTGCATTGCAGATGTATCACTTAAGGCTAGACACCTCACAGTCGCTTATTCTCTGTGTTTTATCAGTTGTGGAACTTTGTAATAGTTTCCATTTGTTGCAAAAAGACACTTCTTGGATGAGTGGTGAGAGCTATCTTTGAACATAAGGATATGCATTTAAAATATAGTAAGAAGTTACCAAGTGCACAGAACTTAGATCAGGGATTTCCCAGGACCACCTGAAGCACAGGTAGGAGCTGGGTGCTTCAGCCAGGCGAATTGTTGGTTAATTCTATCTCTGGGTTGTTGGATAATTGTTTCATTGGTTTGTTGGATAATTAAATCATTGTCTCGTGTGGCTGTAGGGTGCAGAGTCACCCTGCTAGCTGGTATAAAATGTAGGCCTGTTGCCATTGTGAGACTTGAGTGCACAAAGCATCAGGGATTTCCCAGGACCACCTGAAGCACAGAGTAGAGCAAGGCATATCCCTCCCCTCCCCCCACCAACTGGAATTGCTGAGGGGTATTCAAGTGGATTCTTTGGAAAACCTTCAGAACAGAAAGGGAAGAGTGAGTTAGACTTCCAATATATAAACAAAATTGAAAGCCTAAAACCTAGACAAGTCAACAAGGAGAAAAACAAAACAAAACAAAACAAAACAAACAAAAATGAAAACATTGGAACAACTGCAGACATATTCAAAGAAATAAAATATAAAGCACAAGTCAGAGAACTAAGGAGAAAGAATGAAAAACTCAAGAAGGACCTAGAGGGAGAGATTGACAAACACTGGAAGGAAGTGGAAACACAGAAAAGGAAACCAACCAGCCAAGCAAGGAGCTACAGGAAGAGATTGAGAAGCTCCAAAAAGAAGTGGAAATACTAAAGAAATCACAGGATGAAATGAAAAAGGAAATCGAACACTCATCCAATCAAGAGGAAAGGAATGGAAAAAGCCTCAGAAGTAGAATGGAGGAAGCAGAACAAAGAATATCAGACCCAGAAGATAACACAGAACAACTAAAAACCTCAAGATTATGAAACATTTAAAAATACACAAAAGTGGAACAACCAGGAATTGTGGGACACTATGAAAAGATCAAACCTCTGCATCATAGGGATAAAGAAGGAGAAGAATCCCAAGAGAATGGTATTGATCAGATCTTCAACAGATAATAGATGAAAATTTCCCCAAACTAAAAAAAGACAAACCAATACAAATACAAGAAGCACATAGAACTCCAAACAGACAAGATCAGAAAATAAACTCCTCATGCCATATCATAGTTAAAATGCTAGATGCTCAAAACAAAGATAAAATTCTGAAAGCCACAAGAGAAAAACAAGTTACATATAAGGGGAAAACATCCAAATTACAACTGACTTCTCAGTGCAAACTATGAAAGCAAGAATGTGGAGCAAATCATTCCCAGTGTTAAAGGATTATAGATGCCAACCCAGGTTACTATACCCAGCAAAAATGTTGATTATAGTTGAAGAAGAGAGAAAAATCTTCCATGACATAAGCAAGATGATAGAATACATGTCTGGAAAACCAACCCTTCAGAAAATACTTGAAGCAATTCAAAGGACAGAAGAGAGAAGCAATTATCCCCAGGCATCTAGAAAGAGAAATTAATAAAAGCATAACAGCACAAGTAGAAACCTAGACCAAAAATGCAAATGGATAATAAGGTGAAAGGAAGCAGCACACATCTTTCAGTTACAACCTTAAATATTAATGAACTAAACCTCCCAATCAAAAGACATAGATTGGGAGAATGGATTAGGAAACAGAACCCATTCCACTCTCAAGGAGAGGCACCAACTTAAGGTGAAGGGATGTAAAAAAATATTCCAACCAAATAGTACCAAAAAGAAAGCAGGTGTTGCTATTTTAATATCAGACAAAATAGACTTCAAAGTAAAATAAATCAGAAGAGACAAAGAGGGCCATTACATCTTTATCAAAGGAACAATTGACCATGAATATTTCACAATCATGAATATAGATGCACCAAACTCTGGTGCACCAAACTTTATAAAGTCCAGGACCTCAAGGCACAGATTAACCCCAGCACACTCATAGTAGGGGACTTCAATACCCCACTGAGCCCTTTGGACAGGTCGACTGGACAAAGAATAAACAGTGTACAATACACCAAACGGACCTCACAGACATCTACCAAATATTCCACACAAATGCCAGAGAATACACTTTCTACTCAGCACCCCATGGAACATTCTCCAAAATCTACCACATACTGGGACACAGAAAAAAAAACTCATAAATACAAAAAGATTGAATATAATCTTAATGTATTTTACAGACCAAAATGCAATAAAGCTCAATAGCAACACCAGATAAGCCTAATATCTACAAACCAACAATGGAGACCTAAACAAACACACTCTCGTAAGAATGAATTGGTCAAGGAAGAAATAAGAGAATAAAAGCAGTCCTGGAACTGAATGACAATGATAATACAACACAACAAAAAAACCTATTCAGCACTTAAAAAAGGAGTCCTAGAATCTAGTAATTATACGCCCAATAGATAAAAGCTAATTAAAAAAAAATAGAGGGCTGGAGAGATAAGCCTAGCGGTTCTAAGAGCACTCACATGCTTTTACAGAGGACCCGCGTTCGATCTCCAGGCACCCACATGTGGCTAAGAGCCGTTCTGTACTCCAATTCCAGGAGAATTTCGTTCCAGGGCGATCCAAGACCCTCTTCTGCCTCTGCAGCATTGGCAGACATGGGCACACGACCTACATGCAGACAGTACACTCATACACATACAAAAAAAAAAAAATTAAAAAACAAAGAAACAACAGAAAGAGCCCCAAATAAAAAGTCTAAACACTGCAGCTTAAAAAACACTTAAGAGACAACACAAATGAACCCTAAACGCACACAGCACAGGAAGAATAACAAAAATCAGAGCAGAAATCAATGAAATAGAAATACAAGAAAAATTAATCAAAAAAAAAAAAGAAAAAATCAATACAAAAGTTGGTTCTTGAGAGAATGAGACAAGATAGACAGACCTCTCGCCCAGCTAACCAAAAGAAGGAAACGAGCAACTTCAATCAATCTAATCCAGTGATTGAAAGGGAACTGTCCCAACAGACATGGAAAAGATCTAGCAAGTAGTATGGGAATCACTTTCAAACACCTTATACTTCTACTAAGTTTGAAACCTTAGGCGAAATGGATGATACTTTTGAAATCCTGGGAATCACCAAAGCTTTAACCAAGAGAATGAAGACGCAACACTAACAGATCCATAATATATGAAGAAGTGAAGATGTAATAAGAAAACCTCCCAATTGAAAAAAAAAGCCCAGCCCAGATGGTTCACAGCAGAATTCTAAAACATTTAACTCAAAAGAATTACAACCCTTATTACTCAACGATCAAAGTTACAAGCAGGGGACAATCTCCCCACATTTCCTTCTATGAAAGCCCGCCACTCCTACTTACACCAAACCGCAAAGCATACAATCAAACGGAAGGAGACTACGACCCATCTCATAATGAAACACAGATCCTAAAAATTCTCAATAAAATACTTTGAAAATGCATACAGACCACATCAAAAAGACCATCCATCACAATCAAGTTGGATTCATACCAGAAGGATGCAGGGATGTTTCAACTTACAAAAATCAATAAATATCATTAAGAACACATAAATGACTGAAAGACAAAACCCACACGATCTGTCCAATGGATGCAGAAAAAGCTTTCAAAAAAATCCAGCCTTGCATTTGCTGGAAAGTCTAGATGAAATGTTGTGAGGATCATTCCTCAAGGTTAATCAAAAGGCATATACCGAGAAACCCACAGCCAAACATCATCCTTTAATGGAGACAAGACAAAAGCAAGGAAACTCTGCAAGGCTGCCTGCCCCTGTCACCACTCCTGCTTCAATATAGTGCTTGAAACACTGCTAGGGCAGATAAGGCAAGAAAAGGAAATAAGGATACTAATTGGAAAAGAGGAAGTCAATTCTCTATCCCTTTTGCTGATGATACGATTGTTTACCTTTAAGGATGCTAAAAATCCACCAGAAAATCCTAGAAATGATTAAGAGTTTCAGTAAAGTGGCAGGATACAAAATTAACCTAGAAAAATCAGTGCCTTTCTTTACACCAACAACGAGCAACTGAAGAAGGAATACAAGGAGATATTCCATGTACAATAGCCTTCAAAAACAATAAAATACCAGAACAAACCTAACCAAAGACACAAAGATCTATACAACAAAAAATTTAACCCGTGAAAGAAGGAATTGAAGAAAGTCATCAGAAATGGAAAGACCTCCCATGGTAATGGATTGGAAAAAATTAATATAGGAAAAATTGTCCATTCTACCCAAATAATATACAGATTCCAATGCAAATCCCAATTAAATCCCAAGAGTTCTTCACAGGCTTGGAAAAATAAGTCCATAATTTCATATGGAAAAATAAAGACCCCAAATAGCCAAAACAACCCTGAGTAAATAATGCAATACAGGGGATCTCTTGTACCAGACTCAAACTATACTACAGGGTTGCAGTCATAAAAACAGCCTGGTACTGGCACAAAAAGAAAAAAAAAAAAAAAAAAAAAAAAAAAAAAAAAAAAATCCAAACTTGAGCACATAAATTTCAGCCACCTCATACTTTACAAGGAGGCTAAGAAGCACAATGGAGGAAAGATAGATCTTTCCAGCAAGTGGGTGTTGGCAAACTGGATCACCAATTGTTAGAAGAACACAGTTAAACCCCTACCTCTCACCCTGTACAAAAGTCAACTCCAGATGGATTCAAAGACCTCAACATGAACCCAAAACTCTTTGAAGGTGCATAGAAGAAAAATTTGGCAGCATGCTACAAGACACAGGTGTAGGAAAAGACTTCCAAATCAACAGCAGCTGCGTAAGAATTTAGGTCGACAATTGACAAATGGGACCTCATGTAACTTCAAAAGCTTCGTACATCAAAAAAAAAACAAGGAAGTGGAAGAGAAACCCACAAAGTGGGAAGAAATCTTCACTGCAGATACATCTGACAAAAGCATTGATGTTCCAGAATATATAAAAACTACTCAAAAACAAGAGAAAAGAAAACAAATGATCACTTCAATAGATGGGGCAAAGAACTGAACAGAGACTTCACAAGTGAGGAATTGAGATGGCTGAGAAATAACCGTTAAGAAGTTTCAACATGGCTAATAACTTAGGAAATGCAAGAATTAAGACCGCTTTAAGATTATCATCTCACTCCAATCAAGACTGGGCTAGATCATAGAAAACAAATGATACCAAGTGCTGCAGAGGTTGTGGGCGAAAGGGAACATCATTCACTGCTGGTGGAATGTAAACTCGTACAACCACTATTGGAAAGCATTGTGAAAAACCCTTAAAAGACTTCAAATGAGCCTACCACCTACCCAGCCAACCATTCCTGGATATATACCCACAAAGACTCATACTTTACCATAGAGATACATGCACAGCCATGTTATTGCTCTCTTACAATAGTGAAGAGCTGAACCAACCCAAGTGCCCTGCAATTATGGTTGGATAGAGAAAATTGAAACTACACAATGGAGTTTATGCAGCATAAAGAAAGTATGCATAATTGAACTTTGTAGGTAAATGGATGAAGCTAGGAAGATATCATGCTAATGAAGTAAACACAGTCTCCAGAAAACAACACAATGGACCAAATAGGTATCCCTCATCTGTGGATGTTAGTGCCAATTACCCTAGTTTGTAAGGAAACTGAGCAATGTTATTTGATCTGAAAAAACTTTGCTCTTATATTGTGAATCCCTTTACAGGTTCTAGAACTAAGCTACCATTTAGGTGTGCAAAGTAGGAAGTTTTTGGTATATAGATGAATGATATATAGTATACTTTAGAGTAATATAAGATCAANGATTTCAGATATTCATCCATTTCTTCTAGATTTTCAAACTTGGTAGAATATAGGTTCTTGTAATATTCCCATATAATTTTCTTGATCTTTTCCTTGTCCGTTGTGATATTTCCCTTTTCATCACAGATTGTATTGATTTGGAGTTGTTCCTTCTTTCTTTTTGTTAACTGGGCTAGAGGTCTGTCTATCTTGTTTATTCTTTCAAAGAACCAACTTTTGGATTCATTGATTTTTTTTGTATTGTTTTCTTTTTCATTGATTTCTGCTCTGATTTTTGTTATTTCTTCCTGTCTGTTGCGTTTAGGGTTCATCTGTTGTTGCCTCTCAAGTGCTTTTAGCTGCAGTGTTAGATCATTCACTTGTGCTCTTTCTGTTTTTCTAATGTAGGCACCCAGGGCTATAAACTTCCCTCTTCTGACCTTGGCGGCATTGCACGACACAGGTGCACAAACCTACATGCAGACAGTACACTCATACACATACAAAAAAAAAATTAAAAAAAAAGAAAAACAGAAAGAGCACAAATGAAAGATCTAACACTGCAGCTAAAAACACTTAAGAGACAACAACAAATGAACCCTAAACGCAACAGACAGGAAGAAATAACAAAAATCAGAGCAGAAATCAATGAAATAGAAACAAAGAAAATAATAAAAAACAAAGAAAAAAATCAATGTATCCAAAAGTTGGTTCTTTGAGAGAATAAACAAGATAGACAGACCTCTAGCCCAGCTAACCAAAAGAAAGAAAGAGCAACTCCAAATCAATAGAATCCATGATGAAAGGGGAAATGTCACAACAGACAATGAAAAGATCTAGACAATCATATGGGAATACTTCAAAAACCTATACTCTACTAAGTTTGAAAACCTAGGAGAAATGGATGGATATTTGAAATCCTGGGAATCACCAAAGCTTAACCAAGAAGAGAGCAACAGCCTAAACAGATCCATAATATATGAAGAAATTGAAGATGTAATAAGAAACCTCCCAATTGAAAAAAGCCCAGGCCCAGATGGTTTCACAGCAGAATTCTATAAAACATTTCAAAAAGACTTACAACCATTATTACTCAAGATGTTCAGAAGGATACAAGCAGAGGGAAATCTCCCAAATTCCTTCTATGAAGCCAGCATCACTCTAATACCCAAACCAGGCAAAGATACAATCAAAAAGGAGAACTATAGACCCATCTCATTAATGAACACAGATCCAAAAATTCTAAATAAAATACTTGAAAATCGCATACAGACCCACATCAAAAAGACCATCCATCATGACCAAGTTGGATTCATACCAGAGATGCAGGGATGGTTCAACATACAAAAATCAATAAATATCATAAAACACATAAATGACTGAAAGACAAAACCCACACGATCATCTCAATGGATGCAGAAAAAACCTTTGAAAAAAATCCAGCACCCCTTCATGCTGAAAGTCCTAGAGGGAATTGGTTTGGAGGGATCATTCCTCAATGTAATCAAAGCCATATACAGGAAACCCACAGCCAACATCATCCTTAATGGAGACAAGACAAAAGCAAGGAACTCTGCAAGGCTGCCTGCCCCCTGTCACCACTCCTCTTCAATATAGTGCTTGAAACACTTGCTAGGGCAATAAGGCAAGAAAAGGAAATTAAAGGAGTACTAATTGGAAAAGAGGAAGTCAATCTATCCCTTTTTGCTGATGATACGATTGTTTACCTAAGGGATGCTAAAAACTCCACCAGAAAAATCCTAGAAATGATTAAGAGTTTCAGTAAAGTGGCAGGATACAAAATTAACCTAGAAAAATCAGTAGCCTTTCTTTACACCAACAACGAGCAACTGAAGAAGGAATACAAGGAGATATTCCCACTCACAATAGCCTCAAAACCAATAAAATACCTAGGAACAAACCTAACCAAAGACACCAAAGATCTCTACAAAAAAAATTTTAAACCCGTGAAGAAGGAAATTGAAGAAGTCATCAGAAAATGGAAAGACCTCCCATGGTAATGGATTGGAAAAATTAATATAGTAAAAATGTCCATTCTACCCAAATTAATATACAGATCCAATGCAATCCCAATTAAAATCCCAAGAGTTTCTTCACAGGCTTGGGAAAAAAAGTCCATAATTTCATATGGAAAAATAAAAGACCCCAAATAGCCAAAACAACCCTGAGTGAAATCAGCAATACAGGGGGGATCTCTGTACGAGACTTCAAACTATACTACAGGGCTGCAGTCATAAAAACAGCCTGGTACTGGCACAAAAACAGACCTGTTGACCAATGGAATAAAACTGAAGATCCAAACCTGAGCTCATACAATTTCAGCCACCTCATATTTGACAAGGGGGCCAAGAAGACACAATGGAANGGAAAGATAGATCTTTCCAGCAAGTGGGTGTTGGCAAACTGGATCACCAATTGTTAGAAGAACACAGTTAAACCCCTACCTCTCACCCTGTACAAAAGTCAACTCCAGATGGATTCAAAGACCTCAACATGAACCCAAAACTCTTTGAAGGTGCATAGAAGAAAAATTTGGCAGCATGCTACAAGACACAGGTGTAGGAAAAGACTTCCAAATCAACAGCAGCTGCGTAAGAATTTAGGTCGACAATTGACAAATGGGACCTCATGTAACTTCAAAAGCTTCGTACATCAAAAAAAAAACAAGGAAGTGGAAGAGAAACCCACAAAGTGGGAAGAAATCTTCACTGCAGATACATCTGACAAAAGCATTGATGTTCCAGAATATATAAAAACTACTCAAAAACAAGAGAAAAGAAAACAAATGATCACTTCAATAGATGGGGCAAAGAACTGAACAGAGACTTCACAAGTGAGGAATTGAGATGGCTGAGAAATAACCGTTAAGAAGTTTCAACATGGCTAATAACTTAGGAAATGCAAGAATTAAGACCGCTTTAAGATTATCATCTCACTCCAATCAAGACTGGGCTAGATCATAGAAAACAAATGATACCAAGTGCTGCAGAGGTTGTGGGCGAAAGGGAACATCATTCACTGCTGGTGGAATGTAAACTCGTACAACCACTATTGGAAAGCATTGTGAAAAACCCTTAAAAGACTTCAAATGAGCCTACCACCTACCCAGCCAACCATTCCTGGATATATACCCACAAAGACTCATACTTTACCATAGAGATACATGCACAGCCATGTTATTGCTCTCTTACAATAGTGAAGAGCTGAACCAACCCAAGTGCCCTGCAATTATGGTTGGATAGAGAAAATTGAAACTACACAATGGAGTTTATGCAGCATAAAGAAAGTATGCATAATTGAACTTTGTAGGTAAATGGATGAAGCTAGGAAGATATCATGCTAATGAAGTAAACACAGTCTCCAGAAAACAACACAATGGACCAAATAGGTATCCCTCATCTGTGGATGTTAGTGCCAATTACCCTAGTTTGTAAGGAAACTGAGCAATGTTATTTGATCTGAAAAAACTTTGCTCTTATATTGTGAATCCCTTTACAGGTTCTAGAACTAAGCTACCATTTAGGTGTGCAAAGTAGGAAGTTTTTGGTATATAGATGAATGATATATAGTATACTTTAGAGTAATATAAGATCAAGGGAGCATGGGTCTAGATTTAATTTGTAATGTAATTTTGATTTGTATGAAATTCACACAGCTTCAATAAAACATTGGCCAAAAAACATTGGAGAGATGGCCTAGCGGTTAAGAGTGCCGACCACTCTTGCAGAGGACCCGGGTTTGATCCCCAGCACCCACATGGCAGCTGAGAACCGTCTGTAACTCCAATTCCAGGAGAACTCCAGTTCCAGGGGAATCCGACACCCTCTTCTGACCTCTGCGGCATTGCACGACATGGGTGCACAGACCTACATGCAGACAATACATTCATATACATAAAAAATAAAGAAAGAAAGAAAGAAAGAAAGTAAGAAAGAAAGAAAGAAAGAAAGAAAGAAAGAAAAATTAAAAAAGAGGTTACATTGCTCTAGGAAGAGGCAGTAGCAGCTTCTTGTCTAGGGTCTGTGACCCTCTCAACCACGTGTACTTGCCTATGTTTACAGATCCAGACTTGGATTCCATCCTACTGAGTTAGCTTTAGGTCCAATTTAGACAGCTGTAGGCTACTTCCAAGATAAAAGCGTCATTATGGCACCAGTAGAATTGCTGGGCCAGTCATTGTTGTCGTTCATAGGCTTTAGAGCTGGGTAAGACTACCGTTTGGTTTTCTCCCTTGTCAGCTTGCATAGTACTCCCTGATACCATGAGAGCTAGTCTTCGGGAGGAGGCTTCCAGGTCAGTTCCAACTCACTTGCTCCAAGTTCTGTGTCTGAAGTATGTCCTGTCTTCAGTAACAGGGCCTTTCCTTCCAGTTCTGGGAGGCCATCAAGAGCTGTGGCAATAACCTATATTATTTTGGAAGTCTCTTGGCTCAACATATAGAAGTCAATAAAGGTAATAAATCATATATGTGGACTTAAAGACAAATGTCACTTTTAAAAATTCTGCTGATACCAGGTTGGAGCACCATCACCTCTCAGGAGCCTCTTTATGGCTCACTCTGCTGCTGCTCTGCCCCCTCCAGCACTCAGTGCTCCCCTTGAAAGGCAGAGCACATTGCTGTTCCCTTCGTCTTGTGATATCCCCTTTCCTACCCCAGAGATTCCTGGCTTATTCCTGTCCACCCTTCAGGATGTCACCCCTCCCCTCTGGCTATTCTCCAAGCTGACTGACCCAGGCCGTGGCTCATGAATGTCTCCTCGCGTAATGCCGTTCCCTTACCCTTGTCAAACATCTGTTTCTTCCCCTGGGGAGGGGGTGGAGTTGCCGCAGCCAGAATGAGGTCTGGCTTGCCCACAATGGCAGCTTCAGAGTCTACCAGGCATGTCATAGGTACACAGTCAATAAATACCTATGGGTGGATGGTCTCCCAGGACCTCTCCTCAGGAGGCTGTGATGTTATGACCCAGCAAGATACCACCTCCTCCTGCCTGGGGCCAAGCTGGGGAAGTTGCAGAACCATGCACCCGTGAATCAGTAAGACCATCTCTTCCGAAGCCCTGGAAAGGCTCTAAGCTGTCCCCTGCTCAGTTCCACTTTATAGATGAAGAAAGGGAGCCTCTGCGCAGGGCCCTGGCACATTCGAAGTCATGGTTTAGAAAAGGAAGAATTCTGCCTTCTCTCTTCACCATCCCCTTCACTCTGTAAACACGTTCCCATCCTCCCTCATTGGTGATGGCTTCATGTGGGCCCTTTGAACTTGTTGAAGGCACTGTGATGTTCCCACACAGCTGTGCTGCTGGTCACAGTCAGTACAAGTCCCCTTTTATAAGTTAAAAGGTCTGCAGCACTTTGTTATTAAACAGGCTGAGTGTTGGGTGATTTCGCATGACCACCCAACCTCAGGGTTCTGAGCCTGTTCCACATAGACAGGGCTCAGCTGAGCTGTTTGCCAGGCTAAGTATGTTAAATGCAGTTTTGACTTGTGTTATTTTCAACTTTTTGGTTTGGGGGCATTGTCTTATGTGAACCAGACTGACCTTGAACTTGCAGTGATCCTCCTGCCTCTGCTTCCTGAGTGATGGGATTAAAGATATGTGCCACAACACTGAGCCTGATACTTTCCACAGTCTCTGGTTACTTAATATTGCTGCAACAAAAACACTAACCAAAACCACCTTGGGGAGGAAAGGGTTTATTTAGCTTGTAGCTCACAGTCCATCATCAAGGGAAACCAAGGCAGGGATTCACAGCAGGAACCTGGAGGCAGGAACTGAAGCACAGACTGTGGAGGAACGCCGCTTAGCGGCTTGCTCCTCTGGCCCGTGCTCAGCCTGCTTTCTTATAAAACCCAGGACCAACTGGGTTTTATAAGTTTCCCAGGGGCAGGCCACCATGTACAGTGGGCTGGGCTCTCCCACATCCGTCAACAATAAAAAAAAAAAAAAAACCTCACAGACATGCCCATATCAGACCAGTCTGATAGAGGAAATTCCCCCGTTGAGGTTCCCTTTCCCCAGACATGTTAAGTTAATAACTGAAGCTTTCCAACACATCACTTATGATGGGTTTATTGAACACAGTCCCATGAAAGCCAAGCCACTATCAGGCATTGAAGGGCACACTGGAGAAAAGACACATGTGTCCTGACTCTACAGAGCTGATGGTCTAGAGGGAAGGTGGAACATAGGTGCAGACAGTGGCACTACAGACTGTCTGGGGCGGGGCAGCTGTCTCCGCTGTGCAGGTTAGTGAAGGGTTCACCAAAGGAGGTAACATTTGCCTCAGATTTATGGGCAGAGGAAAGAGGCAATCTAAAAGTTCTGTTCTCTGAGCAGCCAGTAGCCCAGCTTGGCAGAGGTGGCATAAGCCAAGGGGTTCATAAGGCTGACAGAGAAGTATTCTGTAGACTGTGGGGAGGATCTGACTGGAGAGGAGGACAAGCATGCTGGACCATGGAACAGAGTGTGCAATGTGTTTGTTCTGTGTCACATTAAAATCTCCAGGGGAGCCCCCTCAACTCATAATTATTAAGCTGAGTTCTCTCTTGCTCTTGGCTGGGGAGGATGTTCCTTTCTTAATCTGGTGGAGGGTCCCAGCCAGGACCAGCTGAAGCAGAGGCCTCTGGAATTCTGCAAACAAGAGGAATCTTCAACAACTGAGGCCTGTGCTAGAAAGAGGGAAGTGGAGAGCAAGAGAGTCCCACCGCCTCCCTGAGAGCCAGCACCCCCTGATCACCCATGACACGCCTGGCACACAGGTGTAGACTCTGAGGCTGCCACCAGGGGCAAGACAGACCTCACTTTGGCTGTAGGTGCCCCACCTAGTGGAGGGACAGATAGGTGCTGGACAAGTGTGAGGAACAGCATCACAAGGGAAACATTCATGAGCCATGGCCCAGGTCCATCAGCTGGCGCAGTGTCCAGGGTAGAGAAGTGAGACTCAGCTGGTCCTGAAAGGTGACCAGGAAACATCCAGAAAGTTCCAGGGGAGCAGGAGTATGGGATGCAGAGGATGTGAGGCTGCTGGGAGCCTGGTGAATCCTGGGACAGGTGGGTCATGACCGTGAAGGACTTAAATGACAAGCAAGAAGTATTTGGTTTGAAGCTTAGGACCTCTCCCCACCCCAACCAACCTCATAAATTACACGTACCCTGTATCAGTAAGGGTAGCACAGGAAATTCAATGCAAGGGGGACTTAAACGTGAGGGTAGATTTGTATTCTGTTACTCAAAGGAAGTTTCTTTTATTAATGTGTATGCACCCATGTTGTGCAATGCCTGCCGAGATCAGAAGAGGGCACCAGATCTCCTAGAACTACAGTTGTTAGTCACCATGTGGGTGCTGGAAATTGAACCTGGGTCCTCTGCAGGAGCAGTCAGTGATCTGAACTGTTGAGCCATGTCTCTAGCCCCTCGAAGGAAGTTTCAAGGAACCACAGACTCTTCCTGCTTCTGCTACACTGTGGATGGCCTCTTGTTCATCCTTGAGGTGCTTTGTGGTCCAAGATGGCTGCCAGAGTGTCCACACTCCAGAGGAGGCATGCAGTCAGACTGCCTGCTAGCATAAGACCTTGTGTGGAGGGACAGTGGTCTTGGATAGGGGAAGGTGGGCAGCTTCTCCTTCTTCTAAGAAGCCATGTGTTCTAGCTCCCTTCAATTGCTGACAAAACACTCTGACCGACACCAACTTGGGGAGGAAAGGATTTATTCATCTTACATCTCCCAGGTCACAGTTCATCACTGCGGAAGCCCAAGATAGGAAATACAGGGCAGGAACCTGGAGGCAGGAGCTGAACCACAGGCCATGGAGGAAAGCTGCTTACTGGCTTGCTCCCCTGGGCCATGTTCAGCCTGCTTTCTTATACAATACACAACAACCTGTCTAGGGGTGGCACTGCTCACTGTGGGTGGTATTGGTCAGTGGTTTGTCACAGCAATAGAAAGCAAACTAGAACAGAAATTAGAACCAGGAGTGAGGTATTGCTGTTATAGACCTGACCCTATAGTTTTGGGGATGATTGTGGAAGTGCTTAGAACTTGCTTAGAGGTTTCTTGCTGTGGAGCTTTGAATAGTTATGCTGAAAGAAGACAGTATAGACAATGGAGGCCTGGCTTGTGAAGTTTCAAAGGGAAGCAGAAACCATCAGGGCTGTTTGTGTGGATTTGGAATTAAGAATCTGTGGTTCTGCTTGGCTGGGGCTGAAGAATCATCTGTGAAACCTTTGTTTTACTGGGACAATTGATACTGGTTAGCTGGGGCTGAAAATTTAGCTGAAAAATAACAAGAGCATCACTGTGGTGAAATCTTCTGAAAAGAATTTCCTCAGGGTCAGCACACAGAAGCAGTGGTCCGGAGAGTTCAGAAGAGCCCAATGGTGGAGATGCAGCTTCAGTTTCAGTGGAGACCCCAGCTTTTTTTATTTGTCAGGACCATGGGACAACCACCAAGGGCAGCAGTAGGTGCGAGGTATGGACAGCAGAATCAGAGAAGTGGAACTGCCCAAACCCTTTGGAGCCCAGAAGATCGTGAGTGAATCCCAGGTGTTCAGTCTTGAGCCACTTTGCTGGACTTAGGTTTGGCTTAGGTGTGCCTGATTCTTCCTTTTGAAATAAGACAGTACTTGCTTTGGATTTTAGAGGAGTCCACAGCCAACAGACTTTTTTTTGACACTATGAACTTTTAAATGTTTGGATTTTTTAAGGACTGTGGGGTTTTTAAAGTTGTACTATCTTATGGAGATATTAATGTTACCATATCTTGGAGACAAGAAATGGAAAGGTTGTGATTTAATAATGAAGTGTTTTGTGTGTCAAGTTGACCTTGGGAAGCTTGCTCTACTCCTCTGTGTTTCGGTTTTCTTTCAAGATCAAAGGTTGTCCTAGACTCTCCATCCTAGGGCTGCCTGAAGCTAAACCAGCAAGAGGAGCTATCATTTGAACCGTGACTGGCACCTGCTCAAGCCTGGTGGTGACCTCTTCTGGGAATCACAGTGGCTGCTGGTCTTTGGACATATAGGTGCTTTAGAATCAAAAGGCTGGAACACTGACCAAGGGAGGGTGAGGACCACCTATGGCTAGAACACTGACCAATGGGAGGGTGAGGACCACCTAAGGCTAGAACACTGACCAATGGGAGGGTGAGGACCACCTAAGGCTAGAACACTGACCAATGGGAGGGTGAGGACCACCTAAGGCTAGAACACTGACCAATGGGAGGGTGAGGACCACCTAAGGCTAGAACACTGACCAATGGGAGGGTGAGAACCACCTACGGCTAGAACACTGAGCAATGGAAGGGTGAGGACCACCTAAGGAGCATGATGGTCAGGCCCCTGCCACAGGTCACCAGTTCATCCTAAGCCAGTCTTTGTAGACAGGCAATAGGCTGTTGTGATTGGCCCATACCATGTCGTGGGGAGGAGCCAGCCTTTCCAATCAACCTGAATGACAGTGGAGAAAGCTATTCTTGACTGCCACTCTCTTGTCGAGTGCCAGCCCTCTGGCTGAGGGTTTGAGACTTGAGGAAAGAAAGAACTTTCTGGCAATTACCCCTGTCTATGGCGCAGCAGGTCACTTTGTGTGGGAAGGAGCTCTGTGGTTCTCAAAGTCCAAAGGGTTGGTGTATGAGGCCACAGTGTAAGGTTTGTCCCAAGGGAGCACTACAGGATGGGAGCGGTTCAGTCTGGAAGGTTTTGTCCCAAGGGAGCACTACAGGATGGGAGCGGTTCAGTCTGGAAGAGGCAGGTGCTCTGGGGCCACAAGGGGGTGACGATGCTGAGCAACGATCCCTGTACTGTCACCAGAAAAATGGTTACAATGGTAAAGTGTGTGACAGTTCATTGGTTACTTTTCCTGTCCCTGTGATAAACTACAAATGAAGGTCATGAAGGAAGGTTATTGGGCTCACAGTCTCAGGGGACAGGTGGGATTGTCCACTGTGGCAGGAGCGTGAGGTGGCTGTTCCTCACATCTCAGTGGATCGGGAGGCAATGAGCAGGAACGGAGGTAGAACCAGGCTGTAGCCTTCACAGGCCTGCCCCTGGTGACCTACGTCCTTCAGCCAGGTCTCATCAAATGCTGGCAACCAAGTGTTCAGACACATTAGCCTGTGGGGGACAGTTCAGAGTCAAGTGTCTACAGGCATGCACATGTGTATATGTACCCCCACATGCATATGAACATGCATGCATTTACATATGAACACAAACTAGGGAGGAAAAGAGAGTCGTGAGTTCTTCTGAGGTCTGTTGCCAGCTCCCCTCCCTTTGCCGCACACTGGCTTTCTTGTCTAAGGATGCAAATCCATTGCTCACACCTCTGGCTGGTGCATCCAAGGGCAATATTTTCCTTTTGGCTTCAGAGCCCATCTCAACATAAACATCTGAGCTCCCCAGTAAGCCTGGTTCTAAGAACTTGACAGCTCTGTAGGTGTGGAGCTGGCCACCGGCCAATCCAAATCCTTCAGTTTCTTTCTTTTCTATCAACAGGACCTTTGAAGAGCTAGGGATTTGCTGAATGAACAAATGGACCTGTTTACATGAAACTTGAGGGAGGAAATTTCCACTGGGCTCTGGTATCATTTTAGTCTGTTTTTGGATGGGTTAGCGATTATAAGCTTGTGTTCCTGGATGGGATGCCCTTGGCACAGTGGCCTATTTATCTCAGCCAGGAAGTTCAAGATCTAGTGAGGGACTAGGGACAGAAATGGGCAAGTCTGCTGTCTGGGAAGACCCTTGGCTGGTTATAGGGAGAAAGAAAAAGAAGGGGGCTGAAACTCCAGTGCGTGGTTTTGATGGTTGGTTCTGTCAACTTGATACAATCTAGAATCATCTGAGAAGGGAGTTTGGAAGAAGGATTGTCTACATTAGGTTGGCCTGTGTGCACGTCTATGGCAAAGTTCCTTGATTTTGTTAACTGAGCTGGGAAGATCCACTCTGGGTGGCACATTTCCTAGGCAGAGGATTATGAATTGTGTAAGAGTGGAGCTGAGCGCTTGCCTGCCTTCCTTCCTTCCTTCCTTCCTTCCTTCCTTCCTTCCTTCCTTCCTTCCTTCCTCTCTGCTCTTGACTGTGAATGGATGTGCCCAGACGATTCAAGTTCCTGCTGTCTTAACTTCCTCACAGTGATGGTCTGAAACCTGGAACTGTGAATCAATTAAACCCTTTCTCGCTAAGTTGCTTTGTCAAGGTGTTTTATCACAGCAAGAGAAATGACATTAAGACAATGGTATCTTAATAAAATGAAGGATTGATCTTTGGGGAGACCTTGTGACAACCTCTCAGATATGGATCCCCAAACCCAAGGCATTCAGATGAAGGGCAGGATGTGGAACAAGTGAGGAGTTTGCTCTAGATGGGTTGGGGGGATGAGAATGAGCTTTTATGTAATTGGTTAGGGGTGGAGGGGAGGAATCAGTGATTTTCTGGGCTTTTGCTTAGTAGAGCCTGTCAGTTAGCTCTTAGGTAGCAAACAGACCCTCCTGCCCCTCTTCTTCCTGGGACAGGTCACCTGAGAAGGAAGACAGGTTTTTCAGAAAATGACTAGTGAGGGCTGTGGAGTCCAGATGGAGAATAGCTGGGGCAGCAGGGGGCAGAAGAGATCCAGAAGTGGGGGGATGGGTTAGTGGGGGCAGGGCATGGCAGTAGGTGAGGATGACATGGAAAAGTGTAGGGGAAGAGGAGGCAAGGCTAGAGGCCCATCCTAGAGGGCTCCATGCATCTCTGAGTGCAAGGTCTCACCCATTGTCTGGAGAGCTCAGTTTATAGGTTACTTCTGCCCTTCACCCATGAGTGTAAACTGTTGATTCTTTCCACTGGCTTCCGGGAGGTGCCTGGTCAGTAATGGAAACTGTTAAAGCTTCCTTGTAAAATGAATAAGTAAACTCTCATGTGTGGGGTTGGAATTGATCATAACTTCTTTCAAATGATGCATAAATCCATATTTCTGGGATGTTACCTTCTAGAGCACCAACATTAAATCACGGGGCTTTTTTAAAAAATCAATATTTCTGTTAAGGATGTCCTTATGTTCCTCCTGCAAGCTAGATAAACACAAGAATTAAAATAAGAATGATAATCCTACCATTAATAAGAGCCGACACTTAGTTGGCCAAGTTCTGTCAAGGCATTTCATTGAATTTAACCCTTGCTTGTAACAATGAGATAAGGACTCTTGTTAGTCTAATATTACAAAAGAGGAAACTGAGGTGCAAACAATGAAGCATCTAATATAATATATATTAATATATAATGAGAGAGAGAGAGAGAGAGAGAGAGAGAGAGAGAGAGAGAGATGTACTGGGTCAGTGACGGGGACATAGGGTAAGAGTCAAGCAACATATACTTTGTCTTCAGAGAGGTGCACGGCTCATCAAGGCTGGCCAGTGAAAGGGCTCATGGAAGAACCAACTGATTGATAACATCCAGGGAAAATGGGAGAGGGTGGGGTAAGGATCTGCTTCGAAGCTTGTAGGAGGCAGAGGAAAGGATGCAGAGAAAAGGGGGTCAAATGAAGCAAAAAGCAGAAGAAAAAAAGCCCAAAGCATTGCTACAGAAGAAGAAAGCAACTTGGTGATCAAAGAAATTTATGTAGGAAAGGTATGTAGCAACAAACGAAAATAAATACTAAAATCTATAGCCAGGCGTGGTGGCACACGCCTTGAATCCTAGCACTTGGGAGGCAGAGGCAGGCGGATCTTTGTGAGTTCAAGGACAGCCTGGTCTACAGAGTGAGTTCCAGGACAGCTGGGGCTACAGGAGACCCGTCCTTGAAAAGACAAAAAAAAAAAAAAAAAAAAAAAAAGGCCCCAGAGAAAAGAAAATGGTTCAAAGTTATTTACTGAAAGAGCATACTGGATCCTGAGATGCATAATGACCACTGTCCTCTCCAGTACTGGGTGTGTACCACAATGCCTGGCTGCCCTCCCTGTTCAACACCAGTCCACTTTTTGTCCTGCTCCCTAGGAGGGAGCTTGCGGTTGGTGTGAGGAGGGGGATGCGTCCTGATCCACAAGGCCGGGATATGGGAATTCTGTGCTAAGACTCCAGTCCCAACCTTGGTCCTCTCCATTTGTCTGGTCCTGATAGTTTCTCTTTATAATAAGGATCTGAAGGCAGAACCCCCTTCATCCAGGTGGACACATCACAAGACCCCCAGTGGATACCTGAAACCCCAGACAATACTCAAGACTACAACTGCGTGTTCCCAATAAAGTTTAATTTATAAATTAGCTTCAGTATGAGGTTAATGACAATAATAAAATAGATCAATTAGCACAATATACTAGAGTAGAAGTTACATAAGGGCCAGTAAGATGGCTCAGCGGGTAAAGGTGCTTGCCACCAAGTCTGAAGACCTGAGTTCAATCCCCAGGAGCCACAAAGTATACGTACAGAACCAACTCCCACAAGCTGTCCCCTGATCTCCACACGAACACTGTGGCATCCACACACCCACACACATATACACAGTAAATAAGTAATAGATGATAAATGTTAAAAATTTAAAGTTATGTGAATGTGACCTCTCTCAAATAGCTTACTGTACTGTACTTCCTTCTCATCAGCTGATGAGGAAATATCACACAATGCCTGTGTGATAAATGTGAGGTGAGGGACAGGTATTTCAACATGGTGTCAGATGCTATATAAGAGTCACTGGCCGGATGTCGTGGCGCATGCCTTTAATCCTAGCACTTGGGAGGCAGAGGCAGGCAGATCGTTGTGAGTTCAAGGCTAGCCTGGTCTACAGAGTGAGTTCCAGGACAGCTGGGGCTACAGGGAGACCCTGTCTCGAAAAGACAAAAAAAAAAATTCAATCTGATAACCAAGATGGCTATTAGGTGACCAATGGGTGGGTAGCATATACACTGTGAATACGTTGGGTAAAACAACTATTCATATCCTGGGTGGGATGAAGTGGACAAGAGCCCTCACTAGTCAGATTGACAACTTAAATATTTTACTTATTATTTTCATTTTATGTGTATGAGTGGATTGCCTGCATGTCTGTAAGTCCTGTGTTGTGCAAGGTCTGTGGAGGTCAGAAGAGGATGTCGGATCCCCTGGAACTGGAGTTAAGGAGGGTTGTTAGCGGCCACGTGAGGGCTGAGAATCAAACCTGGGTCCTCTGCAAGAGCAGACAGTGCTCTTCATTGCTGAGCCATCTCTTCAACCCCATGACATAGCATTTAAAACTTATCAATTGTCTATTTCTAGAATTTTAAATTCAATATTTTTAAATTATGGGTGGCTGAAACTATACTAAATAGAACCGTAGAGAAGGGCAGGTGACTGAGAAGTACCCCCCAAGTTCTATGAGCTATGATTGTAGGTTGTAGAAATTCGATGCCTGGGTGGGCGGGAACTTGGGTCGCAGGGGAGACACCATAACGCACCAGGCCAGGTACACAGCTCCACAGCTCTAGGCGGGGTCTGGCGGGGGGCAGCTGGGAGAGGGTCTCGCTCTGAACCCGTCTACGGGGTCCCCAGCCCAGAGGGACCGCGCGCGGGTGAGCTGAGGGTCGCGTTCCCGTCTGCTCTGGTCCCGGCTGGACTTGTGGGCGGGAACCTGGGTCGCAGGGGAGACGCCATAACGCGCCAGGACAGGTACACAGCTCTACAGCTCTAGGCGGGGTCTGGCGGGGGGCAGCTGGGAGAGGGTCTCGCTCTGAACCTGTCTACGGGGTCCCCGGCCCAAGAGGACGCGCGCTGGTGAGCTGAGGGTCGCGTTCCGTCTGCTCTGGTCCCGAGCTGGACTTGTGGGCGGGAACCTGGGTCGCAGGGAAGACGCCATACTGTGACGCGCAAGGCCAGGCACACAGCTCCACAGCTCTAGGCGGGGTCTGGGCGGGGGCAGCTGGGAGAGAGTCTCGCTCTGAACCTGTCTACGGGGTCCCCCCGGCCCAGAGGGACCTGCGCGCTCGGGTGAGCGGAGGTCCGCGTTCCCGTCTGCTCTGGTCCCGGGCGGACTTGTGGGCGGGAACCTGGTTCGCAGGGGAGAAGCATAACGCGTCCGGCCAGGTACACAGCTCCACAGCTCTAGGCGGCGTCTGGCGGGGGGCAGCTGGGAGAGGGTCTCGCTCTGAACCGTCTACGGGGATCCCCGGCCAGAGGGACCGCAGCGCCGGTGAGCTGAGTCGCGTTTCTCTGGCCTCTGGTCCCGGCTGGACTTGTGGGGGAGAACCGGGGTCGCAGGGGAACGCCATAACGCGCCAGGCAGGTACATACATCAGCTATCCACAGCTCTAGGCGGGGTCTGGGCGGGGGGGCAGCTGGGAAGAGGGTCCTCGCTCTGAACCCCGTCTACGGGGTCCCCGGCCAGAGGGAACGCGCGCGGGTGAGCTGAGGTTCGCAAGGGGAGAGGCCATATTACGCGCCAGGCCAGGTACACAGCTCCACCACAGCTCTAGGCGGGGTCTGGGGGGGGCAGCTGGGAGAGGGTCCTCACTCCGAACCCGTCTACGGGGGTCCCCTGGCCCAGAGGGACCGCGCGCGGGGGAGCTGAGGGTCGCGTTCCAGTCTGCTCTGGTCCCGGCTGGACTTGTGGGGGGAAACCGGGGTCGCAGGGGAGAGCCATAACGCGCGGGGCCAGGTACACAGCTCCACAGCTCTAGGCGGGGTCATGCGGGGGGGCAGCTGGGAGAGGGCTCGCTCTGAAGCCCCGCTCTACGGGGTCCCCGGCAGAGGGACCGGGGCGCGGGGCTAGATCAGGCACACAATAACCCCCCCCGCCCCCCAGCCGCCCCCCGCAGCGATCGTCCAAGTTGACTCCAAGTGGTCCCTTTCCTTTTGGAGAAACCTTCAGAACAGAAAGGAAAAGACTGAAACTTAGGTTTCCAACATCCAATATATATACAAAACTGAAAACCTGAAAACTAGCCAAGTCTACACACCATAAAAAAAATAAAAAAAAGATAAAAAAAAAAAAGCTTAAGAAGGAGGTAAGCAAAACGAAAGAAGCTTTCAGCCTTCAGCATACTGAAAAGGCATTTGTTATGTGAATTACAAAACGGAAACCCACATGGCAGTGACACGACGAAGGGACAACAATGGGAAGGACAGGATATCCCACACCAGGCCCTACCAAACCTGGAAGAGATAGCCACAATGGGATCCCCTTGGAGGAGACCAAGGAACAGAGCTTAGACGAATAATTTCAGACATACGCAAGAATTAAAGAAAATAAGAAGAAGTCATGGAACTAAAGAGGAGAAATGAAAACTCAAAGGACCTAGAGGGATACATGACAAACTTCGGAAAGAACTAAAGGACAAGAATGACAAAACTCCAGAAAGAACTAGCAGGGAGAAAAAAAACAAACTCCGAATGGAAGTAAAAACACTGAAAAAGGAAGCCCTAAACCAAGAGAAAAGGACACAAAGAAGAAGATTGAGAGCACAAAGAAGAGATTGAGAAGATCAAAAAGGAAATGGAAGTAACTAAGAAATCACAGGAGGAAACAAAAAGGAATTAGAACACTCAGTTCAATCAAGAAGAAGAAAAGGAAAAAGCCTCAAAAGTCGAATGGAGGAAGCAGAACAAAGAATATCAGCCTGGAAGATAACAGAGCATTAAAAAGCTCAAATAAAGAATTATGAAAATTAAAAATACACAAAAGTGAAACACCCAGGAATTGTGGGACACCATGAAAAGACCAAACCTCCGCATCATGGAAATAGAGGAAGGAGAAGTATCTCAAGGAATAGTATTGATCAGATCTCCAACGGAAATAATTAGATGAAAATTCCCCAAACTAAAAAATAGACAGGCCCCATACAAATACAGAAGCACATAGGAACCCCAAATAGACAAGAACAGAAAAAAGAAACACCCCACGCATATCAATAGTTAAAATGCTAGAAAAAATACTTAAAGCTACAAGAGAAAAAAAAAAAAAAAAAAAGAAAGAAAAACAAGTCACATACAAAGGGAAACCATCAGAATCACAACTGATTCTCGCCTCAAAACATGAAAGCAAGAGAACATGGAGAAAGCATTCCTGTGTTTAAGGGACTATGGATCCAGCAGCCCAGAATAACTTTTACCCCAGCAAAATGTCGACTAATACTGAAGGAGAGAAGAAAAATCTTCCATGAACATAAACAAAGATGATGGAAACTATGTCTGGAAAACCAATTCTTCTAAAATACTGAAGCAATTCAATAGGGCAAAAGAGAGGAGCAACAATCCTCAAACACCTAGGAAAAGAAACTAAAAAAAACATAACCATAGGAGCAAAATCAGAGGCTAGAAAGTCCAAATGGATAATAAAGTGAAAGGAGCAGCATCCATCTTTCAATTATAAACTTAAATATTAATGGGCTAAACTCCCCAATCAAAAGGCAATAGACTGGGAAGAATGGATTAGGAAACAAAAGCCACATCTATATGCTGTCTACAAAAACCCATCTCAAATTTCAAGGATAGGCAACAAAACTTAAGCGTGAAAGGGATGGAAGAAAGTATTCCAAGCAAATGGTACCAAAAAGAAAGCGGGTGTGGCTATTCTAAAATATCAGACAAAAGACACTTCAAAGCAAAGAAATCAAAAGAGACAAAGAGGGACATTACATCCTTATTTAAGGAACAATTTGCGATGAAGATTTCACAATCATAAATATCTATGCACCAAACAGTCGTGCACGCAAAACTTTATAAAGACAATTCTTCAGGATCTCAAGGTACAAGTTACCCCAAGAGTTTCTTCACAGGCCCTGGAAAAAAATCCTCAATTTCATTTGGAAAAAACAAAAAGACCCCGAATAACCAAAGCAACCCTGAGTGAAAAGAGCAATAACAGGGGGGATCGCTATACATGACATCAAAATATACTACAGGCCTAATAGTCATAAGACAGCCTGGTAAACTGGCACAAAAACAGACAAGTTGACCAATAGAATAAACTGATGATCCAAACCTGAGCTCATATCATTTCAGCCACACTCCATATTTGACAAGGGGCCAAGAAGAACAATGGAAGAAAGATCAGCATCTTCAGCAAGTGGTGCTGGCAAAACTGGATCACACTTGTAAGAAGAAATGAAATTAAACCCCTCCTCTCAACTTGTACAAAGGGTCAACTCCAGATGGACCAAAAGACCTCAACGTGAAACCCCAAACTCTGGAGTGATATAAGAGAAACTTGGCAGCAAGAACTACAAGCATAGGCGTAGGAAAAGGACTTCCTAAATCAGACACAAGCTGCCAGAAATAAGATCGACAATTTGCAAAATGGGCCATCATTAAACTCAAAAGCTTTCCGTACATCAAAGGAAGCAATAAAGGAAGTGAAGGAAAGACCTAGGTGGGGAACCTTCACAGCAGATACATCTGACAAAGCATTAATTTTCCAGAGTATACAAGCCACTTCAAAAAACAAAGAAAGAAAGAAAAAAATTGAAAATTCATTAAAAAAGTGAAGCAAGATCTGAATAGAGACTTCACAAAGGAGGAGTTAGAGAATGGCCGAGAACATCTTAAGAAGTGTTCAACATCTCTGATAATTAAAATGGAAATGCAAATTAAAACCACTCTGAGATCATCACCTTACTGCCAAAAGATGGCTAGGATCCAGGAACACGATGTACTAAGTGCTGAGAGTTTGTGGGGAAAGTGGAACACTATCCATTGCTGGTGGGAAATGTAAACTTGTACACCACTGTGGAAAGCAGTGTGGAGAACCCTTAGAAGACTCAAAATGAGCCCTCCTTTGACCCAGTAATAACCACTCCCTGGGTAATATACCCACAAGACACAACTTACTGCAAAGGATACATGCACAGCTATGTTTTGGGCAGCTCTGTTCAACAATAGCAAGAAAGCTGGAACCAAGCCCAGGTGCCCTTCAACTGATGAAGTGGATAGAGAAAATGTGGTACATGTAACAATGGAATTCTATGCAGCAGTAAAAGAGGGACAACATCATGATTTGCAGGTAAATTGGAATGGAGCTGAAGACAATTATGTTTAAGTGAAGTAACACGTCCCAGAAAACAAAACGACAAATGGTGTCCCTCATATGTGGATGCCATACAAAACAACCCAAGATCAAAAATTAATTTCTCATGGAGAGGGGTGAATAGTAAAAGAACAACAAAAGACTGCATCCAGAAAATGGCCTGAAATGGTGAATTGGAAAGGGGGAATGGGTGGAGGGACACGGATGTATATTCGATTAAGACATAATTTAATTGACGTGAGCTCAGCAAGTACCACAGTTTCGCCTAGACACGGTCTACAGGACACATGGTGTTTTTAGGACTTAGTAAAAGCAAAAACGTGTATGTTAAATAACATTGGTTTACAGAATCTATAAAAAAATGGTATGCTTCTGAATATAAATGGAGATATAATTCGCAGTTGCCCACATTTGCTTTACCAATAAATTTGTAGAGCAATAACTTTGGGCTTGACACATACAAATATTCTCTATAATTTCCCTGTGTACAGTATCACTTGTAGCATTCCTCCTTTAAGATGATTTAACGTAAAAATTAAGTTTGCTTCCCGTTAATCATATATAGTCACCTAAAACAACATGGGTGAATTTGATGAATCTGTGCCTTGACTCCACCCAAAGTCATGTATAATACAACTATCTTCAGGAGACTCATACGCTAAAAAAAAGGGGGGGGAATACAGAAAGACATGAAAACCTTTTAATCAAACCCTTGCAATTCAAATCTTAACTAACTAGGGAAAAAGATTTGTTTGTTCCAACAGGACAAAACGTCACCAACTTACAGCTGAGAAAGAAAAGAAAAGATAACAGGTTTGCGTTGAGTAGGATGTACCAAAGTGGCAACGGAAAGGCTGAACCGTCTGAACATTCAAAGAAGGAAGAAAAGCCTCGAGTTGGGCCCAAACATCAACACCCTCTGTGGATCCTACATGTAACACTTAGTTATAAGAGGTCCTAAACTGAAACTTAACCTTTCTAAGTGGCCACAAAGGTTCTGATATGAGAGACTTTTCTTGCCTTTTCCCCATAGAACAAGGAGAAATATGACGATGATGAGTCGTTCCCCAACTGTAAATTGGAGCAAACTATTATAGAGGTAATCTTTATAACCGGTAAAACCTGCTTTCTTTAATTGACTACTAGACATGGGAAACTGTGGAAGGGATTACTCTCTGTTCAGAACCAAATATAATACTAAAGTACCAGGGCTAATGCACTCAGGGCAAAAGATATATTAATATACAGGAGCTGTGACATCAGGAATGGATTGTTCTTCCAGGTGGATGTTGGCCAGGGGATCCAAGGCCCCACAAAAGGTAAGGGCTCCTGCCTCTAAGTTGGGATAACTACAGGAGGAAGAAGGCAATAAGACCCTGCTGCAAAAGACCTGACATTAACATGGGGGGATGTATTGAGACCACACCATGCTAAGTGTACAGATGGCCTCTGTGGGAATATGCCAGAGAGTGTTAACCAAAGGCCACTAAACCAATAAAGGCAAAATTATGGGTCCTCCCCTGAGTCAATAAGACTCCACCGTCAGCACCAGCTACAACTCACCTGGCTGGAAATACTGTGCAAGCAGAGGCAGCCATGTGCCTGTAATCCCAAATCTAATTGCTATTGGCTCTCCCTTTGGAGAAATAACCCATAGCTGATGCTACTAGCTTACATCCTCTACGGTTAGGAGATGTTATAAAGCACAGTAAGACCGCTGTCATATTTAACAGGGGGGAAAATTGTAATTCATGGATTTAACATATCCAAAACTGTGTCTTATGCTAAAAGTAACCTACCATAACTATTAGTGCTGCTTAAATACCTTATATATTAATTGCTTTTCTCATAAGTAGGATCGAAAGGTTATTCCTGGACAAAGACTGTCAGTCCAGAAAGGAAACAGCCAGAATACCAGAATCCAAGTCAACACTCAGAGAGAGTGGACGTTTTACCTCTCATCCACACTTGTGCCCCTTTTCTAAGCTAGGGAACAACCTTGCGGAAGAGGGGCGTGGAGAATGTAAGGGCTGCGAATTGGGGTGAATGGTGAAACTACAGCAATGTAGTCGTGGACGCTCATTTGATCAACCTTATTGAACAACACACCTGTCACCCACCCCACTGGATGGTGGGGTTGTGTAGGTGTTTGGGGCACAACAGTCCTGCAGATAGGTTTTTTGCTGAAGGATGCTTGTACTCATGGATTATCACTTATAGCTAAAAATGAAAAAAAAAACTGAGAGAAAGATGCAGGACAGTTATGGCAGAATGCATGATCTGGGATGGGGTGGGGGGGGGAGGGAAAGGGAAATAAGCCTGAACTGAATTGGAAAAAATGTATGAAATGCACAAAGCATCAATAAAAACTAATTTAATTAGAAAAATAAATAAAAAATAAAAATAAAATAAAATAAAAAGAAATTCGATGCCTGATTTTACAGTCAGTTGATTGGAAGTGTGGATGCCCTGGGGAGCCCTGAACTGGCAACTGGTGTGTGACGTAAGGACAGACTTGTAACGTCTGTCTCTTGAACCTGTGTGAGCACTAACTCGGACTTTTCCTATTATGGTTACAGTTTCCAACCCCGCCTTTCTTACTTCTTTCTGCATGAACATCAAGCTCAGATTTGGTAATGAATCCTGCTTGTAGATGATCACGAACAAGGACTTCAAGGCAGCAGGAGTAGCATCCATTCCTGCCTGGCTGCAAAGCCCAAACAAGCCCCCCCACCCCACCGCACACACTTGGGGTCTCCAACTCTTCCCTCACTGGGAACAGGAGAAGGCAGCTGGGAGACAGCCAGAGCCTACATGAGCCAGAGTCTTGCACAGTCTGCTCAAGATAAACAAGACAGCTCCTCCAACACAGGGTACTGGAGATGGTGACAGATCTCCCACCCCGACCCCAGACCACTTATGTTGGCTATGGTGTCTCGGGCCCACTAGTGTATTAGCTACTTGCCTTATTTCTTCCACAAAATACCTAACAAAAGCAAGTTAAAGAAGGTATCATTGATTTTGGCTCACAGTTCCTGGGGACACAGGGAGACGCAGTGACAGGAGCAGGGGGCAGCTGCTCACATCTCATCCACACTCAGAAAGCAGAGAGAGATGATCATTTGTGTTCGGCTTGCTTTTTCCTTCTTATTCAGTCCTCTGGAACTCCAGCCCATAGAATGCCACTACCCACACTTAGGACGGGTTTTCCTTCACGGATATGCCCAGAGATTGGTTTCCATGGTGATTCTAAACCCTGTGAAGTTGACAATCAAGATCACAGCCATCACAAGCAATTAGAAAGATGAAACAGTAACTGTCCATCCAGTTTACTAAGATCATCAAAGCTATTAGGATTCATGACCAGGAGACCATTCTGGAGGAAGACTTGTATTCCAAAACCCCTCCTCCCTCTCACCCTGCTTTTCTGGGATCTCAGTCAGGGAAGGACACCCAAGGACACAGATTTAGGGTCACACTGGCTGAAGTTGTCCAGTGGGAGGACATAAGGAACAGCCCCATTTGGGGAGAACTTCTTGTGCCCCATGCTCTATCCAGACCCTTAAGCTGGTCTATAACAAGGACACTAACCAAAACACTGGGAGCTTTTTCTGGAAATTCTTCTGTACCAAGCTCTTTCCCTTCAACAGCCTGCCAGGGTTATTAGCAGACACTCTTTCTATTTAGCAGCTAAGTGACAGGTCTGTGGGGACAGCACTGAACCCTGTTTGTTTTTCTGGGATGCAAACCTGCTTGGCCTTCATCTCTAATAAGTTCACTTTCTAAATATTTGCTGGTAAATGGGTTGTTTTCTCTTGAGCATGCTGAAGCTGGCAGCGAGGGATGGATGGTGATGTGGGCACTTGTTTTCTCCAGGGAAGAAAATGATTCAACACCACAAGGAGGCTGGCTGGGGGAACAGGCCAGTGCTGGCCCCAGAGACCTGTCACTCCTTGGAAGGAGCCAGAGCCACAGCAAAGGTTCAGCCTGGGCTTGGCAGAGACAAGCAGAGAGAGATGTTTTACCCGCTACTCCTAGGCAGCTCCCAGACAGAGCCTACCATTATTAGCCAATCCTGAGCCAGGCCTGCACGAGGCTGGCAGTTTTCTCTACCCGTGTGTGCTTGGTAGAATCTTAGGTTCATGGAAGAATCTGGATGCAAAGGGGGCTGGGAAATGTTCTTCTGTTTGCTGGGGTGAAGAGGAGCCTGCTGTAACGGGGTGCACTGGTGCCTGCCACAAGGACTGGGGCCTTGAGCAGAGATGGGCTCTTAGGACGATGGAATGCAGGATGCTCTGCGTTAAATTAGCACCATGACTGCTGTTCCTCAGTCCCACCCACTCGGAGAGGCCTTCCCTGGCCACCCAGCATCCCCTCTACTCCCAAGAACACTGTCCCTACTGACCATCTGGACAGCACTCCATCACATTTAACAACTTGTTGCTAATGCACTGTGCTCCTTCTTCATCTCTTACCCTCCCAACTAGAACACAAGCTCCCATAAGGAAGGGTGATGGGAACCCTGCGTGCCCAGGAACAGAGTGTGACAGACCTTTCACACATGGGCCTGAAACCATGGGGTATACTGAACTTTATGTATATTGTGTTTTTCCTGCACACATAGACCTGTGACAGTTTAAAGACTGGGCACAGTAAGAGATTACCAATAACCAGGAATAGCACAGTCATTGGCGCCAGTGTTGTTACTTTTCACCTTTGCTACTTTTGTTTCTCTTTGGGAACTGAACCCATGCACTGCGACTCTGAGAGCATCCCTCTAATAACCAAGATGGCTGCCACACGACCTATGGGAGGGTAGTACATACAGCATGGATACCAAGGACCAGGGGATGACTGACATTCTGGGAGGCTGGAACCCATCCATCTCCTTGCTCAAAATAGAGAGCAGTTTGTAATACAGGAACATTTACTTCTGGAATTTTGCATTTAGCATTTTCAGATCACAGCTGATTGTAGATAACTAAAACCAAAGAAAGCTGCCAGACTACAGATACGGGGTGGGTGTTATATTCCCACACCCATCTCCCACCCCTTTTCTGAAGAACAAGATTTGTTTTGATACAAAAGTAATTATCACACATTCAGTAAACACCTTATGCCACAATTTGCACTAAGCTACCCACTATTAGATCTGCAGATGGCTTCTGGGTACAAAATATTTACAAATCTCGTTTCAGTGGCATATGGCCCAGGAGGCTAAAGCCACATAGATGGGGAGGGAAACTTTCCCCCAGCATGCCCCCCCATCATTGTATCTAGGATTGTCCGTTCCATGTTGGAATGAGGCCCATTGGCTGGTCCGCCTGAGAGCTGACCCCAGCAAGGGTCAAGAGTTTCATCGTCAGTATGTGATGGAAGACTCCTGAAGGCAGGAAATCAATAATGGAGATACGTAGGAGAAAGGGCAGGTTCAGAGAGACAGGGCTAAGTAGAAGGTGGGGCTCCCTGTCTCTACATCTTTCTTTCTGTTTTTCTCTCTGACTCTTTCCTCCTCCCTTCTTTCTTCCCTCCTCCCTCTGTCATGCCAGGCACGGTGGCATACTCTTCCAACCCCAGCATTTGGCAGTTGGAGGCTCAAGTCTAGCCTGGGTTACACAAGACCTTATCCGAAGATAAACAGACACAAGTATACCATCACACCACAAACAGATATACAAATGATGCATTATTGCCAGACCTCTAAAGGAAGGACACATCAACACTCACTTCAGCATGGACAAACCTTTAAAATATGATAAGAAAGATCCAGGCCCACAGACCACACTTGATATGATTCCATTTCCTGGGAACCTTCATCCCAGGTTTGTCCATGGGAAAGAAGTTGCTGATTGACAAGAGAGAACAGCTGCTAACCAGGGTGGGCCCGTTCAGGGCTAACAAAGATGTCTTGGCTCAAGACAGCAGTGATGGCTGCCCAGCTCTGTGCTTCTAAGTCCTCTCTGGCTGCACACTAGGCATGTGCCCTGAGGCTAGAGAGAGGATTATGTTTTAAAAGGATGGAGTCAATGGGGTGTGGGATAAATGGCTTTAGAGTGGTTATAGAACGTGCTACCACAAGCCCTGACAGGCAACGTCTTCACGGTACCATCTGTGCATCCAGAGACTGGGGTGGAAATGAACAGACAGCGTTGACTGCACTGGGTGAATTGCCACACTTGGCTTGACTTTCTAGCTGGTTACATACAGTCCAAGCATCCTCACCTTCGATGGGCAGCAGAGGCTCCTGCCCCTCCTCAGGATGGTGATGCCTGGCCACACCTACCAGTGTGTCGAGGAGAGAGCAGTCCTGAGCGACAACAAACACAGTAGACATGCATGTCTGGGCAGCCCTGGAGGCTCTGAGCAGGCCTAGTGTCTTTTTCTAAAGAAATGTGAGTGGCTAAGACTCCCAAGACCAGGCTGAAGCTTTTTCTTCAACACCATTAGAGGCTTAAAGCTGAATTTGGAAGAGCCGGCTACACCGGCTGTAGTCTTCCCCACTCCTGGACCCCAGACCTGTCTCTGCTGGTCACATCCTCAAGGTTATCAGCACAGTCCACACAGAAAAGGACCAGCACAGGCCACCTGGGCCACCTACAGGTCTCTAAGCCAGGTGAGCACACGTTCTTTCCCCAGCCTGTCGCCATTCCCATGTCAGTCTGAACATTTCATGGGGGAACATATGTCTGCTCTTTGGTTTTTTTGTTTTTTTTTTTTTTAATTTATTTCTTATGTGTATGAGTGTACTGTCTGCATGTAGGTTGGTGCACTTGTGTCATGCAATGCCGAGGAGGTCAGAAGAGGGCGTCAGATTCCCCTGGAACTGGAGTTAAAGACAGTTCTTAGCACCCTGTGGGTGCTGGGAATCGAACCCAGGTCCTCTGCAAGAGCAGTTGGTGCTCTTAACCGCTGAGCCATCTCTCCACCCCCACATCTGCTCTTTGAAGACAGTTTTTCTTACAGTATGACTGGACCTGGACCTTAAGGCAGTCAACTCCTTCATCTTGGACTTGTTAAAACCACTGATGCTGGGGCTGGAGAGATGGCTCAGCGGTTAAGAGCACCAACTTCTTCTCCTGCAGAGGACCTGGGTTTGATTCCCAGAACCCACATGGCCACTAAGAATGGTCTTTAACTCCAGTTCTGGGGGAATCCAACACCGTCTTCTGACCTATGGAGCATTGCATGACATGGGTGCACCAACCTACATGCAGACAGTACACTAATACACATAAAATAATAAATAAAAATTAATTAATTAAAAAATTAAATTCTTAAAAAAAACACTGATGCTAATGTCAGCATGGCAGGGACGTTTTTTGTCACACTGACCAAGAAATGACACCTCCAGATGTGCCAGGCTCTATGGCCATTTGCATGACCCATACTCTACACCCCAGGACACGGGTTCTGAGAGAGTGATTATGTGAGCTGTGATGACACAGTTTGCAAGAAGGACAGCCAGCTGTGGTTTCCAGGTCCACTAACACAGTCATCTGAGTCCCAGCCTGCCAGGTAGACAGGAGACATGGCCTGGTGGAAGGGGTCCCCACTCCTGCCTGGGAAGGCTTATGCTACACACTGTAGCCTGCTCTGCTAAAGGGTGAGCCACAGACCTGAGTGAGATCATGATGACAAGTGTCGGTAAGGAACTGGAGTGACCAGAGATCTCCTCCACCCCTGTGCCCCTTGTGCCCCCTGTGCCCCCTATGCCCCGTGTGCCCCATGACACTGGGGCAGCAGTGTGAATACAGTTTGTTTAATGGCATCTAAGATGTGGAGACCCTTGGACTTTATCTCTCCATGTATCCCGGTGGAAATGCACCTGGCATGGTTCTGAGACATGGGTCCCATCCAAGTCTGTGCACTGCAGTGGCAGGAAGAGCTGAGCCTGTACCCAGAAGCCACCTGTGAAGTTTCAGCAGCTAGGGTTGAATAGGCAGCCAAGGTGTACACCCCCAACAATGGAAAGAAGACCCCCCACATCCAGCAACAAAACCAGCCATGAATGAACACGTAACTGGCTGTCCTATTTACAGCAGACCAAAATCAGCTAGAACTAAGCCATGGTCTGCTGAGCAGGCAGGCAGGGGTAGAAACAGGAGCCCAAGGAGGCTCCCTGACTAAGACAGAGGAAAGATGGCTTTGAAGATGCAGAGGCTAGGGGGACAGGGGGACCTCCAGACTGCCTTCATGCTGACTGGGTAGCTGTGGGTACCTGGATGCTCACATCATAGTCACCATTAATAATATACACGTCAATTACTTTCTAAATGTGTGTCTTACTTTACTATTTCAAAAGTGTGAAAACTAGGGTCAGGGAAAGTGTGAAAACTAGGCTCAGCTAGTAGTGCACTCACAGTGTAAGTATGAGGACCAGGGTTTGTATCTCCAGCACAAATAAAAAGTGGGGTGTGGTACCAAATGCCTGGAACCACACCATTGGCGAGGTACAGACAAGAGGATCCGTGGGGCTCGCTGGCGAGCCTGGCTCGCTGAATCTGTGAACTCTAAGTTCAGTGAGAGACCACACACATGCTATGCTCCCTCTTCCTAACAGGATCCCCAGTTTCCCAGGCTCAACAGTCCACAGACTCCACACTTAAGTGTGAGGCCACTTTCTGCAAAAACTGGGTGTGGCCTCCACAGTAAAAGGTACTCTGGCCTATGCCATGCCCCCTGGGAGAAGGACTGGTAAGGGCAAAGATTGAAGGGAGTGAGCCTGTTTTCCCAGGGATCCCTTCTCTTTCAAGCTGGAGCTGCAGGCCCAGTTCTTGGCTATTTTCTGCCTTGTGACAGTCAAGGGCTGTGAGCACTTGCTGTAACTCCTGGGAATGTGGAGTCTCCAGAACTGCCAAGGAATACCACCTGAAAGCTGGCCCCGCTGCCCTGCCCATGCTCTCCTGACCACACTGCCCACCCTGCCCTCGCTGGGCCTGGGAAAACAGCAGCTGTGTAGATTCTCCGTGGTTGGAGGATGCCCCCAGGCTCTACAGAGGAAAGCGCTGTTTATACAAGGGGATTCTTTTTGTTTTCTGAGATGTTTGCTCCCCTTCTTTCTGGTGGAGACCAGCTTTGGTCCTCATGGCTAGTCTGAGACCCAGGTGGCCATCTTGTCAGACACAAACTTGGCCCCTGGCCCTGCCGCAGGCCCTGTAGTAGGCACCTGTAGTGGTGGGCACTGTTTCGCACACTTTTCTGCTTTGCTTGGTGGTCATATTTTTTGGGGTTTGGCTGCACCTGCTTTTCTCCAGGCTGAGATGGTATTAAAGCTTGAAGCAAACAAGCTGTCCTTGCTGGGGGCCTACAAGGTCCCAGCCCACCTCACTGTATACATCAGTCCTCCTAAATCCCACAATTCCCTCTGCTGGACATATTATCACTTCCTATAAATAAGCCATTGAACACAGAGAGGGTAAGCAACTTACTCCATGTCACACGACTAACTGCTTGTTGAGTCAGGATTTGAAGTCTGACATGCTGGTTTCAGGACTGTGCTTTTTATTATTTATTTAGAGATAGGGTCTTGCTTTGTAGCCCAGGCTGGCCTGGAACAACTCCCCCCCCCCACACACACACACCTTCCTGCCTCAATCTCTCAAGTGCTGGGATTATAAGCTTGCATCCCTGTATCCAGCTCAGGAGATTGAATCTGTCATTCAGTCACACAATATCTTCTTGTCCCCTATGGTTTATGGCCAGTTTGAGGAGGCAACCCAGCTCCAGGAAGGGTTTCTTGTCCTCAGGTAAGAATGACAGGATTGTTTCTCTGGGGTCAACACCTAGGTCAAGCTCTATCCCTTAATAGCTGTGTGGCTTGGGGAGGGTCATGTCCCCCACCTCAGTTTCCCCTTCTGTAAAGAAAACGTTAATGGTCTCCAGCCACAGAGCCATAGTCCTGATTGAAACTCTCAATACTAAAGAAACAGGGCCCAGCATGTCATGAGCACTCACGCACATCTGAGTCACCTGGCCCTGCTCTCAGGACAGCTCGTGGCCACCCTGCAGTCAGAAATGCCCTTTACATGGCCATCCCCATGCCCTGCCCCTGATGGGTCCCCTCATCCCACCATGTCTTTCCATCTCCAAGACTTACCTGCAGGACCCTCAGCCCATTCCTGTAACTCCCACACCACCCCACATGGCTCCTTCCTAGAGCAACACCAAGTTCCCTTAATTATTTGTCAGGTGCAGAATCAAGTTAGGGTCAGAAGGTGGAGCCTCCAAAACTTACTGCTTCCCATGGGGAGAAAAGGCCACCTTGTTGTTTGTGAGAGACCCCTGGCACTATCCAGGAGAAGAAATAGAGATGACAGTCAAGTGGGTTGATGCCCTAGTGCAGATGCCCACAGAACACCAAGACTAGCTCTGTTAGTCATTCAACAAGTACTTATGGCCTCTGCTCTTTGTCAGGCAGGACTCTAGGCTCTGGGGACACACACAGGTGGCATTATTGAATTATATCCAAGAAGACAGAAAACAAACGAAACAAGGAAGTAAACATATTGGGATTATGCAGATTATACCAGGGGGTGATAAGGACCAGGGAAAAGCACAAAGGCCTGGAGGGAGCTGGGAAGCCCACGATTTGAAATCAGTGGATTAGAGAACAGGCAATAGTTATTAAAGACCCGAAGGAGGTGAGACGGGTGCTCTGGAGACACAGGAGGGAAAGCATTGCAGGCAGAGGAAGCAGCGTGTACACAGGTCCTGAGGCAAGAATGGGATGGCAGCAGGCATGTGGCTGGGTTTAGGAAGGATGTGTTCCTAAGGCAGAATGAAAGGACGGGACTCGGGGCAGGGTTCACGGAGGGTGCAGCCTCAACGCTGTTCTCCTTAGCCCTGAAAGAGGCTCGGTTGGATGGAGGAGGAGGAAGAGGTGTCATCAGAGAGAACTGGAGGCAGGAGGACCGTCCTGCCTGCCTGGAGGCTCTGCTTTCCAGGCTCAGGTGGAAGGCACAGGGCACAAGGACAAGTCTCGTGGAGCAGGAGACAGAGCCAGAAGCCTATGACCCCTCAGTAATGCACGCTGGTCTGAGGGGCCCGGCATGGACAAGCTTTCTGGAAGCATCTTTTATGGCCTCTGGGTCAGTCCTTCAGCAGCCTGGTGCCCTCTCCCATGCCTGCCTTCCCTCAGGTGGCTGTGCAGCAGCTGAGCAGCACTTTGCCTCCTGACCAATTACTGCTGCTCTGAAGCTACTGACCGTGGTCTACGGCTATCCTGCATCAGTCTCCGGTATTAGATGACCTTGATTTTTCTTCCACTGATTAGGAACACCCTGCACAGGCCTCAGTCCTTCAAGCCCTGCTGTCCCATAGTTCCAGGGATTGGCAGAAGCAGGTGCCCTGCAGTTAGTCTGGGTATGAGCTGTCATGGGAGGAGACAGATGCTGGGCCACTAGGAATGGGACAGCCCAGAGGACAGTCCCTGGATTCTCGGTGTCCTTTTTTCATTTCATAGAGGCTTAGGTTGTGTGGACCCTGGAAAAAGCCCTGGGTCTTGATCATGTGGCCACCTGTCTCTGGTGCTTGGGGGTAGGAGTCGGACGGCTTCTGGAGGAGGTGACTGGAGCTTGTTCTGGGCTTGAGGAGATAGAAGTTCAGGGAAGGCATTCCAGGCACACAGAGGGGAGTGAGGAGGTGAGGCTGGCAGGCCTGAGGTGCTCATTTGAGCTGTAGGCAGCCAAGGCTGGTGTGACACATCACCATCACAATGACTTCACCAGCAGGCAGAATGGATGCTGCACCTAGCAGCCCCTGCAGAAGCCAGGCAGTTAGGCCACCTCCAGAGTGCCCAGCCCCAGAGTTCCCAGCAGGGCATCACTGCACCTGGAACACACCTCCCCTGAAAGAGACTCTACCACAAGAATCGGGCACTCTGAGGGAGATTGGCTCCATGCTGCTTGATCTTTGAGAAGGACACCAGAAACCTGGATCTGCACATGAAACCTAAGCCGGGGCCCCGTGGTGCTCTGTACAGGCATCTCCATGTAGCGGCAGATTTCGCTGACCTGGGAAGCATGGAGTTCCTGCACTGCGGGACTGACCTACTGCTGAGGGGCTGCTCATTGGGGTGGAACTCAGAGCAGATGTCGCTGGGGGGTGGGCCTGGCACTTCCTGAAAGGTATCTGGTTTTGCCCAGCCTCACTTCACAGAGCCTGGTTTGGCATCTGGAACCATTTATGACTTCCTATCCCTGTCTCCAAACACGAGAGCCTGAGGCTACATTCAGCCATGGCTGCGACCTGGGAGGATCTGGAAAGGGAAGTTGTGCTGTTGCCTGGAAGCCCAGGGCCTTGGTGCTGAGCCACACCCACTCTGCTCCAGCAGCCACTGCCCTACCCACCACCAAGGGGTATGCAGACCGAATTCCCTCTGGGTGGCACCCAAGGAGACAGCCATTCCCTGGAAAGGCATCTGCCAGGGAAGCGTCTCCGAATTAGAAACTACAGAGATTTGGGGACCGAGGTTCTGAGTGGAAGGAAGAGCAAACTCCCATGGGGGGCGGGGTTGAGGAGCAAACTGGATCCCCATTGGTGTGACTCTGATGTCTGTCTCCGCTCTGTGCTGACTGTCCTTGGGAAAGTCGGGGCTGGATTGGGAGTGAAGCCAAGACATTTCAGGGGGTTCAGGCTACTGGGGTGCAGTGCGGACGGAGGACAGTTGGGGAGTTTCACTGCTGCTGGGCAGGGCTGGAGAGTCAAAGCAAAAGAGAAAGTGGTAAGCCACTGCTGGGCGGTGTCCAGAATGGGACAGGGCGAAGGAGATGGTCCCTGGGAACGCCCTGGGGTCTCTCAGGGGGCCCTCCAGGAGGAGGACGAGGGAACATTCCAGAAAATGGGAAAGAGGAACCGGTGGGCCTGTCAGCAGGCAGAGGGGCCGTGGGGCTCGGGGAGAAGCAGTTCTTGGGCGGATACCCCAAGTCTGTGAGGGAACGCTGCCCTGCGATAACGGCCAGCTCCTCTGAGAACCGAGTTTCCTCAGGTGGTGGCTCACCTTTTGTACAAACTGACCTCTAGCTTCTTCATGCCTTGAACCTTGCTGTTTTCTTTTGCCCATGGAAGGAACGGGAGACTGGGAACCTGAACCACCTGTCCAGCAGACCAGAGCTCACAGTGACGGGCTGGAGGCCTGGTGGTCTGAGAAGGACCACTGGCTCAGGTGGTCACAGCTATGGCCTTGGCAAGGCTGCACTTCAGGGATTAAAAGCCCTCCACACGGAAGGGGCTAGGGAGGCAGGACCCAAACCAGCCTGGGGTAGCTCAGGATTACACAGGTAACCTAGGGGCTTCCCTCGTAGTGACCCCAAGGACCCCCCGAGGTGGGACAGAGGGCCCCATCAGGGTTTCTGGAACACTCTCCATTCTGCTCTGATCTCTGCTCAGTGCCAAGGAAGACTCTGCACTGCTCTGCAGTTCTGGGCTACCAACAGGACAATGTGGTCTATGAGACCCTTTGTGTTTACCACGCACACAAACACTTGCACCCAAACTTGCAAATATACTTACATTCTTTCACGCACTCACACATGTCCTTGTAAAGCACACAAATGCTCTCATACATGGGTATACTAATCTATACACACTTAGAAACACATGAGAACACATGCACATCTGTAGGCCACTGAGTCACTTACTCAAACCTTGCACTCACCAAAGGCAACATCATTACAACCCACAAAATGCAATCTATTGCACCCACACTGTCCCACTCAGTCAGCACACATGAGATGCACCTGCTTGTCATGTAATTTATATAAACACAAGTGTGTCCCCAGTCACACTTTCTGAACACAAGCACATGCTCACTTATCTGTTTCCACTCATCAGACACCGGTGCTGCTGCGGCTGATTGGCTGCAGGGCTGGGCGGCAGAAGGTAGGGTGGGGTGGGGTGGAATGGAGTGGAGCTGGAGAGGCTGCCAGGAGGGAGTGAAGGACAGCCAGGCTTGAAGGATGAAAAGGAATTTGCTTATGGAAAGTCATGGTGACCCACAATTCAGTGATTCATTCATTCATTCATTCATTCATTCATTCATTCATGTGGCTGGAAGTGCTACCCTCATCTTCTCCTTTTATGAACCAATTGATCCCCCTACAGAGGGTGAGCTCTCTCTAGCAGAACTTTGTTTTTCTCCCTGTCTCCAGGGACATGACCAGGGTCTGCCGCACACCCACCCAACTGAAGCTCTTGATACATAACTGCGGACAGGCAATGCCTCCGTTTTCTGCCAAGGCCCTCTTCTGGCTCATGTCTAGTATTGTTGAGCCTCTCAGAATGGTCACCAGTTAATGGTTTTTCTCACTGCTGTGAGAAAACCCCTCACAAAGAGGAAGTTTGGAGAGGAAGGGTTTAGTCTGGCTTAGAGTTTGAGCATGGCCAGGAAGATAAGGCGGAAGCAGCCGGGAAGGCCTGCAGTAGGAGCAGGGGGCTGGTCACACTGCATCGACCATCAGGAAGCAGAGAGGAAACAGGAAGTGGGGCGGGACTATAAAACCTCAAGCCCGCCCTCAGAAATCCACTTCCTCTAGCAGGTCTCTATCTGCTAAAGATTCCACAACTTTCCCAAACAATGCCACCAAGCGCATGAGCCAATGGGAGTCATCCACGTTCATGGATGAGATCTGCGGTCAGGATCTTCTGCTCCTTGGCCAGCAGAGGTGAAATGAGTGGTTCTTACACGTGGAAAGAATGAAGGAAGGATTCTCAGAGCTATAGAAAGGGGAGAAGGAAGGAGAAGAAAGGAGGAAGGGAGAAACCAGAGAGGGTAGAGGAGAAGGAGTCAGCGAGACAGAGATTTGGAAAACTGTGACTTCATATTCCCCAGACCTAAGTGACCTGGACCTGCTTTTCAAATGTCACCTGAGTTGCCAGGTGTGGTGGCGCACGCCTTTAATCCTAGCACTTGGGAGGCAGAGGCAGGTGGATTTCTGTGAGTTCAAGGCCAGCCTGGTCTACAGAGTGAGTTCAAGGACAGCTGGGGGCTACAGGGAGACCCTGTCTCAAAAAACAAAACAAATCAAATGTCACCTGAGAACAGAAAGTAAGTGGAGGGTCCAGGAAACCTGCTAGTCACATGGCTCCCACGCATCCTTCAACATTTCAGGCCATGCGTGTGCTCAGGAGCTGGACCAGAGCAGTGTTTCCCGAAGGCCCTCTGTGGGTGGTTTCCGGTGGTGGCCAGATGCACAGTTGTTATTTTAGTAACTGTCAGAAAAAGGCAGGGGCGGGGCTGGCAGTAAGGTCCAGTTACTACCTGCTTGCCAGGGGATTGCTGTGAGGCTGGAGAGAGAAGGCACAGGCGGCCCTGTGTGAGTGAGGTGGGCACAGTGGGAAGCCAGTGTTTGGGACTTGTTGGCCTGTGGAACCTGCTGGTTTGAGGATTTTAAAGTGGGAAGGCCTTGGACAAAGGCTGATGGACACATTAGCAAACGAGGTACCCCATGGAACTCACCCCTCACCTAGCGAACTCTCAGGAGAGAAAGCAGATCTTTCGAGCTCAGCTGTCCTCCGTCCTTGTGGGCAGTTGTGATTAGCAAGCACATTACACTAAACGGGGACTCCGAGCCTTTTCGATGGCTGTTCCACGTCCCTCCTCCCTCTTCCCCATCCACTCTTCTGGACAGTCCTCATTCAACTCTCCAACCACTGCATGTCATCCACCCAGAACTACTGTTCTTTTCTTTTGAATTTTATTTACTTATTATTTTGTATGTGTATGAATGTACTGTCTGCATGTAAGTCTGTGCACCCGTGTCATGCAATGCCACGGAGGTCAGAAGAGAGGGTGTCAGATTCCCCTGGAACTGGAGTTAAAGATGATTCTCAGCCGCCATGTGGATGCTGGGGATCCAACCCGTTCCTCTGCAAGAGCGGTTGGTGCTCGCTCTTAACTGCTAGGCCATCTCTCCAGCCCCAGAACTACTTTTCTTTGTGCCCCCTGGTGACATAGTCACTGTCCGCCACTGTCCAGCTCACGATCTGGGCTTGTCTCCTGGCCTGGAACCATTGTGTTTGTTTGTCAATGTGTTGTGTGTCAGCTCCCTAGACGGAGACCATGCACTGGCTGCTCCCTGGACCTGAGAAGGTCTGGTTTTGCTGATTGAACAAATAAATGGCCATGTAACATCTGAGTCACCTGTTTCAACAGCTCAGACATGTTTTTTTTCAAGCCACGCAAGGCCATTGCTATTTCTCCTTTCCAAGCAGAGCTGCAGGGTCTTCTGCAGGAAGCAGGGCAGGCGCTGGCGTGTTTAAACAAGAGCAGGTGGAGCCAGGCAGAAACCAGAAACATCACTTGGGATCCTCAGAGCTTACCAAGGGTCCCTGCTCTGGGTCCTAGCCTGACAGCTCCCTCGTGGCTAAGAGGGAAGTCCCAGTCCCCCAGCTGCCTGGCAGATTTGCTTATAGGGGGTGCATTCAATCGAAAGCTTGGTGGAGACTATTGCCTTTGGAGGGTGCCCAGTTGGCAGGTCTCTATGGAGACCAAAAGAGCTTATCTTGGGGGCTGGAGAGATGGCCTAGCGGTTAAGAGCACCGACTGCTCTTGCAGAGGATCTGGGTTCGATCCCCAGCACCCATATGGCAGCTGAGAACCGTCTGTAACTCCAATTCCAGGAGAACTCCAGTTCCAGGGGAATCTGGCACCCTCTTCTGACCTCCGCGGCATTGCACGGCACGGGTGCACAAACCTGCATGCAGACAGCACATTCATACACATAAAAAATAAATAAAAATTTTAAAAAATGATTTAAAAAAAAAAGCTTATCTGGTCCTTCTTGCTCCCTAGGTAGGGCCTATAGCTCTGAATCCACAATGCCAGTCCTTAAATCTCTCATCTGGGCTCAGAGTAAGCTACAGGGACCCAAAGCCCCTGAGTGTCATATGTATCCAGCACATGGATTCCAGTAACCTGGAGATTGGAGCCCAAGACTAGCAGGACCTGGGCGAATGGCTGCTAGAACATTCTTAGGAGTCTGATTGCTAGCATCTGAGTCTATAGAAACCTCAGTCACGGGAGTCTAGTGCCTTCCAGCCCCCTGCAGCTCTTGAGCTGCCCCCCCCACTTGCTCTTTCTGTCTCTTTTAGGCTGTCCACTCTATGCCCCCCTTCTTTCTCTGTCTCGGCCCCACATATAATTCCAAACAGGAATCAGTATCTCAAGAGCTGTAGAAAAGCTGTTAGATGTAGCTGGATTTGTGTGAACTGCCTCTCCTGCTCCTGGCTGGCTTTGACCCCGGCCTTGCCCCTCTGAGCCACCTGCTCCCTCCCACTCTGCCTGTCTGTCTAGCCAGATTGTTTCCCAACTCACTCTACATGGTGGGGAGAGCCCGTGCTGGCAGGAGGAAGCTCAAGTTCACATCATAGGAGCCCAGCAGTTGGGAAGGATCTGGCTAGCCTCAGGTATGTTTTTACTTCAGTGAGCTTCATTTCTCTATTGAGAAAATCCAATCTAATCATTGTGGCCAGCCAGCATCACAAGGGTGTAGAGAGAAATTGGTCAAAAAAAGACATGAACATTCTCTGCAAACCAAAGCAGGAGCATAAGCCTTGCTACCTCCACTGAGCCAATAAACGTGAATGAATAGAAGGCTGATAAATGGGGCTCCAGGGAGAGGTGGGGACTGTGCTGAACAGCAGAGCCCAGACTGTGAATGGCTGGCACACAGCTCCACACAATTATCAGCATGCCAAATGCCAACACGTGGACCCACCATGACCAAATCTTCAGACTTTTCTAGAGAAGCTGGAAGTTGGACTTCTGTGTGCTTGTTGTTGCTTATATGTTCACCTATTACTGGATTCAACCTTGTTCTGGGAAGCTCTGCAATCAAACTTGGGCTGGAAGATGATTTGGCCTCAGTTTCCCCACCTGTCAACACAGACTAGAGCAGGATTATCTGCACAGTGTATGGTGATGACGCTGGTGCTGTACCTGACTTTTGACCCACAACCATGCAGTGCTGGCTGGAGCCACTTACCTGAAGTAACTTCCATCATCTTGTCTGCTTCAGGCCCCTGGACCCTTTGCCTCTCCATCCCCATCCAGTGAAGGGTTAACGCTGAGACTGGCAGGGGTGAGGTGAGAGCAGTGTCCCTAGGGCCTGCTCTGGAGCCACCATCAATGTCCATTCTGACTGCTCAGTAATTCTTACTGAGCTACCCCAGCCCTAACCAATCCATCCCAGGCAGAATACAAAGTCCTCTCTGATGCACAAAAAATATCCTTCGGAAACTTTAGTGTGTGGTAGTGTTCCTATTGGGGTTGCCTGCCTGCTGTGGCTGGAGAATCTACTGGGGCCCTGATCAGGATCCATCTATTCAGTAGGTGGATGGGTCACCTTTACAGAAGGAACTCTCCTTGTCCCTGTGCCAAAATGTTTGAGGAGCTGGCATTTGAGGAAGTGAGGGGACTTGAGAGCCAGCCTGTAAATCCAGTGTACCTCCAACCCAGAGTTCCCTTCCCAGGCCTAGCACAGATCCTCCTCCCAGAAGCCCTCCTGGCCATGTGCAGCAGCAGCAGCAGCACACACTGCAATCTGCGTCTCCTAATGTCTTCCAGTCCTCACAGCGGAGAGAAATCAAAGACAGTAACCAAAAGGACACATCGTGTGTTTGAGAGACAAAGAGCCAAGATGCACATCTGTTCCCAGATGGGAAAAAAACATCTGCACATAGCTCTATGGGATAGTTCTATCCGGAGCAGCAACAGCATGGGAACCAAACTCAGCTCCTTCTCTGTCAGTGAGAAAAACTGATACAGCACAATCTGCCCTATGGCCAACTGTCAGCCACTGTCAGAACAATGTGGCAGCCTGAGACATGTGGAGAAGAAACAATCCCTTCACTCACAGAGCTGAAAGAAGAAAGCTTTGGGCCATGAGGCTGCCATGGCCCCCACTGAACCGAACGGCCCATGTGAATCCTCACTGAGTCACAACTGTTAAACCAGTGTTGATCTTGACATTGAAAAGTCAGCAGGGGGACAGACATGCAGCTTCTGCGAGCAGCTTTTGTAGATTTTGTTCCTTTCTTTTTCTTTTATTTCTGTCATGGATTCTGGATACACGCCGAGAGGGTTGGTTGTCAGCTTCCCGCGCGTCCACCCCTCCCAAGTCCTGAGGTCCTCTGCCCAACCGCTGGGTCACTGATGGCTGAGATACTCTATGTCCAGGGGTTGCTTGTTAACCCACCAGATCCTCCCAACAACCCTACAAAGGAAGAGTCCCACTGGATAGATGAGGAAAGCGGAAGCTCCTAGCTCCTGCCTTCTCCATTTTGTACAACGCTGTTCAGCACCTTGCCCCATGGTCTCACACGGTTATGACGTGGAATGGGTGTGACGTGGGGTGGCAGTGCCCCTGCCCCACCCTGCCAGCATGGGGACTTCAGGAAGCTGGCCCAATGCTGGAGATCTGGGACCAGGGCTGCCTGGCTCCCTCACCATCTGCCCTGTAGCGATTTCTTATGAATTGAGACATTTCCTTTTGCAGGGAGAAGAAGGGAGGTTCATAAAGCTTGGGAATAAACCAAAGTCACAAGGCCCAGAAGCCCCTGAAAGTTACAAGATTCACAAGTTCCTGCCCTCAAAGTTCTAGAAGCAGTAATATCACCTGGGAGAAAGGGGACTCGCCCCCCTGCTGTGCTGGCCTGCAAGTTGCACTTCAAACTCTGGAAACCCAGCTTTCCTGGGTCCTCCCCCACGCTGGGGTGGGCTTTTCAGCCTTGCAGTGAGTAGCCCCATACTCCTGTAGATAAATTCAGAAGCCTCAGAAAAACCTGCCAGCAGCCAGAGAAGAAACTTGTCTCCTGGGAAGAGATTTCACACCATTCTGATAACTTGTCAGACCACCTGTGCAAGAGAGACGGGGGGAGCCAGACAGTGAGGGTGGGTGACAGGATGCCCCACTGCAGCAAACCAGAAGTCCTCTGAGACTGCTGCCGGCCTTGCTCAACCATTATCGATCAGCCGCACGTGGAATCAGTGTTGAGACTGCCTGTTTCCCAAGATAGCCCATCTTGTTTGAGCAAATGGATCCAGGAAAGGTAAATTTCTCAAGAACATCCTGACCTGCACATTGCCAACCATAGCCTCTAGAATCTCTGACCCCGCCCCTCCCTCCTTGCATATCCTCCATCCATAGGGGAGGTTGTTGTCTGCTCACTGTGCTAAATAGTCTCATTTGTTGAGGTCAGATGCAGTCTCTTTCTCTATTGTTCCCGGACTCTGTGCTCTGAAATCTAACAATGGATGGGGTCACACATGACCAGGCCTGCTCAGCTATGCGTATCTATGCCCTAACCACTCTTTAAACCTAAGCCTCATGTCAGAACCTCAAAGATGGACTTGGAGGTAGAGGCGGACCTTGGACCACTTTCTTTGCTCCTCTCACCAATGTGGTCACACTGAATAAATCTCTATTCTCTGCTTTTCATATTATGTGTTGTTTTAATTGACATACTGAGGGCAGGTGGCCCAGCCTAGCTTGTTAGGGCTGCCAAGCCCAGACTCCCACCCTAATGACTCTGGTAACAGGAGGGTGACATACTCACAGTCCACAGAAGGGAAGGAAGACTACTTCTAGCACAAGGAGCTGTCAAGGTGTCTACAGATGCACTTTAAAGCCACCTCCATGCATAACAAGAGAAAGGAGGGAGGAGGGAGGAGGGAGGAGGGAGGAGCCGGATCCCACCGCCAGGCATCTGCCCTTGGCCAGCCTCCCTGGAAAGTCTTTCAGTGTCTTCTCTTTGGGGAAAAAATGGCTACAGTCAAGCTCAGGTGTAGGGTTTTATTCAGGCTGCAGAGTTTCAAAGTCTCGACTAGAAAAGGAGGCTCTTACATTTTATACTCAGGCAGCAAGTTACAGCAAAAAAGGCGGCTTACATATTGATTGGCTAAGAGAAAAAGTTCTAAAACCAAGAAGATTATCACAAATGGGCTGTTTCTTGGAAAAAAAACATTTAAAAATTCTCAGAGAGGGGCTGCAGAGATGGCCTAGCGGTTAAGAGCCCCAACTACTCTCACAGAGGACCCGGGTTCAATCCCCAGCACCCACATGGCGCTGAAAACCGTCTTTAACTCCAGTTCCAGGGGAATTTGACGCCCTCTTCTGACCTCCAAGGCATTGCATGACACGGGTGCACAAACCTACATGCAGACGGTACATTCATACACATACAAAATAAATAAAAAAAGAAAAAAGGGAAAAAATAAATTAAAAAAAAATTCTCAGAGAGAGCCTGGCGTGGTGGTGCACACCTTTAATCCTAGTACTTGGGAGGCAGAGGCAAGCGGATCTCCGTGAGTTCAAGGCCTGCCTGGTCTACACAGTGAGCTCCAAGCCAGCTGGGACTAAAGGGAGACCCTGCCTCAAAAAGACAAAAAAAAAATTCTCTGAGAACAACAAAAAGTTCTTGAGGTGGGAGGAGAGGACAGAACCGTAGGCTGCTGGCTTAGCTAGTCATGCAGCATTCAGAACCACAAACCTGTCAGCAAACTTTGCTGAGAAAGAGAGAGACAGAGACAGAGAGAGAGAGAGAGAAGTAAAATCCTTGTTTTTCTTCATTTTCCCTTCAAGTCTTGTATCCAAGCATGTAAGAGCCATTCAGTGCTGCTGCTTGCCCACCCTACTGCACCATGGAAGCCCCAGAGGCCTGAGACCCTGGACAGCCCTTGCTCTCATCTAGAGCCGGAAGAGACGGGAGGAGGGGGACCAACGGGGTGAGTAGCCTCAGAAGCTTCCATGAACCACTAGTTGGACCTGCTAATGAGGTAGGGAGAGGCACCTGCCAGCGACAGTATTGATGAATGAAGAGCTACTTCCTGGTGCAGAGTTGCCATAGTAATCGGCACATCCATGCCTTCAGCAAGTATCCATGCTACAACTGAGAGCTACTGGACTCCAAGCTGACTTCTAGTAAGGCTTTTACTTACAAAAAAAAAAAAAATCATCACTGGGGAATGGAAGGCTGGCTACTATTAAAAATAAATATGTTCATGCATTTACTCTTGCTTTTGTGTGTGCATGTATGTGATATTGTTTTTATCATTCCATGACTGATTTTATACTTGAGGACACAGTGCTCACCTTAGAGTGGTTTTATGGATGCTTACTAAAATGGAGAACACTGCTGGGCGTAGTGGCGCACGTCTTTAATCCCAGCACACGGGAGGCAGAGGCAGGCAGATCTCTGTGAGTTCAAGGCCAGCCTGGTCAACAGAGCAAGCTCCAGGCCAGCTGGGACTAAAGGGAGACACTGTTTCAATAAATAAATAAATAAATAAATAAATAAATAATAAATAAATAAATAAATATTAACAATAAAATGGAGAACACCAATGATCTAAAAGCTATCTTGAGGAGACAATACAACAGTTACCAAGTAGAGCGCTTGTCTGTAGTGGCCTAGCTAGCAAGGCACCCACAGTAAATCCTGTTGTTAAAGAATGTTTTTACCTCCTGCCCTTAATATCTGTTTCTTGGAACATGCCCCCAGACAGAATTTCCACAGTGGTCTTAAGACACGTAGGCATCTGTGCTGGCAGCCAGGTAGACTGTAACTAAATCTACCAATATTGTAACCAATAAGGAATGATTCTGGGAGGTCTATAAAAAGATAAACTACAGCATTCAGGAGGCAGGGGCAGGCGGATCTCTGTGTGTTCCAGGCCAGCCTAGTTTACATAATGAGTTCCAGGCCAGCGACAGGGAGACTATCTCCAAGAGGCCAAAGAAAAGAAAGAAAGAGAAAGAAAGAAAGAAGGAAGGAAGGAAGGAAGGAAGGAAGGAAGGAAGGAAGGAAGGAAGGAGGAAGGAAGGAGGAAGGAAGGAAGGAAGGAAGGAAGGAAGGAAGAAAGAAAGAAAGAAAGAAAGAAAGAAAGAAAGAAAGAAAGAAAGAAAGAAAGAAAGAAAGAAAGAAAGAAAGAAAGAAAGAGCTCTTGAGCCCAGCGGCAGGAAGAGGGGAAGACAGGTAGGAACTGGGTGCCTTGGCGAGCTGATTGCTGATCGTTTGGTCCTGCTGTCTTTGGTTTGATTGGCCTTTGTGGCTGTGAGGTTGGAGTTATCCCCCCAGCTGGGATTAAAGGTGTGGTCTTTGGCTTGATTAGATCTAGTGGCTGTGGGGGCGGAGTTATCCTCCCAGCCGGTATTAAAGGCACGCTTGTGTGACTCTTGAGATTTGAGATCTCTTGTAGCCCATGCGGCAGGAAAGGGAAGACGGTAGAACTGGATGCCTTGTCGCGCTGAATTGCTTTGATCGTTTGGTCCTGGTGTATTTGGTTTGATTGGCCTTTTGTGGCTGTGAGGTTGGAGTATCCCCCCAGCTTGGATTAAAGGTGTGGTCTTTGGCTTGATTGGTTAGGTCTGTGGGGGCGTAGTTATTCCTCCAGCCGGGATTAAAGAGCACGCTTGGTGTGGACTCTTGAGAGTTGAGATCTCTTGAGAGCCCAGCGGCAGGAAGAAGGGGAGACAAGTAGGAACTGGGTGCGTGCGGGAAAGCTGATTGCTGATCGTTTGGTCCTGCCGTCCCCTTTGGTTCGATTGGCCTTTGTGGGCTGTGAGGTTGGAGGGTTTCCCCCCGACGCGGGTTAAAGGTGTGGTCTTTGGCTTGTTTGATCTAGTGGCCTGTGGGGGCGGAGTTGATCCTCCCAGCCGGTATTAAAGCACCTTGTGTGACTCTTGAGATTTGAGAGCTCTTGAGCCCAGCGGCAGGAAGAGGGGAAGACAGGTAGGGAACTGGGGCCTTGGCGACAGCTGATTGGCGATACGTTTGGTCCTGCTTCTTTGGTTTTGATTGCCTCTTGTGGCTGTGAGGTTTGGAGTTATCCCCCCCAGCTGGGATTAAAGGTGTTGTGTCTTGGCTTGATTTGAGATCTGTTGGCTGTGGGGGCGGATTTCCTCCCAGCCCGGTATTAAAGGCACGCTTGTAGTTGTGACTCTTGGAATTTGAGATCTCTTGAGGCCAGCGGCAGGTTGCCGGGGCGCGGCTGCAAAAGCCCCCCCCCCCCCCTCCCGCACAACTGAGATTACGAAGAAGGATCTGAAGGCGGCAAAGCAAAGACCGCCTTCAACACAGTACGCGGCATTCAACTGCCACATTGGAATACAGGCAGGAGAAGCCCATATGCCAGAGATCCAGAAGAAGAAACTACACTGGAAAGGTGCAGTGATAATCCCACGCCAAGCTTAACTACCCTATGGGATGACTCCTGCAGATGTGGATCCCCCCCGGGGATGACCCCAGGACACAGAAATCAGAAAACAATCAATTGGGAACATTACTTAAAGGACTACAAAAATAAAGAACAATGAAAAAGAACTTAAGAAAGAAGAATGAGGACCGAGAGAGAGAGAATGACAAAGCTCCGGAAGGAGTAGAAAACACTGAAAGAATCCATGCTGAAAAAGAAAAAGTAAACCAACAAGCAAACAAAAGAGCTACAAAAGAGATCGAGAAGCTCCAAAAAGAAATAGAAATCACTAAGAGAATCAGAGAGAGGAAATGAAAAACGAAATCGAACACCTATCCATGTCAAGAGGAAAGGAATGAAAAGCCTACAGAATCAGAACTGGAGGAAGCAGAAAAAGAATGATCAGACCTGGAGGACAACACAGAACAACTAAAACCCTCAGGAAAGCTTAATAAACAATTTAAAAATACACAAAAAGACAACCAGGGCTGTGGGACACATGAAAAATGAAACCTCCGCATCATAGGAATAGAGGAAGGAGAATGAATCCCAAGAGAAGTATTGACCAGATTTTCAGCAAGAATAATAGATGAAACTCTCCCCAAACTAAAAAAGGACAATCAATCCCAATACAAGAAGCAACATAGAACTCCAAACAGACAAATCAGAAAAGAAATTCTCCACCCGACCCACATCACTAATGTAAAATGCTAGGACACCAAAACAAAGAAAAATTCTTAAAGCGCACAAAGAAAAGCAACAAGTGACAATAAGGGGCAACACCATAGAATACAACTAGGACTTCTCACAGAACATGAACGTAAAAAGAAGAACCTGGAGCAAAGCATTGCCCAGTGTTGAGGGCATATGGATGCCAGCCACAGGTTACTATACCCCAGCAAAAATGTCCAATATAGTGGAAGGAGAGATGAAAATCGTCCATGACATAAACAACTTGAAAGAATACATTCGCGGGAAAACCAACCCTTCAGGAGATATATTCGAAGCAATCCAAAGAACAGAAGAAGGAGAACTCACCCCCAGGCAACTCAGAAGGAGAAATCAATAAACGCATAACCGCAGAAGTAGAAACCTAAATCAAAAACCGCAGAGGATAATAAGTCAAAAGGACGGCAGCAACACAACACAAACCATCAGTCATAACCTTAAATTATGATGGACATAATTCCCCAATCAAAAAGACATGACTGGGGACTGGATTAGAAAAAGAATCCATCGATATCTGTCTACAAGAAACACATCTTACTTCAAGGACAGCAAACCACCTAAAAGTGAAGGGGATGGGAAAAAAAATTTCCAGCAAATGGTCAGAAAGAAAGCAGGTGTTTTGCTATTTTAAAATATCGGATAAAATAGACGTTAAATAAAAGAAATCAGACAGAGACAAAGAAGGCCATTAACATTTTCATCAAAGGGACCATCCACCAAGAAGATTTCACAATTAGAATATATATGCCCCAAACTTGCAAAAATGAGTGAAAACTTATACAGACGACTCTCAGCCACAAGTACAAGAACTAACCAGAAAATAATGTGGGAGATTTCAATAAACCACTGAGTCCTTTGGATAGTGTCAACAGGACAAAAAATATAAACAGAGGTACATCTGAACTGAAGGATATGATACACCAAATGGACCTCATAGACTCTACCGAACATTCCATCCTAATACCAGAGAATACACTCTCACTCAGCACCCCACGAACATTCTCCAAAACTGACCACACTACCTTGGGACCACAGAAGAAACCTCTACAACATCACAAAAAAGATTGAAATATTCATGCATCCTGTCAGACCACAGTGGCAAGAAGTCAACATCAACACCAGGACAAGCCCTTCTCTCCGAACAGAACAATGGAGACTAAACACCACTCTTGAATTATGATTGGTCAAGGAAGGATAAAGAAAGAAATAAAAACATTCCGTTAACTGAAGTACAATGACAATACAACAACAACAAAACTTTGGGATACCTTAAATGCATTCCTAAGAGGGAAAGTTTATAGCCCGTGGGTGCCTACATTAGAAAAACAAAAAGAGCACAAGTGAATGTGATCAACACTGCAGCTAACAGCACTTGAGAGCAACACACAGATGAACCTAAACGCAACAGAACAGGAAGAAATAACAAAAATCAGAGAGAAACATGAAATAGAACAAAGAAAAAAAACACAAAATCAGTGAATCCCAAAATTGGTTCTTTGAAAGAATAAAAAAAAACAAAAAGCAACCACCATTAAAAAAAGAAAGAAGGAAAACTCCAAATCAGATACAATCTGTGATGAAAGAGTGAAAATACAACGGACACGGAAAAGATCAAGAAAAGTATATGGGAATATTACAAGAACCTATATTCTACCAATTTTGAAAACTCCAGAGAAGGATGATACTGAAATCTTGGGAATCACCCAAAGGCTTGGCCAAGAGGAGACCGGCACTTAAACAGACCCTGACATATGAAGAAATAAGAGGTAATAAGAAGCCTCCCAACTAAAAAAGCCCAGGCCAGACCGGTTTCACAGCAGATTCCGATAAAACATTTCAAAAAGACCTACAACACATTAGTTCTGAACTGTTTAGAAGTCTATCAATCAGAGGAATATCTCCAACTGTCCTTCTATGAAGCAACTCCACTCTATTGACCAAAACAGGCTACAGTCAACCAAAAAAGGGAAATATAGGACCCATCTCCCTCATGAACACATGATGCCAAAATTCAAACAAGATATAGGCAAATGCATACAACCCACATCAAAAGATCATCCATGCAGACCAAGTGGGATTCATCCAGAGATGCAGGGATGGTTTCAACATACGAAAATCAATAAACCATCATCAAACACAAAAACGGAATCAACAGACAAAACCACATGTAATTCGTCAGGTTCTCTAAAGAAACAAGCAACAGGATAGAATATATATAACTATATACAATTATTGATTGCTCACGTGACGAGCTCAACAGTAGCGCCGAACTGGAGAGGCGGGAATCCAGGGAACTGCTCAGTCCGCAAGGCTGGATTGTCTCAGAGTCCCAGTTAGTGCTGAAGGCCCGAATGGATTCCAGGAGATTCTGCCAGTCTCGGTACACGCTGGGATCCGAAAGGTTGATCACAGCAGCAAGGCAAACTCACCAGATGAGAGAGAGCAAGCCGCAGGAAGAAGGAAAAGGGACCAGCTCCCCTGCCGTGGCCTTATATACTGCCTGCGGCAGAGGTAACCCATATTTGGGGTGGGCCACGGGTTGAGGTGGTCCAATCAGAAGACCCTTTTCTTTATTTGTTCCTTAGTCCAGTCAAGTTGACACCCAGGATTAACCATGACAAGTCCACACCCTGTCTCAGCTTGACACCCAATAAATAGCCCTCTTTGCTTAAATGTCAATTGCACTAGCAATGCAAGGTCATAATTCCACCTAACATGTTATAAGTATCTCATGTGCAATAGCACAACATTATATCTTAGAGTAGGTGGTAATGTTCCTTGAGAAGAACTTAGCTCCTTAAGTATCTAATAACCTAAAAATTTAAAAAAAATGGAAACACTTAAACATATCTCAGTAATGACACATTCAAGGGGAACACAAGTATCCACTTAATAACATTACCATATATACTATATATTGTATACATATATAAAACAAGCACATTCCCTTAAACAAATAGGACGAAGTTAATATCTATTATAATCCAGTTTATTGCAACTGGTCCCGTGGCTTCAGCTGATATTTATGACTCGCTTGTTCTACTACCCATTCTGTATTTCCTCCGCCATCAGCAAGCACCTCTGGCAGGTCTTGGTCTTTCCCTGGCAGGAGTGACCCATACCTTCATCCCTGAAGAGTCGGGCCATTTATTGTCCTGTCTGGTTTGGTTGTTGGAGTTTCATTGACCTTAATCATAGGACATGGGTAGCCACAGAAGGCGCCCTACAGCAGCTCCTGCCTTCCAGACATAATTTCCTTGCCCCCATGGTGGAAGAAAAAGTCCAATTTCCCAGGTAGTCTGGATCATCACTCCTCTACTACTGTATTCCTTCCCTTAGCCTGTGTCTTAACGGGCAGTAGAAAGCCCGAAGTGGCCAGTGGAATGTCTTAGCTCCAGTTCAATAGAACGTTTGCTGTATCTCCTGACAAAAGCACTCCCCCATTGGGAGTCCAAACGTCTAGACCAGGAACAAGTCTGGGTACAGGAAGCAAAATTTTCCTACTGGGTCACAGGGTGATGGTGAGTGGAATCATTCCCATTCCACCCCTTGGTTCTGGACCCATGAATTCTGGCATAGGTAGAAACCAGTACCATATAGTGGACGCTGTTATTCAAAGAGTATACTGCTTGCTGGAGAACCTTGCCCCCAGCCCTCCAGGGGTATTATCCTAATTGGCATGCTGTGTAACTGTGTCTTCAAGGAGGCCATTCCTCTGTTCTATCAAGCAGCTGTTCTGGGTGGTGGGGAACATGGTAAGACAGTGGATACCCATGACCATGGCCCACAGTCCGCACCGTCTTGGCTGTGAAGTGAGTTACTATGGATCAGAAGCATGGCTGTGAGGAATACCATGACGGGGATAAGGCATCCGTGAGTCCAGGATGTAGTTTTTGACAGAAAGCATTACATGCAGGGAAAGGCAAAACACCATAACCAGAATAATATCTATGTCCTGTAAGAACAAAACNTCAGACAGCATCTCTATCTGCACTGATACCTCAAACCATTGGGTCTGCTGATCATATGGCCCTAGGGGCAAAGCAGCCTGCACCGCAGCCTGGACCTGTTTAAGAGCCTTTTCCTGTTCCAAGCCCCACTCAAATTTGCTGCCTTACGAGTCACATGATATATGGGTCATAATAACACACCCAGTGAGGAATTTGCTGCCTCCAGAATCCAAAAGACCTACCAGACGTTGTGCTTCTTTTTTGGTGGAAGGAGGGGCCAGGTGTAACAACTTATTCTTTACCTTTGAAGGAATGTCTCTGCATGCTCCCACCACTGAACTCCTGGAGAAAACTGGCAACTGAGGTAGATTGCCTTTGAATTTTAGTTGGGTTTATTTCCCATCCTCTCATGCGCATTGCTTACCAAACACGTCTAGGCTACCTGCTACCTCCTGTTCACTGGGTCCAATCAGCATTAACATCATCAATATAGTGGACCAGTGTGATATTTGTGGAAGAGTCAGGCGACAAGATCCCTTCTAACTAAGTTATGGCACAACGCTGGAGAGTTAACCTACCCCTGAGGTAAGACAGTAAGGTATACTGGTTGGCCCTTGCCAGCTGAAAGCAAATTGCTTCTGTTGGTCCTACTGAACCGGTATTGAGAAAAAGCATTTGCCAGATCAATAGCTGCATACAGGTACCAGGACAGTCCATTAATCTGCGCAGCCTAAGCGACACCACATCCTGGTAAGCGGCTGCAATTTGGGTCACTACTTGGTTGAGCTTTTCGATAGTCAACTGTAATTCTCCACGATCCATCGTCTTTTGCACAGGCCAAATTGAGAGTTAAATGGAGATGTGGTAGGAATCACCACCCACCTGTGGGTCTTTCAAATCCTTGATCGTGGCATTAATCTCCGCAATCCATCCAGGGATACGATACTGTTTTTTGGTTCACTATTTTCCCTGGTAGAGGCACCACCAATGGGTTTCCATTTTGGCCTTTCCAACCAATAATAGCCCTCACTCCACAGATAGGGAACCAATGTGGGGATTCTGCCAATTTCTAATTATATCTTTCCCAATTATACATTCGGGGACTGGGGAAATAACTACGGGATGCGTTCTGGGACCCACTGGGCCCAACGTGAGTCGGACTTCAGCCAAACACCATTTATCACCTGACCTCCAAAGGCCCTTACTTTACCGAGGGCCACCAATCTTTTAGGGTTCTCCTGGGATCAGTGTCAACTCAGAACCGTATCCAATAGCTCTAAAAGTCTGATTTATTCCTTTTCCATGTACACGCTACCCTAGTAATGCCCCTCAGCCGTCCCCTCCCCCTCCCCCCTCCCCGCCTCCCGCCCCCGCCCTCACCCCCTCCCCGCCCCCTTCCGCCTCTCCCCGCCCTCCCTCCCGCCCCCCTCCCCCCCCCGGCCCCCTCCCCCTCTTCACCCCCCCCCCTTATGGGGCAATGACAGGAGGAAGGCTCAAACACTAACCTCATTGGTATTTGACAACTTCTAGAGACCACACTCCTAATAACCTGCTCGCGTCAGGCGTCTCCCGATACTGCTGTTCTAGGATCCCTTCCTCATTGGAACCTGGGCACCCCTTCATTCAAGGGGTTCTGGGGTCTGTGAACTGTCTCAAGTTGGAAACTGGTTAACTGGACAAGATTCACTACTGCTGAAATCAAATCTTGACTTCCTGTCATTCGTTTAGGCTTTTCTGCTTGTACAGATTAAATAAAAACTTTGTAGGCTTTTTATGTATTTGTTTCCTGGGAACACCATGATTAATTAGCCAGTTCCAAGATCATTTCGTCTGCCATTATAGGCATTGTTTTGCCTTGCCACCCATTATGATAACCACAATAACTATGCTCATCTGGACTTAGGCAATTCAGTGCTGCCACATGACACCTACCCTGAGGTCCCATTAAACCTATTACATGTACAATTAATTTATGCAAACTTAGCCACAACTTCTCTAACTGTAAGATGCGGCATAAGAAATAGAGCAAAAACCAAGCTCTTCAAATGTTCTGGTGTCTCTCTTCAGTACTTTCCATCTTATAAAACTCAGTGAAAGGCATGTCCTCTTGTGTCCTCATATTGTGGATTATGTGGTTTTACACTTTGATTCCACTCGAGCATGCCATCTGCCTGACCCTCACAATCCCTTCTCAATACTAAGCCAAGGAATAACAGGCATCTCTAACTCACTGTAGTAGGTAGGCCATGTTTTAATAAATACCATTCAAATAAACTTTTACACCTTTTTTAACTGCTCTAGCATCCATGTTACCTAGAATCTCTACTCAGTGGGCTTCTATCGATAAACTCAGTATGATAAAATTTTATATTCCTTCCACCATTATCACACCCTTAAAATCCATTCCCACACATATTCCTTAGGCTTCTGCCGAACGAATCAGCAAAACTCATTAATTCTTTGTAGTATATCGCCCTCTCGTGGACCACACTTTCTATCTCACCTTGAGGGGTTTACTTAGCCTTGACTCTGGTTAAAGGTCTAGAGGCAACAATTGTTGCCTCTAGAAGGCCTTGAAGGACATTATCTCCCACTGGGGGGGGGGATTAGTTTCCTAAGGCAAGGATGGGGAGGAGGATCTGCAGGGTGTAGATTCTCTGATTAGGGTGGGGAGATTAATTCCAAAGATAAAGAAAATCCCTCAGAAACCGAGGGTTCAAAATCCTCAATCATCATAGTTTCTCCACCTTCTGCATCCCAAGTTTCAGGGTTCCACCCTTTCCCCACCAGTGCTCTCACTTTAACTGCTGACACTTTTCGTGGGCTGGGAATCTAAATCTGCATTGAAAATCAGCCAACCGTAATAATCATAGCGGCTCCAGTCTTGATTTTCTGCTGCTTAGCATTGGCTTGGCTGCTGGAGATGAAATATTCTCTTCCAGACACACTGGAAACCTTATTTTTAAACTGTTGTTTCGAATCCGGAGCTGTCATTTTTATCACCGAGCTCCCATATTTTCGTCTAACAGTTTCATCCAGACATGCTGAGGAGCAACACAGCAACATCATTATTTTCCTGATATTTTTCTGCAATTCTCCGACACTTTTATATGATAAGTCCTAAATTGCCTTGCTTCTCACAAGGTGAGTTAGGTGAGTCAAAATGGATCTATCTTTCATAATTACATCAAATAGTCTGACCACAGGATTATCATTCCTCTTCATGCCACCCGGAGAGCCTTCAGTAAAACTCTAGGCTTTCATTGGGTTGGAGAGCTGGCTCCAGAGGCTACCAGCCCACTAAAGAAATATCAGAAAGCATACGCTTCAATGCTGTTTCGTCGAGACCACGGTTCTGGACCAAAATCTGGGTATTGTCAGGGTTCTCTAAAGAAACAAAGCAACAGGATGAATATATATAACACTATACAATTTATTGATTTGCTCACGTGACGGAGCCTCAACAGTAGCGCCGAACTGGAGAGGCGGGAATCCAGGGAACTGCTCAGTCCGCAAGGCGGATGTCTCAGGAGTCCCAGTCTAGTGCTGAAGGCCCGAATGGATTCCAAGAGATTCTGCCAGTCTCGGTACACGCTGGGATCCGAAAGGTTGATCACAGCAGCAAGGCAAACTCACCAGATGAGAGAGAGGCAAGCCGCAGGAAGAAGGAAAAGGGACCAGCTCCCGCTCTGCGGGCCTTAAATACTGCCTGCCGGCAGAGGTAAAGCCCACATATGGGGTGGGCCACCGGGTTGAGGCAGTCCAATAAATGACGAGACGCTCTATACTAGACTGTTCGTCCATATAACAAGACTACCTAAATCGAATTGCAGCATCAAGACACCAAAAATACGCAAATGATCTAATCTAGAAACTCGGCCTTACAGGATTGCGATCCAATTCTGTGTGAGTCGAATCCAATTCATTCATCCATCCTATGAAAGACTTCAGGAAACGTATCGTCTCACCCATCTTCATAAGTTCGAGACATATTAATACACCAGGTCAATTACGACCCAATCTGTCAATCCAATCCTGCTAACCTTAATAGTGCAAAAAACGTCCTTGATATGCCTACACGAAGGTGACAACTTGCTAAATCAGAAGACCCTTTTTCATGTTATATCATACCCTTGTCCAGGGTACTGAGCGCCCTTATCATTCAAACACCACAAAGACGCAAATATTCTTCACGGCGTCATTCCGCTCATTATGGTGCTGGAAGCGCGAAATACAAGCCTTTGACAAAATCCAGCATCCCTTTACATGGTCTATCATACTCTAAGATACGGAATTGGATTGAGGGATCATTCTCAATGTAATAAAAGCCATACGAACCCACAGCCGATATTATCCTAAATGGGGAATTGACGGAAACATTCCCTTTAAGGGTAGGTAACTGGGCAAGGCTGCCCCATCACCACTCCTCTCAATATAGTGCTTGAACACTTGCTGTACAATAAGCCAAGAAAATGAAATTAAAGGGGAGTACTAATTGGAAAGAGGAGTTCAAACTTATCCCTATTTGCTGATGATATGATGTTTACTTAAGAGATGACAAAACTCCACCAGAAACCCTAGAAACGATTACAGCTTCAGCAAAGTGCAGGATACAAAATTACCTTAGAAAATCAATGGCCTTTCTTTACACCAAGAACAAGCAACTGGGAAGAAAGAATTAAAGAGGACCCTCCCACTCACACAGCCTCAAAAACAAAAGATACCTAGAACAACCTAACACAAGACACCAACAGACCTCACAACAAAATTTTAAAACCCTTAAAGAAAGATTGAGAAGACCTCAGAAGATGGAAAAAACCTCCCATTGCTCATGGATTTGGAAAATTAACACATTGTTAAATGTCCATTCTACCCAAAACTCCTGTATAGATTTAATCAATCCCAATCAAATCCCCAAGAGTTCTTCACCTGCTTGAAACAAAGTTCTTAAATTCATTGGAGAAACAAAAGACCCCGAATAGCCAAAATCATCCTGAGTGAAAGAGCTACACAGGAGGATCTCTATACCAGATTTTAACTATACTACAGGCTATAGTCATAAACTAACAGCCTGGTACTGGCACAAAAACAGAATGTTGACCAATGGAACAAAACCGAAGATCCAAATTGAGGACATATAATTTCAACGCCATCTCATATTGACAAGGGGGCCAAAAAAACCCAATGGAGAAAGGACAGCATCTTCAGCAAGTGGTGTTGGCAAAACTGGATCACCACTTGTAGAAGAATGAAATAAACTCTACTCTCGCCCTGTACAAAAGTCAACAACTCGGATTAAAGCCTTAACGGAAACCCCACACTCTATGAAGGTGAAGAAGAAATAAGTTGGCAGCAGACTACAAGACATAGGCGTAGGAAAAGACTTCCTAAATCAGACAGCAGCTCACAAGAATTAGAGGTCGACAATTGACAATGGGACCTCATAAACTCACAAAGCTTCTGTACATCAAAAGAAACAATCAAGGGGAAGTAAGAGAAATCCCACAGAGTGGGAGGAAACCTTCACTGCAGATACATCTGACAAAGCATTGATTTCCAGATATATAAAACTACTCAAAAAACAAAGAAAAAAGAAAACAAACGACCCCCTCAAAGATGGAGCAACGAATGACAGAGAATTCACAAGCGAGGAATTAGAGATGTCTGAGAAACACCTCAAGACTGCTCAACATCACTTCATTAAGGAAATGCAATCAAAACCCACTTTAAGATATCATCTTACTCAGTAGACTGGCTAGGATCAAGAAAACAAATGATACCAAGGCTGGAGAGGTTGTTGGGAAAGGGGAACACTCTCATCCTGCTGGTGGGAATGTAACTCGTACAGCCACTTGGAAAGCAGTGTGGAGAACCCTTGGAAGATTGGAATGAACTTGCACCCGCCCCAGCCATACCACTCCTGGGCATGTCCCCTCAAGACTTACGCCAACCACAGAGATACATGCACGGCCATGTTTATTTCAGCTCTCTTCACAATAGCAAAGACTGGAACCAACCTAAATGCCCCTCAACTGACGAATGGATAATAAAATGTGGTACATCTACACAATGGAATTCTAGCAGTGTAAAGAAAGACGACATCACGAGCTTTGCGAGGAAAATGGCTGGAGCTAGAGGACATCATGCTAGTGAAGTAACACAGTCCCAGAAAAAACAAAACGACGAATGGTATCCCTCATCTGTGGCTACGTGCCATTACCCAGTTGTAAGTATTTCTTGTGTAGGCCCCCCTGAGCTTCTGTACAAAGCAGTTGACATAATGCATTTTGGGAAACAACAACAACAACAGAAAATATGCATCAACGAACTGGACTGAACAGTGAACTTCCGCTCAAAACAGTCAACGTCCCCGGAAAATATTGAGAAGACTAAGGAGATGGAAAGCATGTTTGCAGAATGCACGAGGCTGACGGGGTGGGAAGGGAATGAGCGGGAAACACGGGTCTTAGATTTGTTAAAATACATAAAATACAATACAAAAAAAATAATTATTGATACAAAAAAAAAAAAAAAAAAAAAAAAAAAGAAAGAAAGAAAGAAAGAAAGAAAAGAAGAAGAAAGAAAGAAAAGAAGAGAAGAGAAAAGAAACGAACAAAAACAACAACTAACTCGGATACTTGGATCCCCCACCCCCCACCCCCCAACGGGCTTGCATTTTTAGAGGAAACCTGCTCCTTGAAAAAAATTTTCTGATTTCTCCACGAGCTCTTGGGCCCTTCTCCGTGCCTGGCGTCCTGAGCTTCTGTTTCCTGTTGACGCTCTGTCAGCATAAAGACAGACTGTTACTGCGGCAAGAAGACAACCCTGGAGTGTAACTATTTTCTCCAAATTGAAACATTCCTTCTTCAGATACTCAAGAAGTAAAAGAAACTTCCAAGTCTCAGGAAGCTCCTGAAACTTTAAAACTTCACAAGGTCCTTTCCTCAAGAGATCCGCCTCCTGAGTGCCTGGGCTTCCAGCATAGGCCGCATTCCCAGTTTGGGTTGGTTTCGAAGGACTGTTAGGAAAAATATGGGGGGCGTCTTTGGTAGCTCTTGGCATATGGAGGCATTATCTCACCTCTGAATTCAGCTCCACCTGTCAGTCTCCATGGGAGCATGTCTATGTCCAGCCCCCCCCCCCACCCCACCCCTGACCTGACGAGGACACCAGTTACACTGGCTGAGAGCCTGGTTACCTACTGTGAGTGCATCTTAACTAATGAGGTATCAGGGATTCCTTCCAAAAGCAGTCATCAGGAGTCAGGACCTCAACCTGTGGATGTTGGGGGTGAGTAACCCAATCAACTGGTAACATGGGTGGAAGCCAGAGATGTTCAACATCCTGACACACACCCCTCCCTACCACAGAGCATGCACCCACTTGACGCATCAGTAGAACTGAGGTGAGGGACCCCGTGGTGACCTAGAGTCCTGAGGGCATAGCAGGAGTTCTGTTTCAGGGTCTGGAGTGAGGAGTATTCATGCAAAGACCATACATAGAAGGGAAAGGGGAAGGCAGGATGGGTTGGCGGGAGGGAGGGAGAACTGCAAGCCCAGGTTGACATAACAATGAGAGTAGGAGATCGATGCTGGAGTGGCAGCTAGTCAGAGAAATAAGGTTGACGGGCAGGGGGAGAGAGGAGAGAGAGAGAGAGAGAGAGAGAGAGAGAGAGAGAGAGAGAGAGATCCTGCCCCCCAGGGGGTGGAACTCTTCAGAAGGAGAAAAGCAGTACCAGGCGCTCCTCTTTCCTCCTGGACCGGGTGAAGGCCTTTGACAGGCACTGCAAGGTGGTGCTGGAGATGTGAAGGAGGTCCCCAAGAGTGTCAAGGGCAAGAAGAAGTCCAAGCCCGTCAACAAGGATCGCTACATCTCTAAGATGTTCCTTTGAGGGGACCCAGTTATCTTTGTCCTGAGGAATCCACTCATTGCTGGCATATAGGGGCCTCCTCCCACCGCGGTCAGCCTGCTCCCTGCCCTGCCTTGAAGATGTGCCCAGTGCCATTAGGACAGAACCCTATGGATTTTTTGTTTGGAAAAAAAAAAAAAGCCTTGCCCAACCTTGGCCTTGGCTTCCCTAACTCCTTCTCCTCCATTCCAAGACAGAGGGATCTGCGGCCCAGTGGAGAAGGTCCACTTTGTTCTTAGAACCCATGGCAGTATCTTGTGATATTGACTGGACTGCTAGGTGCTTTTCTCCATCACTTAAAGAATTAGCCGGGCGTGGTGGCGCACGCCTTTAATCCTAGCACTTGGGAGGCAGAGGCAGGCGGATCTTTGTGAGTTCAAGGCCAGCCTGGTCTCACAGAGTGAATTCCAGGACAGCTGGACTACAGGGAGACCCTGTCTCAAAAAGACAAAAAAAAAAAAAAAAAAAAAAAAAAAAGAATTAAAATTAAAAGACAGGAAAAGAGTTCAGGACAAAACAAAAATAAAGTTTATTGGCATGTGTTAGAGATTCTCCAAGAGAGGGTCCAGAGCTGGGGATCACCAAGTCTAAGGAGGCCTGGGCTTTTATTTGGATTCAGGTACTCACTCAGTTGATTTCTTTCTTCTCCTCTATTGGTCCTAAGGCACACACATCAGGTGTCCCGGCAATGTCCACACGTGGTTAGCAGAGTCTTCCATATGAGTGCACGAGCCCCAGCAGCTACAACAGAGCCCTGTCTAGGGACATGGATACAGAAACAACTGCATGTTCTTCAATCCCCCTTTTCTTTGCAGGGTCCTGGGAGAAGAGAACCCCAGTGCAGGTGAAAGGAAATGGACCGGCTGTCTCTCTCCCCTACTTCTCCTGGGGCCCAGGGCTTCCGTAGTTCAGGCAGATGCAGCATAATCTAGTCCGTTCTGCTGCTGCTCAGGCTGCAGAGTTGCATGTGGAGCCCACTTCAGCAGAAGGGAGCATCACAAGTGTTGTCTGCCACAGAGTGTCCTTGCATCAGGTTCTCAGCCAAAGTCACAGACTAGCAAATTGGAGCCCAGCACAAAGCCTGGTGCGTAGGAGTGCCCCTACATGTTGGCTGGTAAGTGGATTGTTGGGAAGGCTGAACCCCAGGCATGTGCTCATCATGTCCCCGGAAGTGGTTCTGCTCCAAACAGTGTCTGAAATTCGGAGACCAAGAATGGACTGAGCTGGGGTCTACACTCCTCTTTTCTCCGTAGCTGGTGGGAAATACCCTCCTGTTCTCATCCAGCTCAGCGTCACTACCTTGCTTCACCTCATAGGAAGTCCTTTTCTGGCAGCGAGGGCGATGTGGGGTGCACTAGAGAGAGAGGGCAAAGTGCTTTTTGCTGCTTCTGGAACTGTTCTGGGAAGGTAAAGACTTTTCCTAGCCTTTCGCCCTGCCTTGGCCCGACAGGACCAGAAGTGGGTAAAGGGAGACGAGTTCAACCACGTAGTCAGGGGACCAAGAGGGAAAGACTCGTACTCTGCCTGTTTGAAATAGGGCTTTAAGAGAGGTAAGTGGCCTGAGAAGCACAGTCCTGTGTGCTGACAGTATGTACTGTATTCAAGGGGAAGCCTAGGCTAGATTGGTATCATGGCCTAGAGAGTCTTATAAGATGTATTTGTCAGGACTCTTTGGTTGCATGTGACAGAAACTCAAGTTAAACAAACTGGAGTGAGAGAAGAGTATATTAAGAGATGGAGAGAAAGTTGGAAGTGTAGCTTCAGGCACAGCCGGATCCAGGAGTGAACTCCAAGACTGTGCCCTGCTCTCCTGACTTCCTCAGCTCGGGGTAGACTTGGCTGTTAGCTGGCAGTGGTTGAAAAGAGACCAGAGCAGTTATCACGCACTCTCCTACCCCCACGGCAACTGCTCCAGCCTTCCTAGTCCTACTGACAACCACCCCAGGAGAGGCCATGATTGGGCAAGCTCGTGTCAAATGGCCTCTCCTTCCCTGCCTAGGCTCATCCCGGTCCAGACAGGGATGGACCAGGTCACACGTCCATCCCTGAGCCAACCCTGGACTGAGATAGAGGAGGGATGTCTTCAAAAGAGAGTAGAGGAACGGGAGGGTAGCTACTGGACATGAGAAGGACCCGCTGTCCCCTACGTAGCCGGACCTCACTGCAGCATCCTGCACTCCGAGCTCAGATGTCCCTCAGGCATCTCTTTCCTTATGCATGAGATGTGGTTTGGATTCATTTCTCAAACCAAATACATGGAGACAGCACAACGTTCATTAAGAAGGATGAGGGGGTGCAAGCACGGGGTCTGAATGCTTTTAAATGCCATCTTGGCTGCCCAAGGATTATTATTCCTAAAAGACTTCAGCCCTGGACTGTAAGCACTAATGCCTTGTTTCTTGGGGGACTGGCTGCTGCAAGTGATTATGAATAGAATCAAATCATTTTTTTATCACCATCCTCCACAGAAGCCTGTTTGTGGTCGTTCAGACCTGGGAGGAAAACATCATTTAGCTCTGCCTCTCTAATCCCCACTGTGGGTCCCTAAATCACCTTCTGTCACTCAGCCAGAAGCGAGCTGCACTCGCAGTCATCCGCACAGAGTTATGGTCCCTGTCACCTCCCGCTGACGGCTCCTTTAGGATGAGATGAGTGCAAAGCTTGTGCTAGAGAGCGGCAGCCCCCGCAGGCTCTGCGGACATGTGGATATGCCTTGCAGGGCAGCCAGGCGCTGCTCCCCTAAGTCACCCCTGGACCGTGCCCTGCATTCTTTGAGTCACAAATCAAGGCCTCAACATGTTCCCTGAGGTGGCAGCAGCATGCTGACTCATGGGCTACTACTGATATCTGTGTGACTGATAAATAAATGTCACCCCACATAATCACTGGGACTTTCCATATGACAGTCTGATAGGAAAGTTGGAGAGCTGGTTGTCGTTAGTGTGTGTGTGTGTGAGTGTGATCAGAGTCGGCTCTGGGAAAAGGAAGCAGGAGTCCCCGAAAGGGGAACAAGCTTTACTGGGAACGCAAGGAGGCTGCTGTCCGGGAAGGGGTGAGCCAGCAATGAAGTGGCTGGCAGGCAGGGTTTTTAAGTGGGCTATAGGGGAAATTAATTGAGAGCTCACAATGCAGAAAGGGGGGCTTGGGGGTTTGCCCACCATAAAACTGTAAGATTGCTCGAACTTTTTTTTTTTTGGTCTTTTTGAGACAGGGTCTCCCTTTACTCTCAGCTGGCCTGGAGCTTACTATGTAGACCAGGCTGGCCTTGAACTCACAGAGATCCACCTGCCTCTGCCTCCCAAGTGCTGAGATTAAAGGCATGAGCCGCCATGCCCAGCCTTGCTAAAACTTCTTGAATCAGAGAAAACTTTTTTTCTTTTCTGACTGGCTCTGATGAGGAAGTCTCTCTGTCAGGAGTCTGGAGTAACTGGGTTTTTTTTTTTTTTTTTTTTTTTNAGGGTCTTCCCTCCTGTGAACCTGTAAGCGCTCTAGGGTCTTCCCTCCTGTGAACCTGTAAGCGCTCTAGGGTCTTCCCTCCTGTGAACCTGTAAGCGCTCTAGGGTCTTCCCTCCTGTGAACCTGTAAGCGCTCTAGGGTCTTCCCTCCTGTGAACCTGTAAGCGCTCTAGGGTCTTCCCTCCTGTGAACCTGTAAGCGCTCTAGGGTCTTCCCTCCTGTGAACCTGTAAGCGCTCTAGGGTCTTCCCTCCTGTGAACCTGTAAGCGCTCTAGGGTCTTCCCTCCTGTGAACCTGTAAGCGCTCTAGGGTCTTCCCTCCTGTGAACCTGTAAGCGCTCTAGGGTCTTCCCTCCTGTGAACCTGTAAGCGCTCTAGGGTCTTCCCTCCTGTGAACCTGTAAGCGCTCTAGGGTCTTCCCTCCTGTGAACCTGTAAGCGCTCTAGGGTCTTCCCTCCTGTGAACCTGTAAGCGCTCTAGGGTCTTCCCTCCTGTGAACCTGTAAGCGCTCTAGGGTCTTCCCGCCATCCCTTCCATCGTGGCAGGGGCTGTGGACTGATCCACAACCTCCATGAAGACCCAGGTCTGCAGCAGCCCGTGTGAATGGGACCAGTGCTGTCACTCTTTTCAAAGTGACCCAGTCCCATTGCCTCCTAGAGGGAGGCTTATTGAGACACAGGAAAGAAAGGACACACTTTAAAGGAAACAGCAGGCTCAGGCAGCTCTTGAACTGTACGAGATCCACAAGGCCCCTCATCAAGGTCTAATAAACAGTAAGGCTTGCTGGGGAGAGCAGACACAGCCTGCCTCGCCCCCTCCAGCGTGGGAGGCAGGTCCAAGGATGCAGCTTTCTTGAGGAGTTGCCCATACTAGGTGGGGTGGGATTTTTGGCGATATAGCTACCTCTGCGTCACCACGCTCCTCTAAGTGACCCGTACACTCACTGGTTCCCCAGGCCGGACTTGGGTGCAACCATTTCTTTGCAGTGTCAATTGATGTCTCACCTGGGTGAGCAGACGGTTGGCGGTGTCTCCCCAGGAAAAGTCAGATCACAGAGCCATAAATAATTATAAAATGAGTCATTGTAGAATTGAGGTCAAGGGTGTCAAGGCACCCTCTTTCCCTCTTTCTGGATCAGCAGCAAGCCTCCTTCTGAGATGCATAGAAGGCAGACACAGAGGCTGGCTGTGAGGAGCCCATGAACTTCAGAACCAGGATTAAAACAGAGAAGACCTTGCCAGGACCTGAATTTGGGGCCCCAGCTCTCTCCTACTCCCACTGGACAGACAGTGTCCTCTGAGGTCATATTTTAATAACAAGTCCCATCTCCAGGGATGTATGCTCATTCTAATCATCTTCCTGGGATTTAATGTTGGTTCATCAAAAACAGCATAAAAAATGGTCAGGAAATGGCACAACTCAAAGGAAACGCTATTACAGGAATTTGCCCTAGAAGGGGTTTTTAGGAAGATCGGGGGCAGGGTCCAACTTGTGATGAAGCAGGAGACTCAGTTTCCCCTCCAGAAGTCCCAGGTGGCTGTGCCCACGTCTCCCAGGGTTCTCTGGCCCCTGCAGTCTGGACGGCTCCTCTCACTGCAGCACATCTCTGAGCACAGTGCTCAGCACGCACGGATGTTTAAAGGAATCTATTTCTGTTCTGATCCAGGCTCTGCCTCCTCTTTCTCTCTATCTCAGACTCCAGAGCCCCATGATTTTCGGGGAGCAGAGCAGGTGGGGATGCAGAGGGGCCAAGCTGTCTCCAGAACACCAGCCCGACCCAGCTGAAGCTGGTGACTCAGTTCTCCCACTCGCGCACCATTCCATCACAAAGATGTGGAGGAAACACAAGCCCTAGGGTAATCAGGGCTTGGAATGGGGGCCTGATTACCTGCCTGGGGAGCAGTGATTTATGGGTACTCTCCTCTCCAAGGCTGGATTGGAGCTAATTTCCCGACAGTCTTAAATCATCCCCCGCACACTGTGAGGAAACTCAGGCTGTCATGAGCCTCCTGTAACCACCGACTTGATTAAAATGAGAGTGGTGAGGAGCTGTGCCCACCTCCCTGCCAAGGCAGGGGCTGGGCGGGAGCTGGAGCGTCATTTATCCCGAGATAGTGGCAGCCCACACACGGCTCGCTTAACTTCATGTTTGGCTGCTGATGGGTTTTCATTTATAGATAATATAAACAGGTTGACAGGGCCCTAATTAACTGATTTGTGGTCCTCTGGGAACAAATGGTTATTAATATTCATCAACATTTGTTCCACGTAGGCAGATGCCTGGTCCTGACATGATCGTAATGGGTCCTCCGCTGTGTACACCACAATTCCTGATTTGTCTCTGGCCTGGGTACTCTAGAGAGCAGCAGCAGCCGCTAATAGCCCACTCCAGGAGACTGCTGCTTTCTCCAAGGTCTTCATTGTGGCATTAATGTGTGATTTGCCCATTACAGCTGGGCAGACTTCCGACATCTCTTCTTCCTGGGTGTTCACTTTTCTCCTGTCCCTCCCTCAAATCACCTCAAGACAAACTTAGAACTTCCTCCCCCACCCACCCCGAGTGATGATGTCTTTCTTAGGACCTTGTGCTGGTTTTATTTTATTTTATCCAACAGTGTTCCACCTTAGGAACTTTTCCAAAAATCAGGGGCAGATCTATTTCTTCCTTTGGAAATAGAGTCCAATTTTAGGCAAAGTTAGTTGTGCATTAAAAATTAAACAACCGCCCACATAACAATGGGGCCCTTGAGGGAATTTTGGGAACCTCTTACTGTCTTACCTCAACCCCACCAGGCAAGTGTGGGGCTACGGAGGCCCAGTGATGAAATAATAGGTGCCTCTGGAGGGGCGTGGCCAGCTGAGGCTGAGCTGTTGACAAGCCTTCCTAGCCCTCAGTGGGAATTTACTGGTATTATTTGTTGTCAAACTAAAGCTAACCTTCCTCTGTTTTGTGTTGTCGTGTGTGCTCTGCCCCAAGCCCACTGCGACCCTGAGCTCTGCCCCCACCTGTTCTGCTCTAATGGTGCTTAGCAGCTTGGCACTGAGAACTGCTTCTCCCCGGGCTCTCTGTGACCTTGGAATGTCACCTGATATTTCTGAGCCCAAAGCTTTTTCTAGACTTGTGGTTCTCAACCAAGGATGATTTTTACCCCAGAGAGACATCTTGAAAAGTCCCTGAGACATTATCATCCCAACTTGGGAGGGGGCGGAACTGCTAGTGTCCAAAGATAGAGACCAGAGCTGCTGACCACACACCCATGCCGGCCAGCCCACTGTAGGAATTTCTAGGCCATAGGCCAGCCGTGCTGAAGTGAAGGAGCTCCGGCCTAGGAAAACAAGAGGTGTTTGAAACCACTGACGCGGCAGGGCTTGACGATGTGGCTCAGTGGTACAATGCTGGCTGAACGCACTCAGGCCTGGGTCCCACCCCATCACTGCAGAAATGAGCAAATGAAAATTAAAAACAAATATCTGCATCTCTACTTTCTAGGCTGCAGGAGGCAGCTGAAGCCCTCTGCCTACCTGTCTGTCTCTCAGGCACAGCTGAAGCCCTCTGCCCACCTGTCTGTCTCTCAGGCACAGCTGAAGCCCTCTGCCCACCTGTCTGTCTCTCAGGCACAGCCAAAGCCCTCTGCCCACCTGTCTGTCTCTCAGGCACAGCCGAAGCCCTCTGCCTACCTGTCTGTCTCTCAGGCACAGCTGAAGCCCTCTACCTACCTGTCTGTCTCTCAGGCCCAGCTGAAGCCCTCTACCTACCTGTCTGTCTCTCAGGCACAGCCCTCCTTGCTGTCAGGTTGCCCTGCCAAGTCATGAGATTCATTGTCACATAAATCTTGCCACATGGTGCCCACCGCCAGGAACAAAGAAATAGTAAGATCAGAGCACCTTCGCTTATGCTATATGTAAGTTATGCATAAAGACACAGGGACCAGGGAGATGGTTCAGTGGTTAAAGCACTTGCCCTGCAAGAGTGAGGGCCAGAGTCCAGACCGCCAGGATCCATGAAAATGCCAGGCGAGTGTGTTAGCTCACCTGTAATTTCATCCTTGAAAGACAGAGGCGGGGGCTTCTCCCAGAAAGCTGGCCAGCCAGACTAGCCCTATTAACTAGCTCAGAGTTTGAACAGAGCAACTGCCTGTGACAGAGAGCCTAAGAGAATGTTCTAAGTAGGTCACAAGATAAGGTACCACTTGGGCAGACTCCTGCAATTTTTCTTTACTTTTCCCATCACCCTGTGACGCATTCACAGTTGAAACCATCCTGGCTCTTACAGACATAGAAATGGGGCCCAGAGAGGCTAAGTGACTCTTTCTAGGCCCCACAGCAAGTTGGGACCACATTGGCTCTAACTCCAGTCCTTAGAGTCAACTTCTGATCCCCCTCCTGAGTCCAGCTTGAAGTGACTTTCAAAGGCCTTGAACTGTATGCACTAGGCAGGCCCTGGCCTCTTAGCCAGCCAAGGTTAATGGTGCTCTTTCCTGGACCGCTGTCACAAGCGGTTCTGTGACTTCTGTCTCTCCCCCAAGTGGTCATTTTGGTTCACAGAGCAGCGTGGGAGCACGGTGGTGGAGAGCTCATTGAAGCTGCCCCAAAGGCTCTTGTCCTTTAAGGCTGCTCCCCTCCAGAGAGCCAGCTCCACAAAGGAAGGTAATTTGACGGCCTCTCTCAGGTTCCTTTTTGATCCCCGTGAAAAAAGGTTAAAAGGAAAGCAATTTTGGAGAAAATGACCTACATGATTAGGTGAAACCACTTCTTTTCTAGCTTGGTGCTCCAACTGAGAGGAAGCCAGAGGCTACATTAGGAGGGGGAGGGAAGCAGGAAGGGGGGGCCTGGAGCAGAGGGACTGCCCTGCCTCCCACACCTCTACAGAGGACCCCCCCCCCACTTTCTGAACGGCCCTGTCCTGTAATGTCACAGAAAGACCGTGCTGACACTCAGCTCTCAGAGTCACTGCATCCAATAATTTGGAGGTTTTTTGTTTTTGTTTTTGCCTTGTTTTTTGAGTCAGGGTCTCATTAGATAGCCCAGGCGAACCTCAAATTCACAATCCTCCTGCCTCGGTCTCCAGAGTGCTGGGATTACAGGCACCTACCAGCATATGCTCTTGCTTTCAGTTCTTACCTTAATAGGTTGCTATTTAAGTGGCATGTTTGTAAGCAGCCTCCTTCTCTCCAAAGCCTAAGCAGGCGACCAAGGAGATATGCACAGATACTGCTCAGTGAGGGGGAAAGATGTAAGCACACACACCAGCAGCCACTTTGGGTTCATGAAGCTTCTGTAGTCAGTTCTTTTCCTGCTGATGTGCCCTGCATCTGCCAGATTGCCTGTTCTTTTTTTTTTTTTTTTAATTAAACGAAGCCTTTTGTATTTCAGCCAGTGTTGCTCTGATTTCTCTCATTAGCAGCCAAGCAATTGTGAATTGGAATGATGACAAAATCAAAGGCAAAGCTCTGGCTTTGTGGCTGTACCACGTGGTTATTTAAACACCAGACAGGCTTGCAACTTGAAGACTTAAAGTCCTCCCCACCCCACCCCACTCTTTTTATTTACTTGTATGTATATTTCTATGTGCCTGAGTGTATGTATATGCATCATGCTTGCACAGGTGCCATAAGAGGAATGGGTGTCAGATCCCCTGTTCCAGGTGATTATGAGTGGCTCAGCGTAGGTGCTAGGAACTAAACCCTGGTCCCCTGCAAAAGCAGCAAGTGCTCTTAACCACTGAGCCACCTCTCCCCAGCCCATGAGCCCTGTTCTGTATACCAGACACCCTGCTGTTCACCTGGCCTCAGAATGGCCAGAGAGTAGTGTGATTCAATTGGTAAGCACACAGTGTCCCAGTCCAAATCTCCCCTGACACAGTCACATAACTGAAAACTCACCTTCACAGCCAGTCCTCTGGATTAGGGAAAACTTTTATTTTTAAAAGGGTAACTTTGCATTGTGATACAGCCATGCTGCAAGGACACAGCCAATGGTGGGTCCATGCACACTGATGCGCACAATCCCAACAGGGTTTGAATGGCGTTCTATAACCACAGCTGAGTGCATTCCCAGTAACATGCAACATGGACCTGTGGAGCATCATCCAATGGGGTATCTCATGCCCATTGAGAGAATGTGGGGCTGGAGAGATGGCCTAGCAGTTAAGAGCACCGACTGCTCTTGCAGAGGACCTGGGTTCGATCCCCAGCACCCACATAGCGGCTGAGAATCGTCTGTAACTCCAATTCCAGGAGAACTCCAGTTCCAGGGGAATTCGACACCCTCTTCTGACCTCCGCAGCATTGCACGACACAGGTGCACAGACCTACACGCAAACAGTACATTCATACACATAAATAAATAAAATTAAATTAAAAAAAAAAAGGGAGAGAATGTGGCAGGGGACAAGAATAGGAGATTCCCTAGCTCAAAGGCACCAGGGCAGGAGCAGAGGATGAAGGTCAGACCAGAGGAAGCTCTCAGCACAGAGGACGGCAAGCTAACAGCTCCCATCAGGGTGGGAGGAGCCTCAGCTGAGCTGGGATGCCCAAATGGAAGCTCCAGGCCCAGCCTTCTACAGGATCCTGGAGCTCACCTCTCCTGATTCCTTCCCCTTCTCCCTCCTTGCTGTTGCCCAGGTTACCCCTGCCTTGAGTGGGCTGACCTCCCCCACCAACACTGATGGATTTTTCAAACTCTGATAAGTCTTCACAACAATTCAATGTTCTTGGGGATCTATCTGAAGCATTTCTTGTAAGTGACCTCCTGGTTCATAGATGGACCCCCTGGTTCATAGATGGACTTCCTGGTTCATAGATGGACCCCCTAGTTCATAGATGGACTTCCTGGTTCATAGATGGACCTCCTGGTTCATAGATGGACTTCCTGGTTCATAGATGGACCTCCTGGTTCATAGATGGACCTCCTGGTTCATAGATGGACCTCCTGGTTCATAGATGGTCTTCCTGGTTCATAGATGGACCTCCTTGCCTGTGTCCCCTGATGCTTCTGTCTCAAATGATAATATGATTCTTTTTCTTTCTTTCTTTCAAACGCAACACAGACATCCCATCACCATTTTGGAGTTGAGATTGCCTTGACTTGGTAGCCATGGTAAGTAATGGAAGGGAACAACACAGAGATAGCCAGGTAACAGTAACGGAGCAGAGCAACACAGAGACAGCCAGGTAACAGTAACGGAGCAGAGCAACACAGAGACAGCCAGGTAACAGTAACGGAGCAGAGCAACACAGAGACAGCCAGGTAACAGTAACGGAGCAGAGCAACACAGAGACAGCCAGGTAACAGTAACGGAGCAGAGCAACACAGAGACAGCCAGGTAACAGTAACGGAGCAGAGCAACACAGAGACAGCCAGGTAACAGTAACGGAGCAGAGCAACACAGAGACAGCCAGGTAACAGTAACGGAGCAGAGCAACACAGAGACAGCCAGGTAACAGTAACGGAGATCCCACTGGCAGTCAGTGGAGGAAGGGAAGGTTGCAAGATTCTCAAAAGGTCTTGGGCTTGTGATTCAAGGACACTGAGACACACTGTCCTTATGGATAAAAAATAATTAATGTTTTTATTTGATTTGTGTACATGTGTGCCACATGTGTGCAGGTGCTGCTTAAGGATGGTTATACTCAGCACTGCTACCCAGCTGAGTACCAGAAGTACTAGCCAAAGCAAGGAGGTAAGAAAAAGAAGTTAAGCATATCCAAATCAGATGCAGCAGAAGAAAAATGTTTATTTGCTTCTTGTGTGACCGGTTTTATAGACATCGACCTCTAAAGATCACAAAAAATAAATGCAATCTGCTAAAATGAATAAATTCAGCAAAGCTGCAAAGTACAATATCAGCATACAAAAGTTGGTTGCATTTGTGTACAATGTTGATGAACTATCTGGAGAGAAAAATCAAAAAGCAATTCCATTTACAATAACTCGAAAAGAAGAAAGCAGGGGCCAGAAAGAGACTTAGTGTATAAAGCACTTGCCCCAGGCCTGACCACCCAGGGACCTGGGACTCACATGGAAAAAGAGAACTGACTTCCCCAAGTTATTCTCTGGTCTCCACATATATGCTGTAGTATGTCACCGCTACACACACACACACACACACACACACACACACCACATAAACACTCAGAAAATAAAATGCAATAAAAAATTTTAAAGAAGCTAGGTGTGGTGGTACATGCCTTTAATCCCAGTACTCAGGAGGCAGAGGCAGGTGGATCTCTGTGAGTTTGAGGCCAGCCTAGTCTACATAGCAAGTTCCCAGCCATCTGGGGTTACAGGGAGACCTTGTCTCAAAAAGACAAAAAAAATAAAATTATTAGGAACAAAGTTAAATGAGGAAGTAAAAGAATCTTTCGATGTTACAATCCTAAAAAAAAAAAGAATCTTACATTGCAAGCTACAAAACATTGATCAAAGGGACTAAAAAAGACAGAAACAAAAGGGTATCCACATTCATTGATCAGAAGATCCAGGGCTCTTAAAATGTTGACATCACTCAAACCAGCTACAGAGTCCATGAGTCCGTGCAATTCCCATCACAATATCAATGTTGTTTTTTTTTTTTTTCAAGAAATAGAAACATTTCTAAAATTCGTCTGGAACCACAAATAGCTAAACATAAAAAAAAAAAAAAACATAAAAGGGAACAAAATTGGAAACAGTCCATTTCCTGATCGCAAAGCTACAGTGACTCCCATAACGCCGTACTGTATGAATGCAGAGGCACAAACAGAATGGAACAGAGCCCGGAGATGAATCCACACATACACAGTCAACTGATTTTCTGCAGAGGTGTCAAGAATACACAATGGGAAAGGACATTCTCTTCAAACAGCACTGGGAAACCAATGTGCAAGGGCAGACATCAGACCCTTACCTCATACCACATGTGAAAATTGATTCCAAATGGATGTAAGACATAAATCTGTAAAATACCTAGAAGAAAACACAAGCAGGTAAAGCTTCCCTGCCCAGACACCAGCCATTAGCTTTAGCAACGGGCTTTTAGATGTGACATTAAAAGCATGAATGAACAGAGCAAAAGTTGACAGGTGGGATGACTTCAAACCAAAACGTCTGCACGGCAAGGAAAGTGTGAAAGACTAAGCAGACTGAATATTTGCAAAGAATCTGACATGGAGGCCATTTCTAAAACATGTGAGAAAGTTCTACAACCCAAGCATTAAAACAAAAACAAAGGACTTCAGTAGACATTTCTCCAAAAAGTACACCTGTCATCAGCCAAGGCAGCCCTTGGGGACAGCTTGGGTATAAGCAGAGGACTTGTGTCCAGTGATTTCCCCAAGGACCCTGGGGGTCTTTGGTGTCCCACCACATGCTAAGACAGGACCACAGGGGGACAGAGCTAGACAGGACCAACCACGGTCCTCTCTGGCCTGCCTCCTTGAGGCAGGAATGCAGAACCTTTGACAGAAGCTGCACGTCGGTTTCATGTAAGCTAGCTGGGAGTGTAAGTAAACTCGCTAACTTCAGAGAGCTGAGACAGCTGCCCGCCAGAGGCAAGGCTGGGTTTCCTATCCTGGAGCAAATAACAGGGACAAGTAGAGGGAGGTGGGCAGCCCCTCAGAATCTACGCTCTGGTTTACCTCAGCCTGGCTCTGTAAAATCTAGATTAAAAGGCAGAAATCCATAAAAAATGAAATGCCTTTTTCCTAGCAAAATAATTGGGGTGCAGTGGTTTCTTCGCAACACTAGTCCACAGATTTTTTTCAATTCCTCTATTCATTAATTGGGTGGAAACATGGATTCAGAGAGCGGAGTCACAGAATCCGTCGCTCTGGAGTATATTAGAGTTGTAGACGGCTGTCATCACCGCGCACTTGCCTAGTGCCGCTGACTGCAGCCTTCACAGAACCTGGGGCTCAGGAATCCGTGTAAAGCTACAGGAAGCCTGTGGGACACCAAGATTCTGTGTGTGTGTGTGTGTGTGTGTGTGTGTGTGTGTGTGTAGGCATTTGTGCACACATGTGGGAAGCAGAGGATAAGCTCAGTTTTGGTCTTCACCGTGCACTTTGAAACAAGACAAGGGCCCTTGTTTGCTGTTGTGTATTCCCACACGGCAGCTGGGATGTTTTCAGGGAGTCTCCTGTCTCCATCTCCCGTCTGACTATAGAAGCTCTGGGATCATAAACTCACACCATAGTATCCACATCTGGGAGTCTCAACATGGGTTTCATGCTTGTTCAGCAAGTGTTTTACCTACTGAGCCATCTCCCCAGCCCAGGAGTACAAACCCCTAATAGACCCCCTGGCCCAGAGAAATGTTGGCTTTAAGACCATATTCCCTGTTGGATCACAGGCCCAGAAACTCTACAGCTAGCCAGAGAGCATATAGTTCAGTGAAATAGGCCATAAAAATCGGAGTCAATAGGAAGATGGGCTCCTTAACTTCCCCAGAGCAGATGTCCATAAGAGATGCACCTGCACGTGGGTCATTCACAAAGCTAGCCTTGGCATAGCCCCAAATAATGCCCAGGAGTTAGTTATTGAAAATCTATTTCCTTACAACATCTGGGTTTGGCCCCTTATTTTATGAACCTGACAATTTTGAGGACATACTGTAGATTATACAATGAAACAAATGAGCAATGAAGGCACATCCTGCTGAATTTCAGATGGGAGATAAATGTCTGTGGTCAGAGAGTCTTTTGTTGTCTTCAGGAAGCATGGAGACTCATGCACTCTAGGTAAGTGCTCTACCACTGAGCTACAGCTTTAGCTACAGCCCTGGGTGGAAGGAACCTTAACTCTCTGCTTCCTGGAGCCAAAGATCCAGGTGGACAGTGATAGAGTGTGTGAACTGCAGGAGACATAAGCTTCATTAAGGAAAGCCATAAGGTCATTGATTCTTTCAAGTGGCCAACTGGTCCTAAATTGGCAGCCTGGCCTTGCTCAAGCCCAGACTGAAGAAGACTGTTTACGAAGCCAACCTGTCTCCTTTAACGCTTAAAGTAGCTGCTACCTGGACTGCCTGAGAAAATAATCTTAGGAAGAAGACCTTCGATCACCCAAGGACACCAAGTCCAGCATTAGTAGCTTCCTGCAGCTGACTTCAGTAGACTTCCTATAAGAACCTAACCTCTCTTCATTAGGTAGCAGATGTCTTCTTCCCATAGCAAGGCGTCTGTCCTTCGCTGTGTTCCCTGAATAAAGGACACATTCCTTGCCTGTTGCAGGTCTGGCTCTGGCTTCTGTTTCTAAAACTCTAACTCCACCCTTTTCCCTACTCCAACTCTGATGGTCTCAGGACAGACCTCATCCCCAAAGTCCCAAGATGCCTCTGGGCTCCACCGCTTCTGGCCATAGCTCAGGCCTGATGATCGTTTCGCGCCAGCAGCTACAGACAAGAGACCATAGTCACCTGCCGCCAGATGCTTCCTCCCACAGGCAACACGGCCTCATGAGCTTTTGTGAAACCCTCATGTTCTCCATAGGAAGCTGTGCCCGGCCACACCGTTCACCATATATATAGCTACACAGCAGTGGCAGAAAGAGGGGCAGGCTAGACCATCCCCTCATCTAACAGTCTCCCCGCTGTAGCCATCACTCTGATGGCTCTTCCTTCCTGCACATCTGAGATCTGAACTCAACACTCTACATTCTCCTCTCCTGCTCTGGTCACACCTGTCAGTGCCTCAGTTGGCCCAGGAGTGGCTCATGGCTTCTCTGATCTATAGAAATGAATCTATTGGAATCTATCTATTGAATCTATCTTCTGACAGTTTTTTTTTTTTTCATTTTTTAACTAAATGCAGGTACTGTGCTAGCTTAGACTAGCAATGTCCCCCAGAGTTCCATGGGTCAAAGGCTGAGTCCCCAGGGTGATGCTCTTAGGAGGTGGGAGCCTTGAAGAGGTAGGACTGGCGGGAGGTTCCTGTGGGGGTATCCTTGAAACAAGTGTGGTGCTGTGGTCTCCTCCTTCTCTTCTCTCTGCTTCTGTCCCCAATGCAATGAGAAGCCTGCTCCACTATGTGCTCCCAGTGATGTACCACCTCACAGACCCACGGGCAAGGCCACCTGAACAAGGCACTGGAACGTCCAGAACTGTGGGCCCCAACAAGCCTTTCTTCTTTCTAAGATGATTGTCTCTGGTACATTAACAGAATGCTTACTAACATAGATGCCAAAAAATAAATAGCAACAAACACTCCACCAAACCTCCCCCATGAATATACAACTTAGTGAAGCCAAATAAACGTTCTTATAGTCGGGATGGTGACTGTCAAAGTCTGCGGCTTGGGACAGAGCATTTGGATGTGGCAGGTAGGAGCCTCTGGCCTGGGCTAGCAAATAATGACGTGGACAGGAGCCCTGAGTGATGGCTGCAGATCCTCCTCATGTGTTGGGGGATCCTGGGTGTGTTCGTTACCTTTGCACTGCTGTGACAAAGCCTGACAGAAATGATTTAAAGGAGAAAGGGTTTATTCTGGAGCATGGTTTCAGGGGATGGGGGGTCCATCTTTGCAGAACAGGGCATGGCGGCAGGAAGAATGTGGCAGAGGCTGTCCACACACCAGAGTGGACCAGGAAGTAAAGACCCACAGCAAGCAGCAGGGCAATAGACCATGAACATGCCTTCCCCTCACCCCTGCTGCACTGACCCACTTCCTCCTGTTAGTCAGTCCTCATGTCCCAAAGTTTCTAGAACCTTCTAGAATAGCACGACCAATTGGGGACCAACCATTCACTCCATGAGCCTGTGGGGGACATGGCAGATGAGACTGTGGACTGGATAAACACAGACTTTATTCTTTCCCACATGGTCAGATTTCATTTGGGGCCTGCTATGAGCTCACAGCCTGGCTCTGTTTCTGCACCTCCAAAGCGTGGCTGGAAAATCAGCTCCATCCCTGTGTCAATATGGCCCCCAACCACTTCTCATGGGAGGTTTTCTTTTCAGACTTCTGAGCATTAGCTTTCCTTTCGAAAAACAATTTTTGTTTTCATTTTTTCCATGTTTCAAATGCAGCCGTTGCCATGGTCTCTGGGAGCCTGCACATCTGCAGAGCAGTCAATGGGAACCAGATCCTGTGTTGACAGGGGACTAGAGGCAGGGAACAGAAGCTGTGTCCCTGCTCCCAGGAGGATCAGGGAGGACAGACCTGAGCAGAGAGTCAGAGAGGGTGTGCGGGAGGTTTTGGGGGGCCTGACCCTTCTATCTCTTAAAATCTCTACACATAGACTACACATTTCTACACATAGACTAAGAGATGAAAAGCATGTTTGGCAGAATGCATGAGCTCTGGCGGGGTGGGGGAATGGGCGGGAACACGGGTCTAGATTTGTTAAAAATAAATAAATTTATGTGGGAAAAAAAATTTCTACACATAGAAATTGAAAACAGAAAGAGGGGTGAGGAGATGGCTTGTTACACAAGCCTGAAGACCTGAATTCAGATCCCTAGCACCTACAATAGCCAAGTGTGACTGTTTGTAATTTAAACACTAGGGATAGAGAGCAGAGGATCCCTAGGCCTTGCTGACCTAGTCATCAGTCTAGATAAAACAGAGATCTCCAGATTCAGCAAGAGATCCTGTCTCAAATAAAGATAGAGACCGATTAAGGAAGACACACCTTGGCAATTTATGGTCTTTACACACACAGTCATGGGCAAGTGTACTCACACACACACACACTCACACACACACAAAGAAAAAGGAAAATGAAAGAGAGAAAGCAGAGTAATGGCAAAACCCAGTCTGTGTTCCTCCTGCAGTGCTCAGGATGAGGTGGGACTGGAGGGCAGAGGTAAAGCACTCAGGCCAGAAGGTCTGTTGCAAAAACCAGGAGAGATCTGGGAGCTGCAGCCAGTAGAGAAGGCGGGAAGGGGCTGGCCTCTTCGGTTCTGAAGACGGGGCCTATGCAGCTTCCTGTTGGGACCATGAAAAGATGGCTCCCAGGTGAGGGGCTGATCCCCCGGAAAGATGAACCTGCCATTTGGAGGGAAGAGCGCAGGAGTCACAGAGATAGGTGGGTGTTTAAGCTTGTCTGCACAGCTGCTGCAAAACTCCATGGAGAGAACTAGCTATGACCGCCAGAGATTCAGTCCTCACCTTTCTGGAGGCTGCAAAGGCCAAATCCAGGCACCAGCGGAGTCAGTCTAGGGAGGCTCCATCTGTGGCATCGTCTCTGTGTATCCTTGCATGGCGGAAGCAGGTGACCACACTCCCCTGAACCTCTTTAATAAGGGCATGCATACTATTACTGGGGACACCATCCTCAGCGCCATCTCACTTCCCAGAAGCCACCTCTTAATTCCATCATTTTTGGGGGGTCAGGATTTCTTTATATGCATTGGGGACAGGAGCATTTTTGTCTGCCTAGGTCCCCTTCCGACATGAGTGCGGGCTCAGAGCTCAGGGGCTCCCAGACAGAGAAGCATACACAAGTGTTGACAGCATGGGGGGTGGGGGGGGAGTGTTTAAATCCTTCCTCAGGAAGATTTCCCAGAGAGAGAACAGCTGGTCCCACAGGCCAGCACTGATCCATCTCATCAGGGTGAGACCTGGCTCTGATTAGACCTGGATCCTGGGACTGGCCAGCTCCAGTGCACCTGTCATAAGACATCCTCAAGCTGCTAGGCCTGGGGCACCAACTCCCAAGCTATTGAGCACCTCTAGTTCTCTGCAATATATGGAACTGGAACCATTGGAAGACAGCCCAGCTGAGTGTCTCAACTGGGAAACCTAGCAGCTTCCAGGGTCACATGGCCAGGAACTGTTTACACCTTATGGCTATGACAGCAAACAGGAAGTCCTGTGGTTTCCACCAGAGCTTTGGGCAGAGCACCCCTCCCCATCACAGGCATGGTGATTCATACTGCCACAGCTTTCATTACTGCCATCCTGAGTGATGCCCAGGACACAAGATGGCCCTGCTCTGTGAGTGTCCACCTTGGTTAGACAGTGTCTTCCACTGACACATTAGAAACAAGGTCCTGGGACAGGGGAGTGGGGTGAGAAGTCTGTTTCCAGGAAGGGTAAGAACACATTGAAGAAGTTCGTTGGGGCGGCCTGGGAACTCCTGTCAGCCAGGATCAGAGTCGGGAGGACTCCCAAGAAGGTCAGAGCAAGGTCAGAATTGGGAGGACTTCCAAGAAGGGAGGGAGCCCAACAGGCTGTCCTGGTGATACCAGTGCCCCCTACCCCCGTGAAATGGTCTGTGTGGTAATTAGAAGTGTGAAATTGTGGACGCTATATCTGCTGACATCATGTCTCTTTCATTTTTCACCTGTGTCACTTTGAACAAGTGACTTAATCTGTCTAGAACCTTCCTCTGAAAAATGAACTCCCATATGTAGAGTCCCTGGATACATGAAGCCCCATGATTGCTATGGCGGCCTGCTGCACAAAAGACTGGCTGACCCCTTGGTCATGTCCCAGCTTTTTCTGCTCTTTGAGCAATTGCCTGGGACGCATCTGGATTCATTCTCCATCCCTGCATGATAAGAACTCAGCCCATGAAGCACTGGGCCTTCTCTCTGTGCAGTCCCTTATCAGATGAAGTCGGGATGGATGCTGGGTGGGTAGTTCAGAGCTGGCAGCACAGAACCTTAAAATCATAATGTGGGGGCTGGAGAGATAGCCTAGCGGTTAAAGAGCACCAACTGCTCTTACAGAGGACCCAGGTTCGATCCCCAGCACCCACATGGCGGCTAAGAACCGTCTGTAACTCCAATTCCAGAAGAACTCCAGTTCCAGGGGAATCTGACACCCTCTTCCGACCTCCGCGGCATTGCACGACACGGGTGCGCAAACCTACATGCAGACAGTACATTCATACACATACAAAAATTAAAAAAAAAATCGTGATGTGGAGCCAAGATAGAGCTTGTAACTTGGCAAGGAGGAGGAGGAGGAGCCAAGTGGTGCTTGGGACGGCCCCAGGAAAGTGTCAAAAGGCAGCACCTGATGAGAGACAGACCCTAGGACGGCCGTGGGAAGCTCGGGGGTAGGAGACTAGCAGATCGACCCTTCTTGGAAAATCAAATGTACGCGCACAAGCCCAGTGAGCCACAAAAGCCTATTTAGGGAGTTACATCAGCCAACTGTAACGAAACAGGTAAAGAAAGCCCAGAAGTTTCTGAAGGAAGGGAATTTGGGGGGAACTTGCTGACCAAATTGGTGCTGACACAGGAACAGAGAAAAAGGTCAATGGGACAAAGTTCTGGTTTGTAAATGAAAGAATGAACCCACAAGCTAAGAACGAATGGTCGTGAGGCTTCCTTCCTTTGTCAACTTCACTGCATTGAAATCACCAAAAAGACGCACTTCTACGCTTGCCTTCACATGTGTTTCCAGAGAGGTTTAACAGAGAAGAATCACTGCAAAAGTGGGCAGTCCTAATCAAGTCAGAGTGGGGAGGACTCCCAGGAAGTCAGAGTGGGGAGGACTCCCAGCAACTCAGAGTGGGGAGGACTCCCAGAAAGTCAGAATCAGGAGGACTTCCAGGAAGTCAGAGTGGGGAGGACTCCCAGGAAGTCAGAGTCAGGAGAACTCCCAGGAAGTCAGAGTCAGGAGAACTCCCAGGAAGTCAGAGTCGGGAGGACTCCCAGGAAGTCAGAGTCAGGAGGACTCCCCACAAGATCAGAGTCAGGAGGGAAACTAAGGTTGTACTGTTGAGAACAGGATATCCCCTTTGTGAAAACGGTGACTGGAAGTTGAAACTAGCTAACTAGTACCCAACAAGCTACACATCTTGTAAAGGAAGTCACACGCTGAGCATCAGCATTCATCTCTCTCCTTCCTGACTGGATGCCGCCTCACACCCCTGCAGCCACAGCTGTGCTGCACACCTGGCCCACCATGAGCGACCGTACCAAGCAACTATGAGCCTGAATTAACCCAGCACTTGGAAGGCAGAGGCAGGTGGATCTCTGTGAGTTCAAGGCCAGCCTGGTCTACAAAGCAAGCTCCAGGCCAGCTAGGACTAAAGGGAGACCCTGACTCAAAAAAATACCAAAAATAAATAAATAAATAAATAAATAAATAACTGGGGGGCTAGAGAGATGGCTCAGGAGTTAAGAGCATCGGCTGCTCTTGCAGAGGATCCAGGTTCAATTCCCAGCACCCACATGATGGCTAATAACCATCATGACTCCAGGGGAATCCTACACATTCTTCTGATTCCGCAGGCATTACACAACATGGGTGGACTTATACACATGCAGGCAATACACTCATTACACAACATGGGTGGACTCACACACATGCAGGCAATACACTCATTACACAACATGGATGTATTTACACACATGCAGGCAATACACTCATACACATAAAATAAAAATAATAAATAAAATATTTTTTAAAACTGGAGTTCTGACCACTGTGGAGATGCATGATGCTCTGTATAAATCCAATCCATATCTCATTATGTACATCAGAGTAAACACCAGATGTACTGGTAAATTAAATGTACAATCCATCAAAGTCCCACAAGAGAGCAAATGAATATTTACATAACATTTTCGGGATTTGTAAACATTAATATGGAAAACACAAAGGAAAAGTTTGCTGAACGTGAAGCAAAATTGACAACTTTGCTTTTGTTCTCTCCCAAATGAGTTCCTCTCTCAGAGCAGGCTTACTCTGAGGTACTGTCCTGGCATTCATTCATTCTGTCCTCATTCATTCATTCATCTGTGGAGTACAATCCCAGCCAGAGCTTCTTGGGGAGAGATCATACACATTGGGGTCTTTTTTAAATTTTTTTTAAATTTATTTTCATATGTGTATGATTGTACTGTCTGCATGTAGGTTTGTGCACCCATGTTGTGCAATGCCACAGAGGTCAGAAGAGGGTGTCAGATTCCCCTGGAACTGGAGTTAAGGACAGTTTTCAGCCACCATGTGGGTCCTAGGAATCAAACCCGGGTCCTCTGCAAGAGCACTCGGCACTCTTAACCGCTGGGCCATCTCTCCAGCCCTGGGGTCTTTTTTGAGGAGCCATCAACTACCAGGGCCACATCCTCATTGAGGTGAGAGGTGTCCTGGGTCTCAGCCAACGCAGTGACAGTCAGTGACTACCATTCTCTGCCACTGGAAGACACACCCAGGGCAGCAGTAATGCATTATAGAATGCATTATAGAATGCATTTCACAACAAAGCCTGTGCTCCACCCTCAGGATAGGAAATCGATAGTGCCCACGCCCGGGGCAGATGGCTGATTTATAGGCTGATGTTGGAATTGTCCTGCATCAGAAGGGCCCACAAGGAGCCTTCCTCAGGAGCACAGCCCTGTCCCAGGAGGTTGGCGTGGGGGGCGGGGGGAGGCCATTTGTATGCCTCACTGTGCTCCTGCGGAGAACAGATGGGAGGCCTTTTGCAGGGGATGCAGAGTACAATGTTGCATTTCTCAGAGGGTGGCAGGGACAGTTCCAACGAGCCAGCTTCCTGACAACCGGCGCCAGCAGCACTTAGGACTGAGAAAAGGAAGAGAAGAACACCCAGCAGGCAGGAAAGCTTCTGTCCCAGCAGGTGCCCACTGAAGCGCTGTGACCATGGTGTCCATTTTGAGAGCCTTGGGGTGTCTGTTGGTGCCGCTCACACCAACCTCACACCCATGGAGCCCCATTCCCAGCCAGGAGGCAGATGTCCCTGGAACTCCTCAACCCTGAGCAGGGACCATGAATCCTGGGCCTGACCTCGAGGGGCATGCTGTACGACTGGCAGGGAGAGCAGGAAGATAGCCACATGGCAGAGTGGGAGGGCCCAGCCCCATACCTAGATACATCCCTGGAAAAGTTTTATTGTCCTCTGAGCCTCAGTTTCCCCAGTCTCCCAGGACATGCTGCCCTCAGAACTATGGCAGGTTTTGACAACTGACGGAGATGACTTAGGCAAAGAGCACTGTTGGATAAAGAGCATTGTTGCGTCTATGGTGTAAGTCCATGTGGGCACAGCTCTCACCTTAATATAATTCCCAGGGGAGAGTGCCAGCACTTCCCTTAGGCTTAGACCTTTGGTCAGACCCACATCCTGTTGTGGGGCAGCTCAGTTTGACCTGAGAATGCAAACCATGAGCCATACCGCTTGAGTTCAAATCCCACGTCTGCCCAGTTCTAGCTCTGTGCTTATTTGAAGTCATTAACATGGAGGTAACAAGAGCGTCTAGCTCCTGGGTGCTGAGGCTAAGCAGCACAGTGCAGGTGTTCTGGTTTGCTTCTCCATCGCTGTGACAGAACACTCTAACCAAAACCAACTTTTGGAGGAAAGGGTTTATTCCTCGTATTCCTCCCAGATCATAGATCATCACTGAGGGAGGTCAAGGCAAAAACTCGGGCAGGAACCTGGAGGCAGGAACTGAAGTACAGGCCATGGAGGAGTGCTGCTTACTGGGTTGCTCCCCTCCCTGGCTCATGTTCAGCTTGCTTTCTTTGTTCTCTCTCTCTCTCTCTCTCTCTCTCTCTCTCTCTCTCTCTCTCTCATCTTTTTTTTGACACAGGGTCTCCCTTTAGTCCCAGCTAGCCTGGAGCCTGCTATGTAGATCAGGCTGGCTTGAACTCAGGGATCTGCCTGCCTCTCCCTCCCAAGTACGTCGCCATGCCTGGCCTGCTTTCTTATATAAAACCCAACCAGCTGCCCGGGGTGGCACTCCCATGATTGGCCAGGCCCTCCCACATCACTCAACAGTCAAGAAAATACTCCACAGACACGGCTGCAGGTCAATCCAATGGAGGCAGTTCCCCAGTTGAGACTCCCTCAAACCAGGTGTGTCAAGTTGACACTAACGCTATCCAGCTCCACAGGTAAAGATGAAGTTCTAGCTCTCAGCACATGCTACCACAGGCTAGCTCTTCTCACATCAACACATGGGTTCACGGCATCACCAAGTGTCTCTTCTGCTATTATGGTAAAGTTTTCCCATTGTGTGAGGAAGGAAACCAAGGTTCAGAGGATCTAGGCTGTGTACCAGATTCTAGAAAGTGGAGAGGCTTGGATGTGAGCCCAAGTCATGGGACCCATCCCATGACCCATCTCTTAACCATTGTTCTGTTCTAACCTCCACCTAACGATCAAGCTGAATGAAACTGGTAGCTACCCAGGGCAGGCAGAAAGCAGGCTGGGGTCCACTTGCTTTGCCTGGTGAATCACTGGCAGCCGAAGCTGAAAGGCAGGCTTGCTGCTGTTTTTGGCAGGCCCAGCTGTTTCAGAGAACCGCTGTAAGTTCTCCTTTGAACTCTAGAGCCTCTGAACGGGACAGCAGCCGACAGATAGAGCGCCCAGCCAGATCCCCACCAGCTGGCCTGGCTCAGACTCATCATAAGCTGTAGCCTGCTTCGTGGAGCAGTCCTGGACACTCACTCCCCGAGAGGAACTCTTAAATGCTCCCTGAGTCAAAGTGGGGGAGGCGCCCGAGAGGCCCCTGTGGAGGGGCTTTGTGGATAAGCTTGCCCCAGCTCAAGGGATGGAGCCCAGCTAGAGGTACTCAGTTCTCGTCTGTTTGAGGCAGGGTCTCACTGCACAGCCCTGGCTGGCCTGGAACTCTCTATGTCGACCAGACTAGCCTCTGTCTAGAACTCACAGAAAACTGCCTGCCTGTCTCACAAGTGTAAGGATTAAAGGTGCACCACCATGCCCAGTTAGACAGACTCTTAATGCTTTCAAACAGGATGTATGGAAGGAAGCACTGTTTGCAAGGCAGTTTGCACGGGCAAAGCAATCTATGGGGTGACCAAGTCCAGCTGGTGACCTGAAGACCACAGTACAGAGCAGGCGAAGGACAGTGGAGAAGAACCACATCTTCTGAGCACTTTTTGCCACACACTGTATGAACCCCTCTGCATGCCTACTCCAGGAAGTGGGTCCATTTTCCCAGGAAACTGAGTCCCACACAGACAAGGTTCGGACTCTCTTGAGTCAGAATGTGAACCCCAACATAGTCAGATAAAGACTTTCTCTTTTTCTTCTGTTATACTCAACACACATAAGAGGGCCCCCATCATTGTCCTGATTTTACAGATAAAGCAACTGAGGGGGGGTTCTGGGTGTATTAATCTTATACAGCTAGGAAGAGACAGAGCCAAGATTTGAACACAGAGGCTGGCTTCAGAGCCCAACATTGTGCTACTAGGCCAACAGGGCAGGAGATAGTTGATGTGAGGAAGATGCTCTGCAGAGGGGCTCTGAGGCAGAGGTGGGCCAGAAATGGGAGGGACTGGGCCTCCATGAGAGGGAGGGGTAGGGGGAAGGTGAAGGGAGGGGAGACCACAGGTGTATGTGATGAGACACTGTGTCTTGCTAGAGCAGTGGACTGAGGCACAGCGATTGCTTATAATATGCCCCTGTCCCATCCCTGGCCCAAGCCCCCCAAAATGCACCTTAAAAAGGTGTTACTTTCTTCTTTTTTTATGTGTATGAGTGTACTGTCTGCATGTAGGTCTGTGCGCCCGTGTCATGCAATGCTGCAGAGGTCAGAAGAGGGTGTCGGATTCTCCTGGAACTGGAGTTAGAGACGATTCTTAGGCACCATGTGGGTGCTGGGGATCGAACCCAGATCCTCTGCAAGAGCAGCCGGTGCTCTTAACCGCTGAGACATCTCTGCAGCCCCAGAAAAGTGTTACTTTTTTTTTTTTTTTTTGTCTTTTCGAGACAGGGTCTCCCTGTAGCCCCAGCTGTCCTGGAACTCGCTCCATAAACCAGGCTGGCCTTGAACTCACAAAGATCCGCCTGCCTCTGCCTCCCAAGTGCTAGGATTAAAGGCCTGCGCCACCACACCCAGCGGTGTTACTTTCTTTAAAGCGAGTTCACAGGCTCACTTTATGGATGGAAGGGAGAGTGCTTTCCCGGATCTGTCCTTTGGTCCATGTATTGAAGGCTTGGTCTCCAGCATGTGACGCTACTGGTAAGCAGGAGAGCCCTCAGGAGGTGGGGCCTGCCAGGAGGGACTGGGCTCGTGGAGACACCCCTTGAGGGGATGGTGGAGATTGACCTCAGCCTCCCCTCCCTGCCTCCCAGCAACAGAGAACTGCTATGACTTTGCCACTCTCACAAACTTGGGCTTCTCCCTCCCCCACCGCTTTGCAACTTTGAGCAAGCCCAGTTCCTCCTGATGTCCCTGCCCTGTGACTCTGGCATATAGGCTAGGTCACATGATATGGAATTGTCCATTCTTGGCAAAAACCTCTAAGATAAAGGACACACACACAAACCACACACACACACACACACACACACACACACACGCACACGCACAGTTGCATCTTTTTATTTTTTGGAAGCATGTCTCTCCCTTCAAACACAGAAGTGATACCTTCTTCAGGATCTTGGCATGGCTGCCGGTGGCTGTGGTGGCTGTGAGCCTTTACTCTCCTAATAAAGTTCTTCTGAAGAGTAATTTCTTCTCAGCTTCCTTTCTATCAATCTGTGTTTATCTTACTTATGACAGAAGGCTGAGTGAGAGAAAGGAGCCAGAGGCCGGACTCCCCTGGCTGCCAGAAGGAAGACTGGGCAAGTTTATTTAATGCCTGAGTCTCGGCTTCAAGCTTTGTAAAAGAGAAAGGATAACAATGCAGCCGCCTCTGGGAGAGGTTACATGAGTCAAGATACCAGCGCTTCAGACAGCGGCTGAACACACAGCAAGCCCGCACTCCTGTGTTATTGCAAGCTGCTTTTTATTAAGTCACGCCACACTTGCTGGTCTCTGGGGTCTCCCCCTGCTGCTCCCCGACCTTTCCACGTAGCTCCTTCCCAACGTGGGCGGCAGCTCCACAGTCACCTCTGCCCTCTCACATGGCGCAGCCTGTCCCAGCAGAGCGCCCACTGCGTTTCCGTGAAGAATTTAACCACTAACAGAAATAGCTTTGCTTGTTTTTACTTACTCATTGCTTTGTCACAGAACTGCTACCCAGATGGAATAAAGGGCGCCGATAGCTGGCGTTATCTCAGGCATTAATTGGGACTCAGAGCAGGCAAGCCTGACCTGTCTTCTGGGTGGATGTCAGAGCTCAGACCCTGCTCTTCCCTGTCCTGTTTCCGGGGTCTGTCTCCAGGCCTTGACTAATAATACCCAAGCAGCTTTGGTGTGTTGCTGTGGAGCCTTCTAGATTCTTTCTCTCCCGACCTGTGTCAACTGGGAGCAAGGCGACATCAAAACCAGGGGAGAAGCTCCCTCTGTTCCACAGGTGGCTGGGCACCTCAGCTTCAACTACCGGATGTCCCTCATCCCTCCAGCGCGACCCTCATCCACAGGGCCCACAATGGCTGCCACATCTAGACTCCTGCCAAAGGAAAGGAAAAACAGAGGGCTTCAGTAGCAAGTCACACAAACAACTTCTCTTCACTCTGATTGGGCAGAATCTGGTCATGTGACTAGGCTCAACTCTAGGAAACTAGGAAATATAGTCATCTACACAACTCTCCAGTCCATTGAAATTCAGGAATGTGATTCCTAGGAGAAAGCACAGCACTGGGAGGCAGCCATGACCTAGTGGTTAAGAGCGCCAACTACTCTTGCAGAGGACCTGGGTTCGATCCCCAGCACCCACATGGCCGCCGAGAACCGTCTTTAACTCCAGTTCCAGGGGAATCTGACACCTTCTTCTGACCTCCGACCTCCGCGGCATTGCAAGGGTGCACAAATCTATGCAGACAGTACATTCATACATAAAAATAAATAAATAAATAAAATTTTTAAAAAATGTAAAAAAATAAAATAAAATTGAGGAACCTATAGAACAGATGAAGCCTATAGAACACATGAAGGACAGCTACTTTGCGGTGTGTGTGTGTGTGTGTGTGTGTGTGTGTGTGTGTGTGTATAGGGAATTGAGCTGTGCCTCCAGCACTGCCCGGTTAGTGTCTTCCTGCTGCTGGGATCGGAGTCCGCTGTCCCCTCCCAGCCAAGTGGTCAGCATTTCTTCCCCCATAACCAACTGGGAGGCAGGCCCTGTCAGATGCACACCATGCCAGGTGTACCACACATTCCTCCCTGCTTGGTCAAACCACTTGGGACCCACCCTGTGAGGCTGCCATGTGCCAAGTGCCAGCGTCTTCACCAGAGGCAGTGTTGTGCCATCTCCTGGTCTCCACAGGGCCCAACCAGGAGCTTGTCAGGGGAAGTCCGGGCGTGTGGCCAGCACTGGGTTGCCTGAGCTTGTTTAGAGATGAAAGATCTACAGAGGGCCCTGTTCACAGCTGCCCAGCCCACTTCTCTCCCTGGAAATGTAGGACCATGTTTTCTACGGTCCTTCCATCTTTGGGCACAGCACCTGGGGCTCCCTGATGCAGGAGGTCTTCAGGGAAAGGAGCTCATAAGATGGGCTTCCACCTGCCCTCCACACAGTCCCCATTGGGCTTATAGAGTTGGCTTTTTCTCTAGAAAATCACCCATAATTCCTTGAGACACCTGGTCCACAAGTGGACATGTGACCTAGACCTGGCCAATCAGAGACTTCTACTCTCCAGTGTGGAATGGAAGATGATCATGTAACTGCCTCAAGCCAATGAGACTTGGCACTAAGAATGGGCTTTCAGTGAGAGGCTCTTCTGGGCTTGTCCTCTAAAGGATTCCCTAGGACTTCTGGTCAGTACCTGTGCCCTCACAGGGGAAAAGCCTGACTGCAAACTAAGCCAAAAGAAAAGCAGAGACTGGTACGAGAGCCGGAGCCCAGATCTGCCCAAATCCCATGACATTTGTGTCACAGGCACTAGTTAGTATCATTTTGGCCAGCACCCATTTAAAAAATGGTCTATTTCAGCCGGGCATGGTGGCGCATGCCTTTAGTCTCAGCACTTGGGAGGCAGAGGCAGGCGGATCCCTGTGAGTTCAAGGCCAGCCTGGTCTACATAGTGAGCTCCAGGCCAGCCCGGACTAAAGGGAGATCCTGCCTTCCTTTGGAAAAGACAAAAAAAAAAAAAAAAAGGTCTATTTCAAGAAGCAGAAAGATTTCTGCTAGCTCTTGGCTTTTCTTCCTGGTCATGTAGCACAGCCCCTAATAAGCAGGGCCAAGGCCATCCCCACGCTTAGAGCGTTCAACTGCCAGCTCCAGTTCAACTTGGCTATGTCTGCCACCTCTGACCTGAGAAGCCTCACTTCCCTCTTCATCAGCTACATACAAGCCCAGCCTGGCTTTCTTTCCCTCAGACTTGCTTGTTGTGTTGTTACTGTGCTGGACCACTGGGAGAAAAAGAATACATAGACTCCAGGTTCCAGTTAGCTGAACTGAGTTGTTAAGTGGGGCTGGCCAGGACAGTACCCAGGTCAGGGTTGGGAGGGTACAGCCCCAACTCAGAGGCAAGTTAGGCTTGTAAAGGCAAATACAATTTCCTGGTACTTTTTTTTTTTTTTTTGAGAAATTTCAGACAATAAAAACCTTCAGTTCCTGCCTGCTGTGGGATTACTAAAATAATAAGTGGGTGGGGTGCAGGCAATTGTAAATCATTGGCAAAAATAAGGTCTATAGGTGATCACAAAACATCCTAGAAAGGGGATTCCAAAAATCGAGATAACCAGCTGGCTCTTCCTGGACTTGTTCTGGGCCCAGGTTCAGCCATTAAGATGGAGTCACCAAAACAAAATGGAGTTACCTCAGCAGTGGACACCATCACACTGACTCTCTCCCTTCTTCTCCTTTCCTCTTCTGTGTCCATCTAAGGCTGAGACTCCATTAACCAGTCCTGGAATGCAACTGCCAGTGACAAGGACCAACCTTTGCAGTGAGGTCTAATGCTTCTGGGATCCTCTCCCCTCTCTCTGCTGCTGTCTCCATTCCTCTCTCAATTAATACATTTGCTTTACAATTGTGCTAAAACCTGCATAACAAGGGGCTGGGGAGCTGGCTCAGTAGGGAAAGTCCTTGCTTTGACTTGAATTCCATCCCCAGCACCCATAGAAACAGCCAGGCATGGTGGCTTTCCTGTGTTTATAATCCCAGCACAGGGGAGCAGTGGCAGGAGGTCCCTGGTACTTGCTAGCCAGCCTACTCGCCTACTCAGGGAGCCTGGGATCCCAGTGAGAGTCCTTGACTGAAAAACACAAAGTGGACAGCTCCCGAAGAATGACAGCCGAGGTTGACCTCTGTCTCATTATGCACATGCACACACACAAATACACCTTCCCCAACCTCCTGAATACACGTGCACGCAAAATATAACATAAAACACAGCATTTTAGTGCACATGGTATCCAGCTGCCTTCTAAATATTTATATTGATACACAGCATGTCTTCAACCTCAGCCAAAGAAACCTATCTCTGCAGTGGTCAGCAATTTATGCAGACGCCCATAACTGTCCAAAGTGCTGAGACTAAGTAACTATGAGTGCTCTGCTATAAACAGCACCTCTGTAGCCATCACCCGTCCTCGAGGCTCTGGGAACCTCTACGAAGAGGCGGGCAGAACGAATACAAGAGCCAGGGGATGGGAGGAGAGCTGCGAAATGGGGCCTTCTGGATATGATGTGGCCAAGGCACTCTTGAGGTCACGGCAGCTATTGTTCCCTGGGCAAGATCAAACCAGCAAGACCACTCAGCATTCCAACAGGCAGTACTAACTGGACTCAGTAGATTTTTCTTGCGGTTCTCATCCTCAGCCTACTGCGCTATCCCCACAGCCCTGGACTCAGTAGATTTTTAGAAAGAGAGAGGAATGAAGGGGTTAAGAGGGATGCCGGAGGTGTCTGGAGCGGTTATGACTGACTACGTTCTTTACATGTACAAAGTTAACAAAAAATAAATGAAAGGTATTCTACTTTAAAGATGTACTGCTTGAGCCCTCTCTAAGAGGATGGGCTGTGCACGAAGCACATTGATGCTGGTGTGCAGCCATCGCCATGAGCACCCAGAGAATCTTTTCAGTTCATAAAACTGGGACTTTATGCTCAATAAAACAATCACTCTTGCTGCACCTTCCCCAAACCCTGGGCCAAGAATGCGCTCAAGGAGATGCTTCATGAGAGAGGAACCACAGAGATGTGTCCTTGTGAGACTGGCGCGGTTCGCTGTAGCTTATGGTCTTTAAGGTTCATTCATTTTAATTTCCTCCCTGTCTGAGGCTGGATAATATTTCATTGTGTGGCTACGTCACATTTTCTTTGTCCATTCCCCTACCAATGACCATTTGTATTGTTTACGTCTTCTGTCTGTTGCAAAGAATACTGCCAAGAACATATATATACACGTGGCCTTAAGTTCCTGAAATCAGTCATTTGGGGCACACTCCAAGAAGTGGAATTGATGAGGTCATGTGTTAATTCTTCTTTTCAGAGTCTTCTTTACTTCTCAGTGCTATGGGAGTTCTTAGGCCTTGTAGCTAAAATTCCTACCAGGAGGTACAAACGACATCCAGCCCCCTCCTCCCTCCATTCCTACCACGAACCAAGGTCTGATTTCACCCAACAGAAGTCTGGGAAACCAGTGAGTTTACTGAGCAATGGGTGAAGGTTTACTTGTAAGAGTGTGGGAGCTCCCCCTTTCCAAGGCAGCACTAGAAAGTCTCCATCCAGGCGTGGACAGTGACTTCCTTACAACTGCACAAAATGTCTAAGACCCTCCCAATGGTTTCCTCAGCTCCCTCCTCACCCCCCTGCTGTGCAACTAGAGCCAACTGGTTGGTTAAGAGATGTGGCTGACTCTCCTTGCCCCTCTTTTCTTGCTAAGAGTAACCCTCAACAATCTTAGCTCTGACCATTTTAAGCAGCGGGTGCAGGCAAGCCAGGGAAGATGGCGTCTGTCCATGGTCTGCCTGGTGGAGGACAGTCCCATGCAACAGGCCTCGCGAATGCTTGGCAAGCATTATTTAGACTTTCTCCAGGGACCTCTGTGCTGTTTCTGATAGTAGCTGACCCGTTTTCCATTTCCAACATCAGTGTACACGGGTCTCTGCCTTTCCACATCCGTAGGTGTTATTTTCTGGTTGTGTTTGTTTCGATAGCAGAATTCCTAGTGGGCATGAGGTGGCTTCTCACTGTGGGTTTTCAGTTTCCATTTGCCTGAGGATGAGTGATGTTGGCCATTCTGTCATTTGCTCGTCTTCCCTGAAGAAATATCCATTAAGGACTTACAGGCTTCCTCATGCATTGTGTTCAGTCTTTTATTTTTCCATTCAGCAAATATTTCCCAGGCATCTATTTTATGTCAGTTATTGGTCTGTGTGTTAGATATACAACAATGACCAAGACAAAAAAAAAAAAAATCAAAGAAGCAAACCAAACAAAAGCCCACATCTCCATGGAGCTGCCCATTTTAATCTATTTATAACATAATTCTTGCCTCTGAAGGGTTTTGGAATGAAATAAAATCACACCTATAATCCTCCTGGCAGAGGCCAGGCACTGGTCACTTCCCCTGTGAAGGAATTCCTTCACAGCCCCTCCCTCCTGCTCTCCCTCCAGCCCCTCCATAACTAACTCTCTCTCTCTGTCTCTCTCTCTCTCTCAGCAGTGCTAAGCAAGTCTTCTACCACTGACCCATATCCTCAGCCCTTTTTCATGCTGTTTCTTTTTGACACACGGTCTCACTAAGTTGCCCAGGCAGACCCTGAATACAACTCTGCACTTCAGGGAGGCCTGACCCTCTTGCTTTGAAGGACCCCTGCCCCAAGGTTTTATGCACCCTTAAAATGTCTTTAGGAGATAAGGTTTCCCTCCGAGCTTCCTCATACCTGGTGATGATTAACTGAGTCACACCCGCCTGTGTGTCGCTGGCCTTCGTGCCGAGATGATTTTTTACTATTACACAACCCTTCCTCCATTTCTCCATACCTTGGGATCCTTGCTTTTAAAAGTTCCCTATTCCAGTCCCTGGGGGTCGGTCTCCTCTGCCCCTGCGTGGGTTACGTCCGACCCCAGTGCACTGGTTTTTTCCCGAATAAACCTCATGTAATTGCAGCGAGAATGGTCTTGGCTGATTTTTTGGGAGTCCTCCTATCCCGAGATTTGAGTGAGAGTCACTCCAGTTTCTGGGGGTCTTTCAGCTTCAGCCTCCTAAGTGGCTGCCTGCCATCTTGGCCCTGTGTCACCATGTGGAGTGGCAAAATGTCCTTCCAGATAAAAGCTTCCATCCTGGAAGGAAATTCAGTAAACAAGAGAATATTCTTCAGGAAGGTTATCTGAAGGGAGGTAATGGATTCCTAAACGAGGATGTCTAAAGGAAGGTAAACAATAGTCTGTTTTGAGGGGAGGTGAAACAGTCCATCCTGCAGGGAAGATCCTTAAGCTCAGGAAGTGAACAACTCAATAGCTTCAGGAAGACCCTGAAATGGTCAGATTTACTCAGCTCCTTCCCCCCCAAAAAAAACTCTTATAAGCCATAAGGACTCCCTAGAGACAGCCTCAGACCAGTCGAGCATCCCAGCCTAAAAGGAAACTGAAACCATCTGAGCTGCCTGGAGAAGGTTCGGACTCTCCAACCAGCTTGTACAGTGCCCTCCAGGTTTCCAGGGTTTGTAAGCTGTCACCCATGCTGGGGGAGGGGAGGGGAGGGGAGGGGGGGAAGGGGAGGGGAGGGGAGGGCTTTGGTGTTGCTGCTGTCTGTGACTCCTTTGTGCTCCTCATCCACACTCCTGTTCGCAACCCCAATAAAACTCATTGATTGGTTCACCAGGTTAAGCGTGGGCGGTGTCCTTACTATGGCCTGTCATCAGCTCCCTATCTGGGGTGACCAGATGTTTGCTTGCATCTTCCCAGGAGTAGTGTCACACAGCATCCTTCCTCCTGGCCTGTCATCAGCTCCCTATCTGGGGTGACCAGATGTTCGCTTGCATCTTCCCAGGAGTAGTGTCACACAGCATCCTTCCTCCTGGCCTGTCATCAGCTCCCTATCTGGGATGACCAGATGTTTGCATCTTCCCAGGAGTAGTGTCACACAGCATCCTTCCTCCAATCCTAGGAGAAAACTTTAAAACCCTCACTAAGCGTCTATTGTGAGCCATTGTACTGCTTGACCCAGATGGACCCTCCGTGAAGAAACTACCATTGCATAGCAATGACAATGAACAAGAATGTCCACCCCGGACCATGGGCAACTGGCTAAACACAGGCCACCATCTAGCTACTTCTAGAAACTTCTCCCCATATACTGGCAAGGTCTATCATCAAAGACCCAACAAGTCTTCCATGTCCTTAGGAAGAAGTAAACAGGCCTGTAATAAATGCCCACCTTCTTCTCCAGCTTCTCTTGGGCTCCTTCCCACCTGCTCATGGAGGGGTAAAGCCTCAGCTCATTCCTGTCTCTCTGGAGGGTTCTGTACCATACTGTCTGTGCTCCTGGATGGAGTAACTTGAGACAGGAGGGCAAACACAGGAGGCTGCCAGCCAGACCCTCCTCAATCAAGGCCCCTCAGACCTGTATGTCCGTGCCAGGCATCCTGTACAGATGGGCTCTGTTGGCTGTGCACAGGGGCCAGGGGCTCTGCTCATGTCAAGTTTGTGATGGATGGTGATCACAGCCAGGAGTGCCAACCACAGCCAGGAGTGCCAACCACCATGAACTTGGAGGCTTTCAGGCAGCACAGGGCTCTGGGCCCTGGTAACGGCAAGCCTGAGCCAGAGTATCTTCTACCAAGTATAAACACCCAGATAGGGTCCAGACGTCTATGGCCACAACAGAAAAATGCACTCCCTGTGGAGATGGGGGCCAGGAACTGAAGCCTCATTGGGCTGTCATCTTTCCTCTTCGGGACCACCACCCAGGTTTCTAACAGCTTTACTCCACCTTCCCCCCCATTCCCAGTGTCCGAAGACCAGCCTTCAGAGCCCCTCCTGGGCTGCCCATGTAGGGAGGACACTTCCTTCATTCTGACCCATGGAAAGCCCTGTACGTTTTGGGTCTCCTTGACAAGGACTGTGCTGTTCTTGGAGCTGAGCACTGGCCTGCAAATGAGCCACTCAGAGTCCCCTCCGGATGGGTCCCTATTTACCTTTTGAGATTAGAAAGCTCTAGCAAGATGCCAAGATGGTCTCTGGTCCCAGAGGAGCCTCTCTGCTTGTGTTAGCAGGAAGATGGAGAGGGAATGGAATGGTGACACAGTCAGCCACTGTTGTGCAGTGATGAGTGTCTTTGGGACATCCTTTCCATGGCAGGGGATGCAAAAGCAGGCTCCAAATTATTGCAAGTGGAAGATATGGGGTTCAGTGTCCTGCCCACGGAGTAGGACAAGCTTGGGACTTTCCTCTAGGAAAGAGGAAACTGAAAGATGGAGGCAGGTAGAGACAGGCAGGGTGTGCCTGGTCCTGTTACTGTGTCCAAGTTGTCAGCATCTCCCCTGCTGGCTTTGTGACTCACATTGATCCCAGACTGATCGAGTCAGTCAGACTACATTTGAGAGTAATAGGGGCTCTCATCAGCATTATTTGTTGGGCTGTCCCAGGCAAGCCAAGATGGATGGTCACGCTAGACCTGGGCAAATTACTTTATGTCCCTTTAATTCAGATCCTTCGTCTGAGGAATATCCACCTCCAAAGGCATGAAGTGAGGACTAATTTAATTCACAAGAGTACTCAGAAAACTACCAGGCACAGGACAAAGTACGAACATGCGTTAGCTACTGTTAACATGGATTTCTTTATTTGCCTTTATTTAAATTAGCTGTGTTCAGAATTTCCCATCTCAGGGCTTAGAGAGACGGCTCAGTGGTTAAGAGCACTGACTGTTCTTACAGAGGATCTGTTTGATTCCCAGCATCCACATGGCAGCTAGCAACCATCCATAACTCCAGTTCCAGGGATCCAATGCCCTCTTCTGACCTCTGCGGACATTGTACAACATGAGTGCACTTACATACATGCAGGCAATACACTCATGCACATAAAATACAAATAATAACTAAAATATTGTGGGGTCTTTTTGAGACAGGGTCTCCCTGTAGCCCCAGCTGGCCTAGAACTCACTATGTAGACCAGGCTGAACTCATACTCACAGAGATCTGCCTGCCTCTGCCTCTACCTCTACCTCTGCCTCTGGAGTGCTGGGATTAAAGGCATGTGCCACCACATCCAGCTAATAAATTTAAAAAAAAATTTAAGAATTTCCCATCTCACAAGCTCACACCCACCTGTGGGAGACATTGGTTTTTAATGTGCCCTCTCATGCATATTCAAAATTAATTCTTTTTCCAGGTTGTAGTTAAGATTCACAAATGCTAAACCCCCTCTAGATCCAGTCCCACCTGCAGTCCTCTCCTGGCCTTTTTAATGAAAAGAGCCTTCATCTGTCTTTTACTTTAGTTTGGATCCCTGCCATTGTTAACCATGGCTTACTTAACAAATACACATACCTTCTGTCAAAATGGAGACGGGGGTGCCACTTCTTAAGGCTCAGGGATCTTTAAGGAAGAGGAGGTGGAAAGATTCTAAGAGCCAGAGGTGGTGAATGACTATAAGAAAACTGTTTTCCAGACCACAGGGCACATGCATATATAAACTCAGTCACTGTGACAGCATGCATGAGATCTGCTTAGGTTCAGGACAGAGTCCCAGCAGATGGGGGGAGGTGACAGCCCCTGGGAGACGAAGAGGCAGTTTTCTTTTTTAAATATTTTATTTATTATAATTTATCATATTTTATTCTATGTGTATGAGTATATTATCTGCATGTGTGTAAGTGTGCTGGTGTCATGCAATGCCTATGGAGGTCAGAAGAGGGCGTTGGATTCTCTTGGAACTGGAGTTACAGATGGTTATTAGCTGCCATGTGGGTGTTGGGAATCAAACCCGAGTCCTCTGCAAGAGTCAGTTCTCTTAACCACTGAGCCATCTCTCCAGCTCTGAGTCAGTTTTCTCAGATTCCATACCCAAGAGTATTTTGGCAGCACATATTGGACTCAAGGAAAAGGAAGAAAAAAGAACATGAGGCTGGGTGGGTAGGAAGGTGGGGGTGGACCCAGGAAGAGTTTAGGGAGGGCTGAGGATTCAATTACAAGCTATAAATTTCTTTAACATTAATAAAAATATTTTTTAAAGAAATTAAACAGAAAAAATGGGGAAGGATGGAAAAGTTTAAAATACATATTTTTTTTTTGTCTTTTTGAGACAGGGCATTGAACTCCTGATGTTTCTGCTTCTGCTTCCTGAATGCTGAGATTACAGGCATGAGCCACCACACCTATCTGAAATGTCTCCTTCACTCATGAGCCCTTTACACAGTGTCCTTGGTTACCTTAAAGCTAAGGAAGCCCAGGTATCTCCTATTCTCCTGCCAGTATTCCCAGCTGCTGGCTTGGAAAATGTCAGCACAGGCTGCAGTTTGCTGCAGCCTCTTAGGGGAAGGCTAGAGCCGCAGCTGTGCCTGTGCCTGTGTGAGAAAGACCATTGTCTTTGCGGAGACTATCTTCCTTCCCACCTTGGACTTGGTGTGGCCTGATATCTACACTGCTTTGTGAACATAATCAAAAGAAAAAGAAAGCACAAAACACAGCCTTGGGAAGCTGCAGGACCGGCCACACCTTCCCACCGTCCACAGAGACAATCCTCAGGAGGAAGGGCAGGATTTCTGAATACAGACAGGCCTCTGTGAGAGGCCTTTCTGACTGAGCCTTTTATCAACACCGCAAATAACTTATTTAGATATGAAAGAAGCCTTCAACCCAAGAGAAAAATAATTATAAACATCTCTGGAAATAAAATTCCTGTTCATGCTCCCTGGTTTACATTTCTGACAACATTTCCATATGGCCTGTCAGGCCCGGGTGGGGGAGTGACCGATAGATGGCCATGGAGGGCCGGGTGAGCTGGGTCTGTGTATTCGTGTGCAGCAGGCATTTGATGCCCCTCTGAAGAGTGTAGCCCCAACCCTCTCCCCTTCAGGATTTGCCTTTGGAAAACCGGGAGAGCCTATTCAGACGACAGCAGGGTCCTAGAGTCACCTCCCCCTTTAAAGACATCCAGCTAATTCTTTCAGAGACATCAGCTCTGTGAGAATTTAAATGTCATCTTTAAAAAATTTGGTGGCACACACCTTTAATCCTAGCACTTGGGAGGCAGAGGCAGGCAGATCTTTGTGAGTTCAAAGCCAGCCTAGTCTACAGAGTAAGTTCCAGGACAGCTGGGGCTACAGGGAGACCCTGTCTCAAAAAGACAAAAAAATATATATATTATACAGCAAAACTGAGCTTTGTGTGGAGTGCAGATCTATGATGAATTTTAATGTATGGACAGCTTTGTGTAAACACCGTGGTCATGATTCAGAGTGGACCCAACCTACCAAAACCCAACTAGTGCCTTTTCCTTGAAGTCATGACCCCCTCCCTCAGCCTGCTCTCTGTTGTGATTTTCTTTGTAAGTCATGTAAATGCAAATGTACAGTGTGTCATTGTAGAGACTGCTCGTGCCTGCCAGATTCAAAGAGTTGCTGTGTTTCTTGATATACCTCATGCCTTTGCATAGCCAGGCAGGGTCCCCAGAGTGACTGGACTGCTGGGATTGTTTGATCAGGCACCTGGGCAGGTTATTTCTGTGCCTGTGCTGCCGTGCACAGTGTGTTCAGGTTTCTGTGTGAACAGTTTTCTTTCACTAGGGTGATCACTAGGGAGTGGGCTGCTGGGTCATCTGGCAAATAGATGCTTAACTCTGAGAAGCCGTGGAAGGCTTACCAGCCTGAACACTGCTCTTCGTGTTCACATCAGGAATGGAGGTCCGTTTGCTCTGGAACCTCTCAGCACTTTCTTTACAGCTGTCTGTAGACACAGTGGCATTTATCTGCGTTTCCTTGATGGCTAAGAACTGGGAATGCTTTTATGCAATACAAATATTGCCCTCTACATACCCTCCAGCCAAGAGCTCGTGCAGCCTGGAGCCAGCGCAAACCTTGGCAGCTTGTACTTGCGTGCTTGTTTCCCCGCGGTTGAGTTTACTATTTATTTGTGTATTTATGCATTTATTTATCTATGGCAGTACTGAGGATTGAACCCAGAGCCCTGCACATGCTAGGCAAGTGTTCTATCACTGAGCTACAGCCCCAGATTGAATTTAAAGACTTCTTTACATATCCTGGCTACAAATACTTTGTCAGATATAAAATTCTTTTTTAATATTTTATGTATCAATCCATCCATGTAGGAAGGTGCATCAATGTCTCGAAATGCCCTCAGAGGTCAGAAGAGGGTGTCGGATCCCATGGAACTAGAGTTATGGACATTTGTTAGCTGCCATGCGTGTTCTAGGAATCGAACCCAGGTCCTCTGCAAGAGCAGCCAGTGCTCTTAACTGCTGAGCCAGCTCTCAAGCCCGATATATAATTCTTGAATAGTTTCTCCCAGTAACAGATTGGAATTTATTTATTTATTTATTTATTTATTTATTTATTTATTTGTGTTTTTGAGATAGAGTCTCCCTGTAGCCCCAGCTGTCCTGGAACTCACTACGTAGACCAGGCTGGCCTTGAACTCACAGAGATCCACCTGCCTCTGCCTCCCAAGTGCAGGGTTTATAGCCCTGTTCCAATATGCCCGGCTCTTTTTGATTTGTGTGTATGTGTGTGTGTGTGTGTGTGTGTGTGTGTGTGTGTGTGTGTGTGTGTGTGTGCGTGTGTGTGTACCGTGTATGTGAGAAAGGGTGCAAGGACACTACAGTGTACACATGGAAGTCAGAGGACAACTTGTGGGAGTTAGTTCTCTCTTCTGCCCCTTGGGTCTTCCTCAGGCTTGATAACAAATGCTACTTGTCATCTCCCCCACCCCAGACTGGATTCTTTTTATAGTGCCTTTTACAGAGTGTTCTCATGTCAATTTTATCAATTTTTCCATTTGCTGATTTTATAGATTGTGCACATATGGCTGGAAATCACATCTAAAACCTTTTCTTAACCACAGGCCTTAAGGTTTTTTTCCTATTCCTTTCTGGAACTTTTTTTTTTTCATTTGTTCATGGGTGTTCATAATTGATTACAGCAGGAATTTTAACAAAAATAATAGCTGTTTTTAAAGTCATCAGAAAATGGCCGTGTCTGTGTTATTTCAGAGTTGCTAGCTGCAGCTGTCTTTCCTGGTGAGTTCTAAGCTCCCTAGTTATCTGTGTATCAAGGGATTTGAGATTTTATCCTGGATAGTTCATATATTATGTAGTGAGGCTCCATCTGGTTCAAGTCTTGCCTGCCAACCTCACAGAGATGCCTGAAGAGAGGGAGTGAGGGGGGATGGAGAGAGGAGGAAGGGCAGTCCGTCCCCTCTGACTGCTAGAAGTTTTGTTCTCCAGAACTGAGGCCCGCCCTGGAACGAGCGCTCCCTCACTCTCTCCACCCCTGTTCTGTGCCTGTCTCATCTTTCTCTGTGTGCCTCTGACTCTCTCTATTTCTCTGCCTCTCTGTTTTCAATAACCCCAACCTCATGCCCATCTAGGGTCAAATGAACACAAAACGTTAAGCAACTCACCACCAGCTGAGTCGACCTTCACATCCATCTCAACTGTCTCTGAGCCAGAGTCCATCTACTCACTAGCTCAAAAGACTCAATGGATAGAGGGAAACTTCTGGAGCAAGGAAAGGCTGTGTTCCTTCAGCAAGGAGGAAGGTGGAGGATGGGTGCTGCAAGTTCCTCTCTTCCTAGGAGGAAATGGCGAGTGGCACCGGGCACCTGGCAATCTGTCGGTTGTACCTGTTCCATGGGAGGAAGAGATCAGGGAAGACCTCATGTAGTGATCTTGTGCTGCTGGTTTACAAGATGATAACAGCTGCGAGTTCAGGGTCCTGGGATAACCCTTGCAAAGGATGCTGTTCTTGTTTAGATGGGAAATATCCCACACACATTCATATGTAAAAGGCCTGGGGGACTTTGAAGATGAGGGATCTGGATCATCAGAACAATCTATAGGTTAATCCACAGCAGATCTGTGACATGCTGGGGTTATTGGGAGGTGGCAGAAACTAGGCATGGGGTTTCCTTGGAGAACAGTGGTCACTGGGGGTGTGGAAAGGTGAATTTCATACCTGGTCCACTCTCTCTGCTCCCTGACTGCCACAGCAGAAGCAGCTTTCCTCTGTGACGCATTGCAAACCCCGGCTTTCCATCTGACCTCCAGCCCAAAGCAGTTGGTTGATGACAAGCCAGCTGTTGATGGGCTGGAACCACGTGCCCAAATAAACCTTCCTTTCAGCATCCTTTGAGCTCGCTGCGATTGTACACCTGGTGACTTCTGGCAGTGCTCAGCCCACGGCTCCAGGGGGCAGTGGCCATGCCTGGAAGTATTTCACAACAGAAGCTTCCTCCTTGGGTTCTAGAAAAGTTGTGGATTTCCTCGATGGCAATAAGCGATTCCTTGATATCAAGAACTAAGATCTTTGGGCTGGAGAGATGGCTCAGTGGTTAAGAACACCAGCTGCTCTTGCAGAGGACCCAGGTTCAGATCCCAGCACCCACTTGGTGGCTGACAACCATCCATAACTCCAGTCCCAGGGGATCTGATTCTATTTCCCAACCTCCACAGGCACTGCATGACATGGGGTGCTTACATACATGCATGGAATCCACTCATACACATAAAATAAAACAGAAATAATAAAAAATATTTTTAAAAACTTAGACCAACATCAAATATAAACATTAAAGTGCTAAGTTGTCTTGGTTTCATTTTCTATACAATGTATTGGTACAGGTAAGCAATGTGTTCATAGGTTTGGGTGTCAGGAGTAGCTCGATCAAGGTTCCAGATTTTATCTTGAGTTTTGTTGTGCCTTTCTCGTCTTCAGCCATTCTTTCCAGGGTGACTCCATAGCTTTGAAACTCAAATCACAGGTTCTTCCATATCAAGAGCACTGTCTCCAAGAGAAACATGAAGTTCTCACTGGCTGGGACGTTCTGTGCATAGATTGTATGTTGGTTGGATTAAGCTTTATCTTGCTAATCCAACAATGTGGGGAAAGATACACAATTAACTCTAGTTATCTTGGACCAGTCAGGACCCACTTCTACCTCTAGGGGGTCAGTTTCCCTGACTGACACTGGCTACTGAAGGAAGAGTGAATGTCCTCAGAGGTGTGAATTGGATGTGTGTGTGTGTGTGTGTGTGTGTATGTGTGTGTTGGGGGGGAGAATGTGTCATATCACAGGTAGGCAAGAAGAATCTGCCTAAACTATCAAATATGGAACCCTAGTCTTTGAATTTCCAGAATATTCACAGTTAATGCATTTAGTAGGTGCTTGACCAGTTTTTCTTATAAGATTGAATTAAGCAGCCGGGTATGGTGGCACACACCTTTACTCTTAGCACTTGGGAGGCAGAGGCAGGCGGATCTTTGTGAGTTCAAGGCCAGCCTGGTCTACAGAGTGAGTTCCAGGACAGCTGGGGCTACAGGGAGAACCTGTCTCGAAAAGACAAAAAAAAAAAAAAAAAAAAGATTGCATCAATCGGTTAAAAGGGCTTAACTTTCTAATCACACTTGACTTATCTCTGAGGTTCTTGGGCTTTTCTCGATGGTAGGCACTGCCTGAGACTGATATTTTGCAGTAGCTGTGTCTATGAAAACTTGTCAAAATATTTTGAAGTTAGGTAATGATTTAGTATCCATTAAAATTCTGTCCTCCAAAATCTCTTCCCAGCAAACAGAGCACTGAGGGCAAGGCACACCAATGTCAAAACAGTCATTTTACAGCATCTTATCTTAGTTCCCAGGCTAAGTAAATGCTGTCAGAAACTGACACCTGTCACGGAGCTCAAAATGGGCCGTTCTTGGGAAGGGAACTAACTGATGGTCGGTGTTGACACAGAGGCCCAGGGGTGATGCTGTTATCAAATGCTGTAGAATTCTGAGAAGGGTGAAACCTTCAGAAGTTCCAGTCAAGGTGAGAGTTGAGCAGAATCTTGAAGCCGGTCCTGGAAACCCGGGCGCTGTTCAGGAGGAGAATTGGGACAACTCCTGAGCAAAGTTGTCCAGCAAAGGTGGAGATGTTATGTCTAAGGGCTTCAAACTGGCTTGAGGGTTTGATGGTTCACAGTGGCAGGGGGCGGGGGTCCTCACAGCCTCCCAACATGTTACCATCCTATAACTATATCATTATTTATTATTAAAATGCTAACTCAATAGAGCAAGCAAGTGCCTAGGAAAGGTCAAGAGGAAAATGGCACCTGCTTCCAAGGGTCCCTAGCCCTGGGACTCAGAGGGCATGCTCTGTCCCTCATCAAGGGCTTATGCCAACATGTGAGGGGCACTGTCAACCAAGTAAGCTCACCAAAGACACAGTGCCTTGGGTCTTTAATTAAAGACTGGTCATGGGACATTCCGAGCTTAAACCATGTCAGAATTCCTCTCCCAGAAGCAACACCAGTGCTCAGCATTTTGGACACCAGTTTAGGTGCTGTGAGCCATTGTTGCCCAATGGGGCAATGGGTTCGTGTGCTCTGACACCAGCCAAGGGTCAGTCTACCAACAGCCCTTCAGAGGTGGGTGCCAGGCTTGCTATGGTGACAGCGGTCTGTGAGATGCTCACCGGTCTGGACATTAGGGTCAAAGCTGTTTCTTTCTCCTACGTGTCCAAGGTACATGCGACTCTTTTTCCTTGCTGTGCTGTGAGACTCTTGCCATCTCTGTGAGTGGATTGAGAAGTGCCCAGGGCATTGGTGAAGCCCACCTCTGGGGGAGTTGGTGAGGGTATCTGCAGAGATGATCAGACCCCAGGACTCTGGCCTGATCAACAGACTATGGGAGTGGTAATAAGAAAGCATTATGATCTGGGTGTGGTAGCACACACCTTTAATCCCAACACTTGGGAGGAAGAGGCAGATGGATCTCTGTAAGTTCAAGGCCAGCCTGGTCTACGTGAGTTCCAGGCCAGCTGGGACTATGGGGAGACCCTGTCTCAAAAATACCAAAAGAGAAAGAAAAAAGAAAGAGAGAGAGAGAGAGAGAGAGAGAGAGAGAGAGAGAGAGAGAATTTTACAGAGGTGTCCAGAGGGGTGAAGTGGCTGTTTCCGTCCACTCCGAGGTGAAGCTGCTCCTCTGCTCCCTGCCCCCCACCACACACACACAAGCAGCTCTGCCTCTCTGAAACAGTAAGTAAAATAATTCCATCTCTCCCTCAAGTGGTTTCCAGAAAGTACCGAATGAATTCTCTGTGGTGAGCTCTGATCCCACCAGAGATCCCAACAGAGCAACCTTCGGGCTCTGCCCCCTCCCCTTTAAACACACCTGTCGGCCCTACCTGGTCTTCATTGTCACACTTTTGCCTCCCCACCCACAAAATCGCAGAATCAAGCCCCTTGGGCTCCCTGCCGGCACCACCCCCCAAAGAGCTTTCTAACAGCCCCAGCTGGCAGATCCAGCCCCCACGGGTCCCTGCAGGGCAAGTGGGGTCCTCCAAACAATGGATGAACTTTCTCTAAGTTCATCCACCCAGGGCTTGGTGTCTTACGTTGTGCATCTGACACTCTCTAAGGCAGGGAATCCCACCCTCACCCACAGGGTGACTAGAAGTGACCAGGAGGAGTCCCTGGGAGCCACCTGGGTGAAGAGCCGCTCCTTGGAGCCAGGTGAACCTTTCAGCGAACAGCAGGTGCAGCTTCACCACCTTGCAGGGCAAAGGCCTGGGGACTGAGGTGGCAGGGACCAAAGGACTCTTGAGTCCCCAGCACAGAGGAGTGAGAAAAGGAATTTAACATTTTATTTTGAGCCAGGTGGTGGCACTCACCTTATAATCCTAGCACATGGAGATCTCCTGAGGCCAGCAGAAGGTACCCCCCCCACCGCCAACTGGGAATACAAAGAGGCATCTGAAGGAGGCAAGCAAAGCAAGCCTTCAACACAGTGAAGAGGCATTTAGGACTCACATTGGAATACAGGCAAGGAGAAGCCCATATGCCAGGATCAGGAAGAAGAGACAATACTGGAAATGGGCAGGATAATCCCATGCCAAGCTTTACCAACCCTATGGAAGACTCCTGCAGTGGGATCCCTCTGGGGATGCCCCAGGACACAGACATCAGAAACACAATTGGGAACATATTTAAAGAACTACAAGATCATAAACAACAAATTAAAGAACTAAGAAGAGAATGAGGAACTCAAGAAAGACCTAGAGAGAGAGAATGACAAGCTCCAGAAGGAAGTAGAAACACTGAAAAGATCCCATGTTGAAAAAGATAAAGAAACCAACCAGCAAACCAAAGAGCTACAAGAAGAGATCGAGAAGCTCCAAAAAGAAGTAGAAACACTAAAGAAATCAGAAGAGGAAATGAAAAAGGAAATCAAACACTCATCCATTCAGAGGAAAGGAATGGAAAAAGCGCTCAGGAAGCAGAATGGGAAGCAGTAACAAGAATAATCGACCTGGAAGATAAACAGAGAACAACTAAAAAACCTCAAAGAAGGATGTATGGGGAAAAATTTTAAGAAAATATCACAAAATGGACAACCAAGGAGCCTGTGGGAACCCTATGAAAATAATACAACGCATCCCACAAATCATAGGATAGAGGAAGGAAAAAGTCTCAGAGAATGGTAAAATTGTCAGATTCTTCAAGAGACTAACAGAGAAGAAAAGATCTTCCCCAAACTAAAATAGAAAAGCAATCCAATACAAGAAGCACATAGAACTCCAAACAACAAGATCAGAAAAGAAGTTCTCCACATGACACATCATAGTTAAAGTGCTAGAACACCCAAAACAAAGACAAAATCCTTAAAGCCACAATAAAAAACAATGACCTATAAGGGGAAGACCTAGCAGAATAACAACGGACTTCTCGACGCAAACGATGAAGGCAAGAAAAACCTACCTGGAGCAAAGCATTCTTAGTGTTAAGGGACAATAGATCCAACCCAGGTTTACTATACCCGCAGCAAAAATGTCAATTATAGCTGAAGGAGAGAGAAAAACCTTCCATGACATAAACAACTTGAAAAGAATACATGTCTGGGAAAACCAACCATGTAGAGAATACTTTAAAGCAATTTCAAAGGACAGAAGAAAGGTGCAACCAACCCAAGGCACCTAGAAAGAGAAATCAATAAAGCATAAACTACAGGAAGTAGAAACTTAAACCCAAACTGCAAATGTAGAATAAGGCACAAGGAAGCAACACAAACCTATCAGTCATAACCTTAAATATTAATGGACTAATTCCCAATCAAAAGACAGAGACTGTGAGACTGGATTAGGAAACAAATCCATTGAATATATTCTTTCTACAAGAAACACATATTACCTTTAAGGACAGGCACACGCACTTAAGTGGAAGGGATGGAAAAAAAAATAATTCCAAACAAATGTAAACCAAAAGAAAGCAGGGGTTGCTATTTTAATATCAGACAAAAGAGACTTCAAAGAAAAGGATCAGAAAGACAAAAAAGGCCATCACATTTTTATTAAAGGAACAATTCACCAGAATATTTCACAATTATGAATATATATGCAGGGCCCCAAATTCTGGTGCACCAAACTTTTATAAAGACAATTCTCCAGGATCACAAGTCAAAGACTAACCCAAGTACACTCATGGTAGGAGATGATCGATACCCCACTGACTCTCCCTTTGGTCAGGTCAACCAGACAAAGGAATAAACAGAGAGACATCTGAACTGGAACGATATGATACACCAAATGAACCTCATAAACATCTAAACCAAACATCCCATGCCTAAACCAGAGAATACACTTTCTACTCAGCAACCCCATCGAACATTCTCCAAAATCGACTACATAAAAAAACAGGGACACAGAAGAAAGCAGCCACAAATACAAAAAGATGAAATAATTTAAATGCATTCTATCAGACCACAATGCAACAGTGCAATAAAGCTCAACTCAACAGCCAGGACAGGCCCTCCTGCCTACAAGAACACATGGAGACTAACAACATACTCTTGTGAATATGAATGGGTCAAGGAAAGATAAAGAAGAAATAAAAGCATTCTGGAACTGAAGACAATGACAATACAGACACAACAAAACCTATGGGATACCTTAAAAGCAGTCCTAGAGGGAGGTTATAGCCCTGGTTGCCTACATTAAAAAAACAGAAAGAGCAAACAATTGAGTGATCTAAGACTACAGCTAAAAGCACTTGAAGGCAACAACAGATGGAACCCTAAATGCAACAGACACAGGAAGAAATAACAAAAATCGAGCAAAATCAATGAAATAGAAACAAAGAAAACAATACAAAAAAATCAATGATCCAAAATTGGTTCTTTGGAGAATAAGAAAGGGGAGTTTTTTTTTTTTTTGTTTGTTTTTTTATTTTTTTTTTTTGTTTTTTTGTGTTTTTTTTTTTTTTTTTTTGGTTTTTTTTGTTTTTTTTACAGATAGACAGACCTCTAGCCAAGTTAACAAAAAGTGAATATAATACAACTCCAAATCTATACAATCCATGATGAAAAGGGAATATCTACAATGGTAAAAAGGAAAAGATCAGAAAATCATATGGGAATATTACAAGAAGCTATATTCTACTCAAGGTTTGAAAGCCTAGAAGAAAGGGATGAATATCGGAAATCCTATGAATCACCAAAGCTCGGCCAAAAGAGTTCAAGCAGCTTAAATCAGAACCCAGATCAGAGGAAGAAATAGTAGGTTTGTATTTAAGCAAGCTCCCCAACTTAAAAAGCCCAGGCCCAGAGGTTTCATGGCAGCATTCTATAAAACATATTTTTCAAAAGACCGACAAACATTAATTTACTGAAACTGTTGATGAAGTATAACAATCAGAAGGCGTAATTCCGCCAAATTTCCTGTCTAATAGCCAGCATTTCACACTCTATTTCCTTTGTTAAACGAGGCAAGAAGTCCAACTAAAAAAGTAGAATTATAGACTCCATCTTCCTCTCATGGAACACAGAGGCCAAAATTCTAAACAGGATATGGCAAATCGCATACAGACAAACATCAAAAAATCAGCGCATATTGACTAAGTTGGATTCATACCAGAGATGAACGTGATGGTTCAACATACGAAAATCAATAACATCATCAAACAAAACAGAAATCAAAGAAAACAACCATACCATCATCATCTTAATTGATGCTGAAGAAGCCTGTGACAAAATCCAGTATCCGTTCATGTTTAAAGTCCTGGAAAGAATTTGATTGGAGGGATCATAGCTCAATGTGATCAATGCCATATACAGGAAACCCCCACCCAATATCATCCTAAATGTGGAAATGTTTACATAACCAGGCCCTTTTAAAGGTAGGAACTCTCGGCAAGGCTGCCCCCCTGTCACCCACTACTTCCTCTTCAATATATGTGCTTGAAACACTTGTTATGAGTCAATAAGGCAAGAAAGGATATTAAAGGAGACTAATTGGAGAAGAGGAAGCCAAGCCTAAATCCCTTTTGTGCTGATGATATGATTGGTTACCAAGGGGATGCTAAAAACTCCATCACCAGAAAGCTTTTAGAAATGATTAACAGCTTCACAAAGTGGCGGATTACGAAATTAACTTAAAGAATCATTGGCCTTCTTGTGTTTTTTTAAATCCTTCTTTACCCAACCTAACAATAAGCAACTGTAGAAAGAATTCAAAGAGAACCTTCCCACTCACAAATCCTCAAAAAACATAAAATACCTAGGAACAGAACTAACCAAAGATTCGCAAAGAAGTCCTACAACAAAAAGTTAACCTTGAAAGAAAGAAATTGAAGAAGACATCAAAGATGGAAAAACCTCCCATGCTCATGATTGGTGTGAAAATAATCATTGTTAAAAATGTGCCATTTTACCGAAAGCTCTTGTATAGATTTTAATTGCAATCCCAATGCCTAAATCCCCAAGAGTTTTCTCACAGGCTTGGAAATCATACTTCTTAAAACTCATTTTGAAATACAAAAGACCGCCAAAGTAGCCAAATCAATCCTGAATGAAAAGAGCTACCAGGGGGTGGATTTTCATATCCAGACTTCAAACTATACTACAAGGCTAGTGTTCGATAAAGAAAACGCCTGGTAATCTTTGCACAAAAACAGACCTGTTTTTGTTGACCAATGGAACAAATCCGAAGATCCAAATCAGCACATACAATTTCAGCCTCTTAATATTTTGACAAGGGGGCTCAGAAGACACAATGGAGAAAAAGACAGCATCTTCAACAAAAATGTGCTGGCAAAACTGGAACACTTGTAGACAAGAATGAAATTAAATCCCCTACCTCTCGTGTGCCCTGTTAACATAAAGTTGATCCTATTTCCAGATGGATTTAAAGACTTCAACGTGAAAACTCTGTCCAAACTCTGAAGGTGATGAAGAAAAAGTTGGCAGCAGACGACAAGACAATAGGCAGAGGAAAAGAAAACTTCCTGCAATAAGACAGCAGCTGCGCAAGAATTAAGGGTCGACAATTGACAAATTGGGACCTCATTAAACCAAAAGTTCTGTACCTCACAAAGAAACAATCAGGAGTGAAGAGAAAACCCACAGAGTGGAGGAAATTTCTTCACTGCAGATACATCTGACAAAGCATGGGTTTCCAGAATAAATTAACGACTCAAAAACAAACACAGAAAAAGAAAACAATATGACCCCACTCAATTAGATGGAGCAAAGAACTGACAGAGACTTCACGTGAGGAAATTTAGAGATGTCTTGAGATAAATACCTTTTTTCAAAAAGGTTTCACATCACTAATTTAAGTGAAATGTGCAATTCAACCCTCGTTAAGAATAGCATCTTAACTCCATTAAAGACTGGCTAGGATCAAGAAAAAATGTTGATACCAAGTGGGCCTGGGAGGTTGTGGGGAAGGGGAACACGCATCCACTGCTGGTGGGAATGTAAACTTGTACAGCCGATATGGAAAGCAGTGTGGAAAACACTTGGAAGACTTGGAATGACTTGGCCACCCGACCCAGCCATACCACTCCTGGGCATGTACCCTCAAGACTCCCCCAACCCACAGAGATACATGCACGGCCATGTATTTCATCGCTTCTCTATTCCCAATAGCAAGGAGCTGAAACCAACCTAAATGCCCCTCACGGAAAAAGGGGATAGAGAAAATGGGGTACAATCTACACAAGGGAGTTCTTGCAGCAGTAAAGAAAGATCTGTACATCAACGAGGCTTTGCGGAAATGTGCTTGGAGCTAGCGGACATCAATCTGAGTGTAAGTAATCACTAGTTCCCAGAAATATCAACGATGATTGGGTAATTTCCCTCATCTGTGGATGCTAGTGCCAAGTATCTAGTTGTAAAGTATTTCTTGTGTAGGACCCCTGAAGCTTTTGTCCAAAGCAGTTGGGCGTAATGGAATATGGGTGAAAAACAACAACAACACACCAACATAAAGGACTGCATCAAAGACGTTGACTGAAACAGTTGAACTGCTGCGGAAAACCGTCATACGTCCTCTGGGAGAATAATGGGAATGAAAGACTGGAGAAACAATGAAAATGGCACGTTTGGCAAATGCATAGCTCCTGGCGGGGTGGGGAATTGGTGGGATAACAAAACACGGTCTAATTTTGTTAAAAAAATAAAAAGAAATTGAAGGTGAAAAAAAAGAAGCCGAGCACATGGAGGCTGATGCAGGAGAAATGTCAGTTTGAGGCAGGTCTGGACAAAATAGTGAAACCCTGTCTTTAAAAAAAAAAGAACCAATAACAGAGGCCAAGTGAGAGGGCTCAGCAGGAAAAGTGCTTGCTGAGTAAGTGTATGGGCCTGAGGTCAGATCCTGGCATCCACGTGAAAGCCAGCGTGGTGGTACATGCCTGTAACCCCAGCACTGGGGACAGAGACAAGTGGAGACAGACAGATGCTGGGGCTAGCCAGCCTAACCAGAATGCTGAGCTCCAGGTTCAGTGAGAGACCCTGCCTCAAAAAATAAAGTGGAGAACAACAGAGGATGGTACCCAAAGTTGACCTCTAACCCTCCCACTGTTACATCACAGGCAGTACCCCGTACACATGCAATGAAACACATGCTCATCCGCACATGCACACACAAAACATCAACAACAACAAGTAAATGAATAAATAAATCGTCCACAGCATGCTTGTAGACTATCCATTGTAGACTCCCAGGGATTGAAAAGGAGGAGACGCTGGGCATGGTGGCACATGTCCTTAAACCCAGAACTTGGGGATGCGAGTACAGTGGATCTTTGTGAAGTTCAAGGCCAACCTGGTCTACAAAGCGAGGTCCAGGACAGCTGGGCTACAGAGAAACCCTGTCTCGAAAAACACAAAGAAAAAAAAAAAAAAGAAAAGAAAAGAAAAGGAGGAGACATGGTGTGACAAACCACCCACAACCGGTCTTTAAATACACAGCCTTGGGACTGATGGTTCTGTCCCGTGGATCCGCGAGGTTGGCCCTGGGCAGGTGTTAGTCCTCAGCTGATGTGCGAGCCAACGTTCCCTTGGCTCCTTGTGCTTCTCTGCCATCCCTCCCTATTCTCACCCTTTGAGTTTGTCCTCTGACCTACAAGCTCTGCACTGCAAAGATTTTCTCTGAGAACACAGGGATGTCTCTTGTTAACTTTTTGTTCAAACAACATTTGTTTCCATGGCATGACGTTGCTTCCTGAGGACAGACAAACACAGGCTTAAGAGATGTTTAGTCTCCTGAGGATTCTGGGAATTAAGCATGTTGTCTTCTCAACTCATTAAGGCTCCATCTTGCCTTGGGGACTCTGCACTGCCTGGACCGCTGCCTGGTACACTTTTTAATACAGTTTAAGCTTGCCAGGTGTGGTGACACACACCTCTAATCCCAGCACTCAGGAAGCAGAGGCAGGCAGATCTCTGTGTGTTCAAAGCCAGCGTGGTCTACATAGTGAGTTCCAGGACAGCTGGGGCTGCAAAGAGACCTTGTTTCAAAAATAAATAAATAAATAAATAAATAAATAAATAAATAAAGCAGTTTCAGCTCAGCTGGCTCCTCCATCTCAATCTCCACTTCTTCAGAGTCACCTCATGACAGAGTCCCTCTTCCATCTCTGTGCACCTTCCTTCCAAGTTCTCACTGCCACTTGATAAAGTATATGCTGTCCCCAAGGACAGGAAATTATGTTGTAATGTAATAGATTAATATTCTATAGATTATAATAGGTTAATATTATGGATAATATAATAGACTTTATATTATATTATAGGAAATGCTATTATAGTACCAGCATTTATGACTTACAGGAAGGAAGTTCCACAAATATTGGCTGGATGAGCAATTGGGTAATGATACTTGTACCATGAGACAGGGACAGGAATTCAAAAGCAGCCTCTGGGATGAAGTCATAACCAAGGACAGGGAGGGCCTGGACTTGAGCTGAGAGAGAGCTGTGTATGAATCATGCTCCTGCCCTGGTCCGAGCACTGCATGGGCCCTTCTCCCACAATATCTTCAAAAATGGAAACATGGGGGCTGGAGAGATGGCCTAGCGGTTAAGAGCAGTGACTGCTCTTACAGAGGACCTGGGTTCGATCCCCAGCACCCAAATGGCAGCTGAGAACCATCTGAAACTCCAATTCCAGGAGAACTCCAGTTCCAGGGGAATCCGACGCCCTCTTCTGACCTCCACGGCATTGCACGACATGGGTGCACACACCTGCATACACACAGTACATTCATACACATACCGAAATAAATAAAATTTTTTAAAAAATGGAAGCATGGCTCAACCTTATTAGCCCAGTCAGAAGCAGAAACTCCTGCCATTGGGAGGTCCTGGGAAGCATCTCTTCCCTCTCTTTTCTCCAGCCAGACTGATGTACGTAGCATGGGTCTGGGGAGAGGCAGGGAGCCCTCTAAGGCTGTCCTGAAGTCTTCTGAACCTGTCCCAACCCCAGCTGGCTTCAGAGAAGTTACAAATAAAAGAAAGCTGGGAAGAGGCTGAGTTCTCAGTGCACACAGAGGGTTGGGTCTGCATGCCTTTGATCCCAGCACTCGGGAAGCAGAGGCAAGTGGATCTCTGTGAGTTCAAGTCCAGCCTCAGATGGTCTACACAGCAAGTTACAGCCAGGGCTACATAGTAAGACTCTGTCTCCAAACAAAACAATAATAATAACAAAAGAATGCACACAGAGCCCCATTTCACACACAGAGATCAAGAGAAGGCATGATCACAGTCACAGAGGCAGATGATTCTGCAGAACAGGACTTAGGAAAATGATAGAAAGAATCAGAACAAATGAGTGAATTAATAAGAAAAGGCCTAAATTAAGACAATCTGCTTTGGTGGGGAAGACTATTTTGAAAATGTGGATTGGGGCAGAGCTCTGTGACAGAGCACTCGGTAGCTCAGTGCTTAAGAGGGTCCAATTCCCAGTACCTACATAGCAGCTAACAACTGTCTATAACTCCAGTTCCAGGGGAGCAGACACCCTCTTCCGACCTCTGTGGACATTGTGAAATATGGTGCACTTACATACCTGCAAGCAATACACTCATACACATAAAAAATAAATAAATAAAATATTTTTTAAATGCCAACAAGGATATGGACATGCTAAAGAAAAGCACAAGGACAGTGTGGTCCCTAAGGCTAATGGGACTGTGGTAGCTACATTCACCATCACCTGTGACCACATATCTGACAGAAGCAACTTGAGGGACAAAGGATTCTCCCTCAGAATGTTGCCCATGGTCTCAAGGCATTCAGATCATAGTTGCTTGTCTGTGTATGCTTGGGTGGGACATCATGACAGCAGCCACATGTGGCAGGGCAGCTTGTTTCTTCACATCATGGTGAACAGGGCTGGAAACAAAAGACAGGAAGCAGAAATAGAAAAAAAGGAAGTAGAAACAGAAGACAGGAAGCAGAAATAGAAAAACAGGAAGTAGAAACAGAAGACAGGAAGCAGAAATAGAAAAACAGGAAGTAGAAACAGAAGACAGGACAGGGCCAAGAATAAGATACAACCAAGGACTTATCCCCACTGTCCTATTTCCTCCAGCTAAGCCCCACCCCCCTGAAGTTTCCAGAACCTTCCAAAACAGCATCACTAGCTGTGGACCAAGCTTTCACCACATGAGCTGATGAGGACATCTCGTACTCCAATCATAACAGGCTTGGTGCAGGGTTGGGACGGTGCACAATGTGAAGAGGCCGTGACACTCCTGAGAAAGATGCAGACACCTTGTGACACCCACAGCAGCCCTGGGAACAAGTGCTCAAGTTGACTGTCCTTTGCTCACACAGGACTGGGACCCCCATCTGTCTAACTAGAAACTATAGGGAAAGAGACTCCAGTGATGTTGGTCATGGATTCGGCCTCCCAGGCTGGAAGAGGTAGGAGCCCCCTCCCTCATGCAAAAGAAACATTGCTCGCCTTGAGTCTCACAGGGGTGTCATCCCTGCTGTGGAAAAAAGAATAAAACCTCCTGGGGACCAGGCAAAGGTGCATTCTGAAATACTGGCCTTAGAGTCTAAAATAACTAATCTTTGATAACTGCATTAACCTGGGGGTCTCCCATCTCCTCCTTCTCAGAGCCACCACATCTACCCAGCATTCACCTGGGTGCTGGGGACCCAAACTCTGGTCTTCACACCTGCAGACAACATGCCTTACCCACTGAGCCATCTCCCAGCCTCTACATTTTTTAAATGTTCAATTCCAATTCATGAGCATATGTTTGTTGCAGTTTGTGATATGTAAAAGTGATCAACAAAAGCCTTCTAAGAATAAAATACGACACTTTGATCCTGTTCTGCCAGAGTAAAAGTTCAAGGAGAAAGAAAGAATAATGAAAAATTCCTAACAAATGAGGGTCCTATGTGTATATTTCAATAAATTAATTCTGACGTATGTCAGTCACAATGGTGCTGTGCTCAACTGTACAAGCTTGAAAAGTTCTATTAAAGTTTTCTCCTAAAATATCAATATTTATAATATACCAAATATACCCATTTATTTATTTCATATGAATATTCTAAATGTTTATATAGCACAGCATTATATCCAAATATGTATTAAACTTCTGATAAATATTTAGGTGACAGCCACATGACTGTTAAGTCTGGAGGTCGATCTAGTAGGTGTACCTGCAGAATTCAGCAGGAGCCAGGTTCATCAGCAGGAGCTTTGTCTGCCTGCTGCATGCTGAGGAAGTCAGTCAGAGAACAGTTGCTCCAAGTGCCTAATGACAAGGTGACCTCATGCTGTCGGGGAGATGATGGCTGCTGCCACCTTAGGACCACAGCAAGAGTTACTAGGCCCTGAAAGGGAGTAGAAGGAAGCTTGTAATGTGGAGAGGAAGATGCCAGAAACATTTAGAAAGAGGCAACGGACAGAGGGGCCCTGGGGTCTTCTCACCTCCTACGGGATAAGCCTGATGACGTAGCTGCCCTCCAGCACCACAGCCACTCAGAGAGGGTATGATCTAGCCTGCGTGTGGACCAGGACCAGCCCTGTGTGCTGAGTAGTGCTTTAGGATTGGTCTGGGACCCCAATGTACACAGACTCTAATCATCACTTACCTGTTGTGATAAAGTACCTGATGAAAGCAGCGTCAGGAGGGTTTGTTCCGGCTCAAAGTTGGAGCGTACAGGCTGCCCTGGTGGTGGTCATGGTGGCAGCAAGGGCAGGAGGTGACTGGTCACATTGTGTCCCCAGCCAGGAAGCAGAGAAAGATGGATACTTGTGCTTAGCTAGCTCTCTTCTTTTTACTCAGTCTGAGGTCTGACCTGCTATGGGATGGTGCCATCTGCATTCTGGGCGGGTTTTCCAATGTCTTGATTAAACCTTTCTGGTAATGACTGTCCTAGGTGATTCTAAATCCAGTCCAATTGACAGTGGAGGTTAACTATCACACAGCCATCCTAGAACCCACACCAATTCTTGGACACTGTTTCTCGCTGCCTCTGTGTCTCTGGGTGACATCCAAGCAGTCGTTTTTCTGGCACTCTACAATAACTGTGGTACCTCGGCATGTCAGGCGCCTCCTAAAGACATTTTGGTCCATGATGGACCAAGTATCCAACATTAGTCCTGTAAAATGTCATGGAGCCGAAAGATCCCTATTGTCTAGCGACACGAGTAGCTGTCAAATCACAGCACAATTCATGGCTCACATGTTCAGACTGCCACAGGGGAAAACAACCATCCTGTCCTACCAGGCACTTTAAAAAGCATGACACGAAAATACACTGTGCATAATCTTGTGACATGGTGACCGTGCAGTTGCTTTGTAAATTTACTTAGGGCTGGATAGACGGCTCAGTGCTTAAGAGCAGTGGCTACTCTTCCAAAGGACGTGAGTTCTCTTCCCAGCACTCTCAGTTCCAGGGAATCTGATGCCCTCCTTCTCCTGGACTCTGCAGGCAGTTGCATACAAAGACGGACATAAACACCTAAATAAGAAGAAAAACAAATATTGTAAAATAGCCAGGCATGGTGGTACACGCCTTTAATCCCAGCACTCAGGAGGCAGAGGCAGGCGGATCTCTGTGAGTTCAAGGCCAGCCTGGTCTACATAGTGAGTTCCAGGCCAGCTAGGACTACAGGGAGACCCTGTCTCAAAAATACCAAAAAGAAAGTAAAATAATGGAATCGGGGTGGGGAGATGGCTCAGTGGTTAAGAGCACTGGCTGTTCTTGCAGAAGATCAGGGTTCACCCACATGGCAACTGACAACTGTTCTTACTTCTAGTTCCAGAGTATCTGGTACCCCCTTTGGGCCTCCACAAGCATTGCACACACGGTACACTTGCCTACATTCAGGTGAAACACATAAAATAAAAATAAATAAGAGTAAAAATCAAATAAAGTTGCTTAACCACCCTTCACCCCTTTCCCCAAACTTAGCACCTCTTTAAGCCTTTACTGCACCCCCAACCCATGGTTCCTGGAGTTCACTGTGCTTCTAGCCTGTATTAGTCACTTTTCTATTGCTGTGATAAAACCACTATGACCAAGGGAATTTATAAAAGGAACAGTTTGTTTGAGCTTACAATTGACGGTTCCAAGGAATTAGAGTCTATCGTGTCGGGGAGGCTTGGTGGCAGGAGCTGGAGCAGAAAGCCAAGGTTCACATCTTCCAGTGAGCACAGAAAACAGAAAAAGAACAACTGGAGACTAGGAAAGCTTGTTGAACTCTCTAAGCCTTCCTGAAGTACCTACTTCCTCCAACATGGCCACACCTTCTAAGATCTCCCAATACAGCACCAATGACTGGGAACAAAATGTCTAAACACTTGAAGCCTACAGGGGACATTCTCATGCAAACAACCAGATAGCCAGACTGGGCCCCAAGCCACTCACACCCTTGGGAAGATGCCTAGCCCAGGAGTGCCCGCAGCAATGAGATTTGAGAATTCCTTTGGCTGCAATTTTCTCCCCACTGGATAAAAATGTGTTTCTGTGTCATATAAATGTGGAAAGTCTGAGACTCATAAAGCACTTTTGCTGACATGGAGGCCCAGGCCCCTTCCCTCTTGTGGCTCTGCCCTGCTTAGCACCAAGATTGGTGGGATGGCTCCAGACACCTGCTCTGAATTAGACCCCTGAGCCTGCACCCAGCTAGCAGCAGGGATCAGTGGCAGGGGAAAGAATGTTCTCATTGTGAGACACCTCTCAAATCAACAGGATACTAAAGTTTATCCAAGAACTGAAACACAGCTGAAATCTACCCAGAAAAAGAAGGAAGATGCAGATACTGGGGAGGGGGGGTGCCCACACCAGGGTGCCAACGGTCTTCACAGCACCTTCCCACCCAGGCCTGGTACAGTTTCCCACTTCTATCCTCTGATCCCTCTTCTGAAGGGACTTGGTGTTATGGGTCCATCCTCCAGGCCTGTGACTGGCCCCTCCCATTACCAGGAAACTCATCTCAGTGGTTACTAATATCAGTATTGATTAGAACCCAGGGCTAGAGCTTCTCTGACATGTCATGTTTTGAATTTGTGGAGAACATTTCCAGATGGGCCCTTCTATTGATTTACAATGCACTGCTCTTCTTCTGAGGCCCAAAATGAGTGTTTTCCGCTCTGTTGGTCTGTCAGCTGTCACCAGGAGGTAAACAGAAAAGGGCCCTTGCCTGTCAGACACTAGGTGTTGGTTGCACAGTGACACCTGCCAGCTGTTCAGGCCTGGCCTGGAGTCTGAACATGTGTGAGGTCTGAACCCACACCTGCTAGGTGCTTCAGGGAGGGCACCCAACAAATGATGCTGGGAATTCTCAGGAAGGAATGGGAACTCAGAGTTCTTGGAGTCTGTGCAGCCAGGAATAATTCAGTCTATGCAAAGAAACCATATTGGAGCAAAAAACAGAAATTTCAAATTTTAGAAATCACTAAAAATGATGGCAGAGGCAGGGTGGGGGATGGAGATTGGAGAGATAGCTCAGCATTTAAGAGTGCTTGCTGGGCTGGAGAGATGACCTAGCGGTTAAGAGCACCGACTGCTCTTGCAGAGGACCCGGGTTCGATCCCCAGCACCCACATGGCGGCTGAGAACCGTCTTTAGCTCCAGTCCCAGGGGAATCCGATGCCCTCTTCTGACCTCCAAGGTATTGCATGACACGGGTGCACAAACCTGTGTGCAGACAGTACATTCATACACATAAAAATAAATAAATAAACAAACAAACGAATAAATAAATAATTTTTTAAAAAAAAACAGTGCTTGCTGCTCTTGCAAAGGACCAGGTTCCCAGCACCCACATTAAGTGGCTCACAACAGCCTATACATCCAGCTTCAGGGGATTCATCACCCTCTTCTGGCCTCCTCAGGCATCTGAACGCACATGTGAAAAGACACACACACACACACACACACAGTTTTCTTTTAAATCATTAAAAGCAGGGAAGCATCTCTGAATTGGAGTCACTGCTGAATCCCATGTACTAATGGCCTTAAATATCCCATTTAAGACACAGCGTAAAAGAGGTTGACTATGGTGGAGCACGTGGCACCGGGGAGGTGGAAGCAGGCCAACCTGAGGTATGTGACACTGTTTCAAAAGAATGGGGGGAAGAGAAGAGGAGGAGGAGGAACTGAAGAGGAAGAAGAGGAAGAGGAGGACAAAGAAAAAAGGGAAGAGAAGGAGGAGGAAGAAGAGGAGGTTGAAGATGAGGACTAAGAGGAGAAAGAGGGAGAGGAAGGGGAGGAGCTAGAGAAAATAAATGCTCATACTATGCCCTTCTGTCACACCCACAGCATTTCTGTTCTACTTGTTATTCATCAGAAGGACCCAGGGAATGAACATGAAGACCCCGGGCTGTTGCCCTCCAGGCAGTGCTGGCCAATAAACTGGTATTCCCTATCAGTGTTGTGCCTTTCCGAGAAAAACTTTTATTTGTTTTTGTTCTTGTTTTTGTTTTCGTTTTTTAAGACAGACTCTCATGTAGAGCAGCCTAGCCTTGAACTCCTGTTCTAGTTTGTCTTCCATTGCTGTGACAAAACACTCTGACCAACACCAACTTGGGGAGGAAAGAACTTATTCATCTTACATCTCCTGGGTCACAGTTCTCAGGGAGCCCAAGGCAAGAACTCAGGGCAGGAACCTGGAGGCAGATGCTGAAGCCCAGGCCATGGAGGAGTACTGTTCACTGGCTTGCTCCCTTGGCTCATGCCTAGCCTGCCTTCTTTTTTTTTTTTTTTTTTTTTTTTTTTTTTTTTGTCTTTTTGTAGACCAGGGTCATTCCCTGTAGCTTCTGGGCCTTGTCCAGGACTCCAACTATGTAGACCAAGGCCTTGGCTTTTTGAACTCAACAGAGAAATCCCCCGCCTGCCTTCTTTGCCTCCCCCCGTTGCTAGATTAAGAGCCTTGCGCCCACCTATGCCCAGCTCCCAGCCCCGCCTTCTTAAAACAGTTAACACAACCAACCTGGCCCAGGGGGTGCCACAACTCATTGTGGGGCCTGGGGCCCTCCACCGACACTGCCTCTCAACCATCAAGAAAATATTCCCACAGAGATGGCCACAATTAGACAGGCCAGTCCAAATGGGGAAGCCAATTCCTCCCAAAATTTTTGGAAAGGCTCCCTCCAATCCCCAGGTGGTGTCCAAGTTGAACCAACTAAGCTATTCCCCAGCACAAATTGACCCTGTCAACTGAACACACAAAGCATCCCACTATTAAACCACACCATTTCCAGTTCTCACACCCCAAGAGTAGAATGTAACAATAATCACAGCCGTAAGGACAGCTAACACCTAAAAGCCCCACAGTCCCTTAAATTTTCCCAACAACTATTAAAAAGTTCATATCTCATTAAAAGTTCCTCTGTAACTTAGTGGGCTGCTATGAAAATCCAAAACAAAGTACTGTCTCCTATTTCCAACAGGGAAGATATCAGCGCCACCTCAACAAAAACCTAAAATCCGCCAGCAGAGTAAAGTCCACAGTTCTGCGACACCTGGTGATCGCTCACGATTCTTCTGGGCTCCAAAGGTGTTTGCAGCCCCCTTCTCCCGACTCTGCACGCTCCATGGCACACACGCTCATCCGCCAGGCCCAGGCCGACTCATTCCACACCTGCTGCTGCTCTCTGGTGCGTACGTCCACTCGTCCCCAATGGTCATCCATCCAAAAAAGCTGGAGTCCGCCAACTGAAACTGAGGCCAGCCACTTTCAACCATTGGCCTCTGTCTGAACCTATCTCCTGGTGCAGAAGCCTCACCTATCTCTCCATATGACCCCTGCAGTCCGGAGGTCCTCTACTGCAACTGAGGCTGCACTTCTCACCACATGGGTCTTTCCTGACCTCCCCATAGTGCCAAGCCTCGACTGTTCTCTTCTATGACACCCCCTCAAATTTCAACATCTGTGAACCATTATGGGCGACTCTCTACACATTACCAAGTCCTGCTTCTGCCTTGAGATGGGGCTCCAGGGCGCCCCTTCATGGGTCAGTGCTTCATGTGTGTTGCCCTGAATGAAACTCTTTCTAGAAGATTTCACCACTGTTGATGATGGTCTTCTTCGTTACTTACAGCTGCTATTTATCGCCCCAGCTAAACCAGCATCAATTGTCCCCAGTACAAGACAAAGATTTCACTTGCAGGTTCTGTCTCTGTTACTTTTTTAGCTGATTTTTCAAGCCACACTGACCAGACACCTACAGAATATAACTACAAGTCCTGATGATCTTCTGCTCCCCCTTTGAAAACTAGAAACTTTCACAAGCCAGGGGACACCTCATCTTCTACAAACTCTTTCAGCAAAACTGTTCCAGAGTTCCAACAGCCCATGATCTTTAAGGCATCCCAAAAGAATCTCCCCAGCCCCAAAGTTCCAAACTGCCTCCCACAATCCTCCCCAAAACACCAAGTCAGTCTGTCACAGCAAATAGCTCGTGTTCCTGTGGTGAATTTCCTGGGAAGAATTCTTCTGCAAGAGTCCCAGCAACAAAAGCAAGCTGATGACCCGAAGGGCCACTGAGCCTCCATCTCGAGCCCAGAAGCAGAACTTGGTAGATGTGTAGAGTCTCCCGCTATATAGGTTCCAGTGTTGAAATTTGAAGGGGGTCACAGAAACAACACGAGGCTTGGCATCTGTGAGGTCAAAAAAGACCATTGGTGGAAGTGCACCTCAGTTGCAGTGAAGACCCCAGGATTGCAGGGCCATGAAGAGAAGCTGAGGCTATTGCACCAGGGAGAGTCAGAAGAGGCATTGGTGAAGGTGCCTGCCCTTCGTTTTCAGTGTGGCAACCCAGTTTTTGGGAGATGCAGGAACTATGGGATGACCACCAAGAAGCAGCAGAGGTGGCAATGGAGCTGTTAGGCTGCCCAAAGATGAGCTGTGGTGTTGCCAGAACCTGCAGAGTCCGGAGAGGGGAGCTGCCAAACCCTTTGGAGCAAAAGATTGGAAAAGTGAGTCCCAGGTGGTCCGCAGCTTGAGCTACCTTTGCTGGACTTATTTAGGTTTTGTTGACTGGGTATGCCTGGATTTCCCCCCTTTTGAAAATAAGACAGTACTTGTGTTTGGATTTTAACAGCAGCCCACAGTTAAGAGACTTAACAAGACTGTGGAACTTTTAAGTGCTTGACAATTTAAAGGTACTCTGGGGCCCTTTTACATATTTGTACCTGTTGTAGTTGTTGATATGTTAAAATCCAATTTTGGGGATATAAACTGGAAGGGTGGGGTTTTTAATAGTATGTGTATTGCTGTTGTCAAGTTTGACAAAAGAGGCTAGCATTGTCCGGATAGCAGTTGTGGTTCAGACTTGACCCACCTGGGTTGAGGGAGCCTCAATTGGATTAGCTCTATGGACTGGCCCCTTACTGGCACAATCTGGGATATTTTTGGATGTGCAGCAGTGTGGGAGTGGACCCACCGACATATCGGGTGTGCCACCAAAGTGGGCAAGTTGCTGTGTACAGTATAAGAAGCAGCCGGGCAATGAAGCCGAGGGAGCCAAGCAGTGAACAGCATTCCTCCATGGCTTGTGCTTCAGCTCCTGCCTCCAGGTTCCTGCCCTGAGTTCCTGCCTTGGGCTCCCTAAGTGATGAACTGTGACTCAGGAGATGTAAGCTGAATAAACCCTTTCCTCCCCAAGTTGGTGTTGGTCAGAGTGTTTTGTCACAGCAATGGAAGACAAACTAGAACAACTCCTAAACCCCCTACCTCGACTTGCCAAGTGTGGGAATCGCCTGCTCGTACCACCACACCCAGCTTTGTAAGAGAAACCACTCACAGCTCCCTCGGGGCACTTTTCCCTGCCTTTTTTTCTTCTTGGCTGTGGTAAATAAGGTATTGATTTTGTTTCCAAGGTAATTTAAGGAGCAATAGAGTTCCAATGTGATAACTATCACATTAACGCATGCAGAGTAAACAAATTTAAGGGTTGCAATTAGTTATTTCGATCATCACAGGAGCCTCCTGACAACTGGCCTGGGGGATTGCAGCGTGGGCTTGACGTCTGATCTGGACGCTGCCAGTGATGCTAATGAATTAGAGAGACTGACTACGGAAGGTACCAATACCACAGGGGAGGTTCCTGAGAGATGGAAGCTCTGCGTCAGTGTCTGGGCTCACTTTCCCCCACTTCGACCCTCCCACCTGACCACAGTCCTCCCCAGCTCCTGCTTCTAAAACAAAGCCCCGCTATGTCCCTCTGCCCTTCAGTGCCCACCCGGATACCTCTGTGTGCTCTTCTGTCCCACCTCTCTGGACTTTCCTCCTGACATCCAGACTCTGGGTTAGCAGCCACATCACTGTCCCTGGCTCTTGTGTTCTCCGTGATGTCACACTGCCAAGGGCCAAGGGCACAGGGGTAAGAGCTGCCCTGAGCACAACCTTCCTCTCCTGTTCTCACAAGGCCTTAGCAGATTCAAAGCCCCCAGTTTTGTTTTTAATCATTAAATGGCCTTGGGCCAAAAGCAATAAAGAGCAGACACAATCAATTTTTGTGGTGACTCACATGTATATACACTGTGCATATATGTATGTCAGTACATGTGTATGTAAGTGCATGTGTGTGTGTGTGTGTGTGTGTGTGTGTGAACTATGGAATGGAAGGTTACTGTTTCCATCAGATCATGAGTTTCTACTAGCATTGGAAAGATGGTCTATCACTACATATATCAAGTACATACACATAAATGACACTTCATATTTTCTAAGGGTAGCAGACGTCACCATTCTAAATAAGTATATTAGCTACTTTTCTGTTACTACAATAAAATGCCCTGACCAAGGCAATTTATAGAAGGAAGAGTTTATTTGGCTTACAGTACCAGAGAGATAAGAAGCCATCATGGCAGGAGGCAGCTGGAGCAGAAAGCCCACTCTCAGGAAGCAGAGAGAACAAACTGAAAGTGGGGTGGGGCTACGAGCCCTCAGGCCCCGCCCCCTAGTGGCTTACTTGCTCCAGGAAGGTCAGGCCTCCTAAAGAGTCCATGACCTCCCAAACAGCGCCTGCAACTGGGTCCAAGTTTTCAAATACTTGAGCCTCTGGGGAACACTTCTCATTCAAACCACAACAATAAGCTAAGATGTTAATGATCACTTTTAATTCTCAGTGCTCTGAGCGAAGTCCTGCTTTGCTTTTCATCTAACAAGGACACTGAGGCACAGTGACATGAAGTGACTTGCCCGTAGCCAGGCTAAGAGGAAGCAAAGCAGAGTGTGTGCAACAGTACTGACAGACTAAGTCGGCAAAGTGAGGTGTTCAGCAGCCCATCTTTTAAAATAAAGATGGGCGTAACCACGTGACCCACTCTGCCCAGCACCAGCAAGAAGACCTGAGGGGTGTCCTTTGAGGTTGACACCTTTAACACCATTGTTTATTTCCCAGGCCTTCTTCTCAGTGTCAGATCCCGGGCAGAGAAGGAACTGCCATCACAGGCTTATGTGGGAGGCCCATGGGAAAAACTTGAGTGGGCAATAAATGCTGTTGCTTCAAGCAACTCAGATTTGAGATAACAAATTAAGACACCAAGCCTAATAAATCAGACCACTCTAGCTGTCTGTTTGTCCTTGAGGGCCGATAGTAAAGTATTAAAACTTTTATATTTAAAGAAATGGTTATATTTCTCCTCTTCCTCCTCCTCCTCTTCCTTCTCCTGCTGCTGCTTCTCACTATGTAGCTCAAACTGGCCTCAAACTTCTGGTAATCCTCCTGCCTCAGCCCCCAAGTGCTAGGATTATCAGTGTGTGCAACCATACCTGGTTTTAGTTATAAATCACTTTTTATGGAAGGCAGCTATGCTTACAAATATACCATCAACACCACACCAAATCTTTTTTAAAAAACAATTAGATTAGGGGCTGGGGAGATGGCTTAGCAGTTAAGAGCACCGGCTGCTCTTACAGAGGAGCAGAGCTCCATTCCCAGCACCCACATGGCAGCTAACAACAGCCTATAACTCCAACTCCATGGATCTGAAGCCCTCTTCTGCCCTCTGCAGGCAATGTATAACATGAGTGCACTTACATACATTCATACACATAAAATACATTCATACACATAAAATAAAAATGATAAATATTTTAAATAAATAAGTAAAACATATTAACAATCATTGTTCTATTTCTTTAACTCGTATGGTATTTTTAAGTTAATACATGTAGCCATATCTCCTCAGGTAGAGATAATGTAATTTTAGTCATTCATAAGCCCAGTGCTCTTAAAGGGCTCTACCACTCATTCAGTCACAGACTCTCTTCTTAGAACCTCACAACTACTAACCACTTAAACTTGACCCTGTCGTTTGGGTCAGGGATTATTGGTACTTTGATGCTGAGTAGGTCATGGAGCCAAGGATTGGCCCTTGAAATTCATAAGAACCAGGCCTTGAGTATCCAAACCATTATTAATCCTCAGTGCAGAGACTTTGAGAAAGTCTTGGCACATAAAAGACCTTCAGTGAGCTTGTGGAATGGATGGATGGATGGATGGATGGATGGATGGATTCCACTTTAAAAGCCCATCAGCTCCATTATTCAGGGAATATCACGTGCCCATATGCTAGAGAAATGAAAGAATCTGGAGAGAGAAGAAAGAGCTAAGCAGGCCAGGGAGTGGTAAACTGCCGTTCCACCCTCAAAATAAGTGAAAACAAGGGAAAGTCTAATCTAGCCTCTTCCCTGCAGAGGGAGAGATTATTCTGTCTCCAACTATGCACCAGGGTAGAGGTCTGCCTTTAATGTGTCTCCCTCTCCTCTTGTTGCAGAATTGTCTTGGGCTCTTGGGCTCACAGTAACTCAAAAGAGAGCCTGGCAGCCTGTCCCAGGGCGCTGCCTGCTACAGGAAAGAGATGCTACTTTCAGAAGGGTATCTTCTGATTGGAAGTGGGGCTCAGACCTTGATCTTTATGCCATGGAGAGTCCACCTTCCTTCCTTCCTTCCACCTCCTTCCTTCCCTCTCTTCCTCTCTCCCTCTCTCCCTTCCTTCTTCCCTTCTACTTTCCTTCCTTCCACCTTCTTCTATCCCTTCCTTTCTCCCAACTCTCTTCCTCCCTCACTTCTTCCTTCCTTCATTCATTTCCTCCTTCCTTTCTCCCTTCTTCCTTCTTCCCTTCCACCTTCCTTCTATCTTCCTTTCTCCCTTCCATCCTTCTTTCCTTTCTTCCTTCTACCTGCCTGTGGTGGTTTGAATAAGAAATGTCCCCTTTAAGCTCAAATGTTGGAAGACTAGACTCCCCCCTCCAGTTGTCTGCACTGTTTGGGAAGGTCATGGAATCTGTAGGTACTGTGGCCTTGCTGGAGGAAGCAATGGGGTGGGGGAGACTGAGAATGCATAGCTTCACTCCTCTTCCCGTTCTGTTTGCTGTTGAAGATGTGAACCTTCAGTGTTTGGCTCTGGCCACCATGCCTGTCTGCATCCCCACCATGATGGTCTCTCATCCCTCTGAAACTATAAGCCCAAATAAATTCTTCTTTCTATAAGTTCCCTTGGTTATGACATTTTATAACATCAACAGAAAAGCAACTAATATAGCAGTTATTACCAGAGAGTGGGCTATTGGTGTGAAGAACCTGACCATGTTGGTTTTGAAGGAATGTGGAAGACTTTTGAAGTTTGGACTACAAATGTGGTTGAATACTGCAAGCAGAGCTCAATGGGCCACTCTAATAGGTGCCTAGAGAAAGTAACACTAGGAGCAATGTAAACCATGAAGACCCAGCTCAAGAGGTTCCAGAGGGAGACAAGCTCTCTATTAGCCCATTTGGGTGATATTTTGGCCAAAAATCTGGCTGCCTTTCTACCTGTCCTAAGAATGTGCCTGAGGCTAAATTTAAAACTCATGCGTGGATTTCTTTGGCACAGGGAATTTCAAGAGCAGATAATACTGAATCTGTGGTGTGGTTATTAATGGTGGCTCATACAGTCACTGAAAAAGAGCAAATAGGGCTGGGGATCGTGGCGCACGCCTTTAATCCCAGCACTTGGGAGGCAGAGGCAGGCAGATCTCTGTGAATTCAAGGCCTGCCTGGTCTACATAGTGAGCTCCAGGCCAGTCAGGGCTACAGGGAGACCCTGTCAAAAAAAAAAAAAGGAAAGGAAAAGAAAAGAAAAAGAGCAAATATGGCAGAAAGAAATGCAGAATGTACAAATTGGGGAGGAAAAGAACACTAGGAAGCTTAATATTGCAGCCAAGGCAGGTGCTAGAAGACAGGCTTTGATTGTTAGGGAGATTCACACCATTAAGGGGAAGCCTCCTGCACCACACTGAACGATGGGAAGGGGTCCTCGGAGGCAGCCTTTCACTTGTGAAAGGAGAAAGCATAGCCATTTTCTACTCCTAGAAAACACAACCTACAAAAGCTTCTGTTAATGTGGTTGAAGGGAGTCAGGGTCCATTCCAAGCTGTCAACTAAACTTGTCAGTGTTGTCTAGATAGTACTGGCTTTAGATATATGAAGGCTCCAAGAGTGAGGGGATCCTGGAGTCTTCCTCCATCATTTTAGAGAGGCACTGAGGCTAGCCATCGTGTGGTAGAGGAGTCTCTGTAAGAAGAAGACCCTAAGAGGCCGGTCTGCAAAGCTGCGAAAGTGAAGCCTGGGTTTCAGTGGAGCCTTCAAGGTGTTGGAGATGCCAGAGCCAGGAGACTTCTTCCAAGGAGAGTTGCATACAAGGAGTGAAACCAGCGAGGGGTTGATGTACGTGGCAGGCTGCGAAGCTGAGGACAGGGCCATCTTTTAGAGCTAAAGTCCCGGATATCAGACATGGCGCTACAGGGGTTTTGGTTGGCTTTGGCAGATCATTTCCTCAGCCTGCCCTCATTCCTCCCTTTTGGAATGTGTACTCTGTGCCATTGTGTATTGGAATTACATAATTTGGGTTTAGAATCTTACAGTTAAGATTGCCTTGAGTCTCAGAAGAGACTCTGGACTTTTGAATAATGTTGAGACTGTTAAAGACTGTGAGGACTTTTAAAGTAGTAAATGTACTTTGCATTATGATGTGGCCATGAGCCTGTGGGGTCAGGTAGTGAAATGTGGTGGTTTGAATGAGAAATGTCCCCCACAGGATCTAATCACGGGGTGCACTGTTTGGAAGCTCATGGAATCCTTAGGAGGTGCGGCCTTCTGGAGGAAGCATGTTGCGAGGGAAGGGCTTTGAGAGTTCGTAGCCTTGCTCCGCTTCAGTTTTCCCTCTCTGCTTTGTGTTTGCCACTGAAAATGTGAGCTGTCAGTTTTCAGCTCCTGCCTCCTGACATCCTGTCGTGATAGGCTCTCACCCCTGGAACAGCGAGCCCGAATAAACTCTTCCTTCTATAAAATGCTTTGGTCATAGTGTTTATCACAGACACAGAAAAATAACTCAATGCAGCTCTTCCTTCCTTCCTTCCTTCCTTCCTTCCTTCCTTCCTTCCTTCCTTCCTTCCTCCAAACATTAAGATCGCGTAACTGTCTCATTTTGTAAGTTCTTGTCATTATATGGTGCCCTTAAGGAACAGGGATGAAAGCTGAAAGGGGCTTAAAACTTTCCTTTCAAGCCATTCCTTGGAACTACTGTAAATTAGAAAATAACGGGCCGGAGAGATGGCCTAGCGGTTAAGAGCACCGACCGCTCTTACAGAGGACCCAGGTTCGATCCCCAGCACCCACATGGCGGCTGAGAACCGTCTGAAACTCCAATTCCAGGAGAACTCCAGTTCCAGGGGAATCCAACACCCTCTTCTGACCTCCACGGCATTGCACGACATGGGTGCACAGACCTACATGCAGACAGTACATTCATACACATACAGAAATAAATAAATAAATAAATAAATAAATAAATAAATAAATAAATAAATAAATAATAAACCATTGTTGGACTACACAGGCTGTATCATGGAGCAGTACAGAAGGTTCAAGACAGGACGTAGTGCTTACTGGACCTCATTTGGTGACCAGGGGAAGGGAAAACCCCAGTGTGGAGCACAAGGGCAGGACTGATGGTTTTTTGGGCTTCCCAAGGAGGAGCCTTCAAACATGACATCTTTTGGCCTAATTAAAAAAAAAAAAAAGAAATCATAAGCTGAAGATGCTAAAAGATATATGTGGCATGCATATATGCATATTTTGAAGTGATGCAGATTGGAAGGAAAAACAACAACAACAAAGACTGGGTCAAAGAACTGACTGAAATGGTGAACTGCTCAAAACAGTAAACTTCTGCATTGAAAATTTTAAAAGAGACTGAGAAAAAGATGAAAAACATGTTTGGCAGAATGCATGAGCTGGGGGGGGAAGGAACGGGGAGTGGGTCTAGACTTGATTGGAAATTTTGTATGAAATTCACAAAGCTTCAATAAAAATTGGCTTAAAATAAAATAAATAAATAAATAGGCTAGAAGACTTGGTGTTTGCATTTCCTAAGGGCCACCTGTTATCACAACTTAATTAAGAAACTTGGTAGAGAAGCATGGGGCTATTAAACAGAGGGTGTCAGGCCCATGATTCAAGGCTGCAGTGCGACGTAGCCCTTATTAGTCCTTTTCCCTTCTATGAAAGCAAAGTAGGTTTGCGTTCCATTCGGACTAATCCATTAGTCACTGCAGAATCTCCAAGGACAGAGGAGTCCATTTCAAGCCTAATTTGCAGCTGCCTGTTCATTTTGGTGGTTTTTGAAGGGAATTCATCTCCTTCGACCCTGGTATATTTGGTTCCTTGGTGCAAATATCGAGGGTCCCCATAGCGAAACTTTGATGTGACATTAGCAATTCATTTTCTGCATAGCAATTCCATTTGTCAAAGGCTCAGAACCAGGCCCATAAAGAAATGTCACTCTGGGCCACTTGGTAATGGTTTTATGCAAATACCTTGCATGGCATAGTTCTGTGATACTGATTTCAAGGAGAGGAAAAACTGGGGATAAAAGAAGGGGCAGAGGAAGGGAAGTGGAAGAGGAGATGGTAGGAAGATGGGGTATTCAGACAAGAGGACTGGGGATAGACAGCATGGTGTCCTCAATCACAGAAATTTCCTTCCCCCTGACAACAGGAGAAGTCAGGCTGGAGGGCAGCTGGGGGCACTGCTGGGAGACAGGGAGGGGCCCAGTACTCCTCACTGGGGGTTAGTTATCTGGGGGTGCACTGGGTGGGGATGAGGTGCCAAGCCAGGAAGTCAGAGAGAAGAGATTTCGAATTTGCGGACACAGACCCTCCTCAGACGCAGGGGTATGGCCTTGTGAAGGTGGCGCGCTCCCCGTCTCCTCAGCTCTTGCTCCCTGCTCTTCTTTCCTCTTTCCCAAGCTTCGGAAAAAGAAAAGGACCATCTTCATTCATGCACAACCTGCCCACGGTGCTTTTCTTGCAGATCTACCAACCCCGCCCCCTTCAACCATGCAGCAGCTTGATTTTTTGTTTGTTTCCTTGTTTGCTTTTGTTTTTTGAGACAGGGTCTCACTGTGCAGCCTGGCTGACCAGGCACTTGGTAGGTAGACCAGGCTGGCTTCGATCTCACAGAGATTTGCCTGCCTCTGCCTCCTGAGGGCTGGGATTAAAGGTGTGTGCCACCACCCCAAGTGAGCTCTAACTCTCTTTTTTAAAATTTCATTCATTATTTTTATTTTATGTGTATGAATGTATTGCTTGCACGTATGTAAGTACACCTATGTCATGCAATGCCTGGCAGACATCAGAAGAAGACATCAAATTCTCCTAGAACTGGAATTACAGATGGTTGTTAGCCAACATGTGGGTGCTGGGAATTGAATCCAGGTTCTCTGTAAGAGCAGACAGTGCTTTTTTTTTTTTTTTTTTTTTTTTTTGGTCTTTTTTGAAGTAGGGGGTCTCTCCTGTAGCCCCAGCATGCCTGGGAACTCACTTAGTGTAGAGCAGGCTGGTCTTGTTTCTTGAACTTCACAGAACTCTGGCCAGCTTCGTGGCTCCCGAGTGCTGGGATTAAAGGCATGCGCCACCATGCCTGGCAAGCAGACAGTATCTTTCTTTTTTATTATTATTCATTTGTATGTTATGAATTACTGTCTGCATGCAGGTCTGGCACCCTGTCGTGCAATCCGTGGAGGTCAGAAAGGGGTCGGTGATCCCCTGGACTGGAGTAAAGTGGCTTCTCAGCCACATGTGGGTGGTCTGGGGATCAAACCCGGGTCCTCTGCAAGAGCAGTCAGCACCCTTAACGCTAGGCCATCTCTCTAGCCCCCAGACAGTACTCTTAAACGCTGAGCCATCTCTCCAGTCCCAGCCAGCTCTAACTCTTAAGATAAGTTTATTGGGGCTGGAGAGATAGCCTAGTGGTTAAGAGCACTGACTGCTCTCGCAGAGGACCCGGGTTTGATCCCCAGCACCCACATGGGGGCTGAGAACCATCTGTAACTCCAATTCCAGGAAAACTCCAGTTCCAAGGGACACCCTCTTCTGACCTCCGAGGCATTGCATGACACGGGTGCACAGACCTACATGCAGACAGTACATTCATACACATACAAAAATAAATAAATAAAATTTAAAAAAAAGAAAAGTTTGTGAATATATTGCTTTAAAGGAAAGTACGTTGTATTAGACAGCTGTGACTTAGCTTCTGTTGAACATGCTTAGGAGGAGGCGCTTTGTGACAAAGGACTGACCTGTGCACTCTTGTTCTTCAGCTTGTCATGTGATATGCACAGCAGAGGGCAGAGGTTAGGTTTTCCTGCATCTATGGCTGGATCCCCTCTCCAGCTAAGCAAGCCAGAGGAAGCAACCCAGCAAGCAGCATTCAGCCGCCCCCCCAACTCAGCTTCCATTCCTGCCTCCAGGTTCCTGCCTTGAGTGCCTCCCCTGGCTTCTCCTGGTGGTAGACTGTGCCTATGACTTGAAATCAACCCTCTCCTCCCGAGATGCTTTTGGCCATCCTGTTTATCTCAGCAACAGAAGAGCAAACCAGTGTGTTTACAATGAAGTGGCAGAGGATGAAGGGGTTAAAAAAAAACAAACTGCAACTCTAAGCGTCCAGTCTCCTATGTGAGAAAGGAGGTTTTCTCCTGTTCCAGAAGCAAAATCAAAACGCATATTCCCCATGGGACCTGTCTTTCCTGCTCTTCTACTTGTGTTGGAAGGTGGTATGAAGTCATCGTCCTGTGGCTCCCAGAGTCGCTGGAGTCACTGGATACAGTTCCCTGCTTCCCTCAAATTTACCGTCGGCCTTAAAACAAAGGGCTGCTGCTTCTCCTCCTCATTCTCTGGAACCAGAGAGCAGAGTGACCGTTCAGTGGAGGCTGAGTGTCAGTGGCCTCAGCAGAAGGAGGCCTCAAAACCACGATCCTGGCTGAAATGTCTTCCCTGTGTCAAAGGTGCGCACGTGAGGGCGGCTTACCTAGCTCACTCACGTGTCTGGGCTGTAGAAATTAACTTGCTTTCTTGCAGGATTTCAGTCCCCTAGGACAACTCAGCTCAAGCTTTCCCAGCACCTCTCAAAGGTCAAGACGAGCTCTCCCATGTGCTCACAGTGTCTGGCTCCAGGCTGGTGCCAGATAAATGAACATTGTGACTGCAAATGAATGCTCCTTCATACAGATTGGCCATGTCACAGAACCAAGGCTAAACCCCACTTCAGGACTGAAGGACCAAGGTTGGGGAGGAGTGAGGGGGATGTCCATTCATCTTGGGGTCACCAAAAGTCCACAATCCTTGGCATACTCTGCGGGCTTCTTTGGTGAGCTGGATCTTTGGTTCTTGAAGACTCTAGATCTGGCCAAATTAAGGTAGGGAAGGAAGAAGGGGAACCCTTAGAGGCTGTGGTTAGCTCAGCAGAGGAGGAGAAGACTGTGGACCCCTCCTTGGGGGACAGGAGTGGAAGAAGGAAAAGATCACACAATGGGGTCTGTTCATCCCAGGCCAGTCAAACTCCCTCCTGACTCAAATTCCCAGAGAGAGAAAAGCAATCAGCCTCCCAGTACAAGCCTACCCTGCCAGCCGAAGGACAGCAAGGCCAGGAAGGTCATCCTGCGCAAATAGCCCCTCAGATCATCCATCTAACGAAGAAAGGTGACTGTTAGGTCCAGGCTCGGGGCAAAGCCAAGATGGCATAGACTGGAAAGACCCTCCTTTCTTTTCCTGTCAGACCAGATTCCCATGAGATCTCTGGACCTGAGACCCACCTCCAGATCTGAGCCCCTGACCTGGCTTAATTGGCCAGATTCCAACACGTCACCATCCTCCCCCTCAAAGGCTCTCCCCCCTCCCAGATGGGTGCTTTCTCATGGTCCTGGAAGGTAATGGATGAGAGAGAGAGAGAGAGACAGAGAGAGAGAGAGAGAGACAGAGAGCCATTTCCTGGAATAAATAAATGTCTACCTTTATTTACTTTTTTAATATATTTTTTAATTATTTATTTATTTTTCTCTATGTGTACGAATGTACTGTCTGCATGCAGGTCTGTGCACCCGTGTCGTACAATGCCGCGGAGGTCAGAAGAGGGTGTTAGATTCCCCTAGAACTGGAGTTCTCCTGGAATTGGAGTTTCAGACAGTTCTCGACCGCCATGTGCGTGCTGGGGATCGAACCCAGGTCCTCTGCAAGAGCAGCTGGCGCTCTTAACCGCTAGGCCACCTCTCCAGCCCCAACCTTTATTTACTTTTAATTTGGACTGATTTGGCCTTTATCTCTGCATCCAATACTTATTAATGACTCTCCAAAAAACCCAGCAAGGTGCATTATTAGAAGAAGGGTACCCCACAACCCACCTGCCAAGCCCCAATAGCTCACAGGACCCATAGGTCAACCACCCACCTGCCTGAGTGGATACCCCTGACCCTCCTGACTTCTCCCTTGATCTGCACGGCCTCTCCTAGAGAAGCCCTCTCCACCTCTGAGCCCTTAGCAAAATGTCCACTAGGGCTTCCCCTTAGCAGTGAAGACCATGATGCCCAGAACCCAAGTAAAAAATCTGGATGTGTTGGTACACCTGTGTAACCCCACAAGGGAGTGAATGAGGAGGATGGATCCCTGTAGTTCATTGGCTGCAATTACAAGTGGAGGCCACCAGGCCCAGCTAAAGTCCATTATTAGGGAAGGGCAAGGGGAATCCAAGGGGAATACCCAGCTCTCTTGCTTCTTGGGCAACAATAATGCCAAAATCAAGCTGCAACCCCTGAGCTGGGCCCTGCGCTCCTTTTCTGTCCCTAAGTGTGAGCCTGCAGTCTTCACTGCTTCGGAAGTGTGCAGACCCTCGTGCTTCCCACTTCTCCTCGCCATTCCCCTGCTGTTTCTTTCCTTTTCATTTTATTTGGGAGCAACTGCACCCTCCTCCCCACAGCACTCCATGCATTGTGATTTGCTTATTGATCATCCAGAGCTGGGAGCACAGCTGTCTCTCCTCAGGGACCTGGGCTTCCTCCAGCTGCACAGAACAGGGACAGCAGCTGTCAGGTGCAAGTCTGAGCCAACTAGACAAGAGAGACTTGTGGCATCCAGAGACAGCAGTAGTGAAGACCCTCTGTCCCCATACAGCTTCTGTCCTCCCTGAAGACGTTTCGGGAGGCGTGAGGCCACCTGCCCTCAGCAGTCACAGTGGGGCTGGAAGCTAGGGGTGGAGGGAACTGAGCTCAGAGCAGGAACAGAACAAAGAGAGCTGGTAAGGAGCAGAGCCCTGGCCACCGTGTGCTCTGCCTGGGGCTCCCTGAGCCTGTGCTGGGTACAGATGCTCTACAGTCGATAGAGATGCCTCCTCCTGCCACTGAAGAGTCTTGGTTGGTTTGAGCTTGCCCTATCAAATAGATGCTTCTAGAGAATTTAAGTACTGAATGTTGTTGATGGCATAGATGCCTGCACTCCTTATAAACAGGGTTAGGAGCCTCAGCCAGAGCAAAAGTTCGAGTGCATGGAAGGAAGGGAAGGCTCACATGACCCCAAGTCAACAAAAAAGCCTCTGTGAAAAGCAAAGCCTCAACATGTGTGTGGAATTACAACCCCCCACCCCACCCCACCCCCAGAGCTCGGTTCCAAGCTTCTCAATGAATCTGTAATGGGCAGAGTGTATGTGAAAAGCTGTGAGTGTCAGAAACCCAGCACCTGACTCACAGACTTGCAGAATCTTGCCTGTTATTCGCTCTAACAAAGGGGTGAATAGCCCAGCTCACCACTGCCCAGCCTCATGCTGCTCGACCTCCCTCAGTTCCTCAGCTTGGTTTTCGAGGGTGTTTCCTGAGGCTCACGTAGCAGCCGCTTTGGTTCCAGCCTCCTGTTCTCAGCCAACTGCTTCTAGAACCTCAAGTACTTTCTTCTTCTAGATCTATTTTACAGACCTTACCTAGAAACCTTTGCTACCCCAGAATATTTTGCATATTTTTGCCTCACAGTTGTGTCTTATGGGTGTTTCTAGCTGCAAGGGAGGCCAGACAGGAAACTGGGTGAATGTTGAAGCAAAGAGGGAACCCAGTGCCAAACAGGAAGACAGGGCTGGGACTGACCCTTGGGTGGGTGACAGTAGCTTCTGTTCCTGGCTGTGAAGGTTTGCCTCTCATTGCAAGGCACACAGTAGTATCCCCAATCCCACACACCAACATTCTAGAACTCAGAGCCAGCATCATTTACTGTTACAGTCCCCCTGAGTGCTTCCAAATGCTTTCTGGTGAGCAGAACTGAGCTCAGGCTATGCCAAGATTTACAAATATATAAACTATGAAGAGACTATGGGTCCCAGGCAGGGCTTAGATGGAGTGACCCCCATATTCAGTCATAGCAGCTCTGTCTGTTCTGTCTTACAAACTGAGTTTGTATGCACTGGCATTATATGCAGTGTGGAGACCAACCTGGGGGGTCATCCTTAGGAATCCCATCTACCTACTTTGAGACAGGTCTCTCATTGGCCTGGAACTCACTGACTAGGCTCAGCTGCCTGGCCTATGAGCCTCTGGGACTCTGCTGTCTGCACCTCCTCACCATACATCATCACAGTCAGCATTTTATGAGGGTTCCAGAGATCAAACTTGAGTCCTTGTACCTACAAGGCAAGCACTTAACCAACTGAGCCATCTCCCCACTTTTCAATGGGCTGAGCCATCTCCCCACTTTTCAATGGGCTGAGCCATCTCCCCACTTTTCAGTGGGCTCCATAGGGCAATGTGGTGACTTTGCTCAGCAGGCATGACTCAGAGCTAGAGTTTCCAAAAGAAACTGCAGCTGGTTCCCAGACTGGCTGTCTTCTGCTTCCCACTTTTAGGGGACATCTTTTCCCCAAGAACAGCCTTTATTCACACCAGAGATGGGACTGAGGAAAAGTTCCCATCTGCTGGGCTCAAAGTCATAGAGGACTTGAAGCCATCAGACAAAATCCTACTGGCAGGTATCCAAGTTCCTTTCTTCTTTCCTTCCTTCCTTCTTTTTTTCCTTGCTTCTTTTCTTCCTCCTTTCCTTCTTCCTTCCTTCCTTCCATCCTTCCTTCTTTCCTTCCTTCCTTCCTCCTTCTTTCCTTCCTTTTTTCCTTCCTTCCTTCTTTCCTTCCTCCTTACTTCTTTTTTTCCTTCCTTCTCTCCTTCCTTCCTCCCATCCTTCCTTCTTCCTTCCTTCCTCCTTCCTTCTTTCCTTTCCTCTTTCCTTCCTTCCTCCCCTCTTTCCTTCCTTCCTTCCTCCTTCCTTTTTTTCCTTCCTTCTTTCTTTTCTTCCTCCTTCCTTCCTTCTTTTTTCCTTCCTTCTTTCCTTCCTCTTTCCTTCTTCCTTCATTCTTCCTTTGTTCTTCCTCCCTTCCTCTTTCCTTCTTTCTTCATTCTTCCTTTGTTCTTCCTCCCTCTTTCCTTCTTTCCTTTTCTTCCCTCTCTCTTTCCTTCCCACCCACTCCCACACACACATATTCACACATCTGTGCTCTTTTGAGGACAGTGAAGGAATTTGGTTTGCACTTTTTATTTCTTTCTTTAGGATGGGAAAAGTTCACTTTGGCCTGTGGTGCTTACTAATCCCTAACAGAACCCAACAGTGTCTCTGCTCTTTCACCCTCTCTGATCTACACACAGCCAGAAGGGGTGGGTGCCTTCAGCAGAGGGTCACAATCAAAGCCCTCTCCCTTAAACTGCCCTGGAGGTGATGAAGGGTGCCAAGTCTACTCCCTTGTCTACAGCGATGACAAATTGATCTTGGCAGGAGACCAAATGTGACTCACGCAGGCACCAGGTGCCACCAGCCCTTGTGCCTGGTGCTGCTGGTGGCCTGATCCTGCTGGTAGTGCTGCATGGGGCAGTTCCACCAAGAACGCCAGGGCTGCCTGGCTTGGTGGAGTCTGGACATCTGGCCCCTGGCCCAGCTGCTGGCTGGGACCGTTACTGGGTTCTAATTCAGACTTGGTGCCATGGTGACAGGGAAATGGGCAAGGAGATGACTCAGTTGGCTGCCAGCCCAGAAGATGCTGCCGTGCCTTCCTACAGACAAAATAAGATTATAGCAAGCAGAACAGAAAATGCTTGGCCTCAGATAATAATTCCCTTTACTCCATCAACACAGAGACATGATAATTTGCTGAAATCCAAAGACTCCAAGAAAGAACAGCCACTCCAGACAAGTTGTTTAAAAGGTCTGTTTATTCTTAGCCACGCCCATCCCCTCCATGGGGAGGACCCACTGCTCATCTCCTCCATGGGGAGCACTCACTGCCCATCCCCTCCGTGGGGAGCACTCACTGCCCCTCCCCTCCGTGGGGAGTACTCACTGCCCATCCCCTCCGTGGGGAGCACTCACTGCCCCTCCCCTCTGTGGAGAGTACTCACTGCCCATCCCCTCCATAGGGAGCACTCTCTGCCCATCCCCTCCATGGGGAGTACTCACTGCCCCTCCCCTCTGTGGGGAGTACTCACTGCCCATTTCCTCCAGGCACCAGATGCCTAGGCATTTCTATCCTTTAGAGTCCTGCACAGGCAGGTGACCATTCTCAGCCAATGAAATAGGTCTGAGATAAAGTGGCAGGTGCTGTTTCCAAGCAGAACTGCAGCGGAGACAGTCTACACACCCTTCCCATGTCATGTTAATCTTTGGAACATGCGTTGAGATGTGCCACCTCCATCAGACTCTGTCACTCACTGATTGACTAGTGAACAGACATCCCCCTCCATCAGGGAGAGAGACTGCCTTAAAAAATAAGACAGAGTGATAGAGGAAAACACCTAACATTGATCTTTGGCCTCTACACACACACATACACACACACTTACACAAACAATAAAGGGTAGGTGAGGAAATAAAGCCTTCTCATTATGCTTCTGTTTTTCTCTTAACTGTGTTTAGCTATGGAGATTTGGGTCTTGTTTGTTAAGGCAGCACAACCTTGTTCATCCTTACTATTACACTGAAAAACATCTGGGCATGTCTGTGAGGGAGTGCCTAGATTGGGTCAATTGAGTTGGAAAGAGCTACCCTGAATCTGGGCAGCACCATCCCAGACTGAACAAAAAGGAGAAAGTGAAAAGATAAAGGCTTCTTGCCTGTAAACTGGGATACCTGCAAGAAGAAAGGCGATAAGGCCCTGCTGTCGAAGACCAGATGTAAGCATGCGAAAGGTGTAGAGACCGCACTTGCAAGTGTACATTTGGTCTCTGGAATACCAGAGAGTGTTACCAAAGGCCACTAAACCAATAAAGCAAATATTGGTCTCCTCAAGTCAAGCAAGACTCTGCCGTCAGCACCAGCTACACCTTACCCACCTAGAAATTCTGTGCAGCAGTGGCAGCCATATGCCCATATATCCCAAAAATAATTGCCTATTAGCTCTCTCCTTGGAGGAATAACCCATGGCTGATGCCACAAGCTTACAGCCTCTAGTGGTTAGGAGATGTTATAAGCCACAGTAAGACCCTGTAATATTTAACAGAAAAAAACGTAATTTGTGGATTAACATACCATCCAAACATCTGTGTCTATACCAAAGTAACCTACCATAACATTAGTACTGTTTAAATACCTATATATCTAATTGCTTGTGTTTCATTAGTAGGATTGAAAGGTTATTACTGGACAAACTGTCAGCCCATGAAAGGAAACAGCCAGAATTGAACAGAGTCCAAAACAACAGCTCCAGAGAAAGTAGACTGTTTTGCTTCTCGTCCACCTGTGCCCCTTTTCTAAGCCTAGGGAACAATCTGTGGAAGATGGGGTGTGGTAGAATGTAAGGGCTGCGATTGCGGTGAATGGTGAAACTACAGCAATATAGTCTGGACACTTATTTGATCAACTTGATTGAACACACAAGCCCCCCGAGCTGGATGGTGGGACCCATGGGCTGTGTGGGTTTGGGCACAACTGCTTGCAAATTGGTTTTACATGAAGGATGCTTGTACTCATAAATTATTACTTATTGTTAAAAAATGAAAAAAAAAATAAAGAAGTAATAAAAAATTTAAAAAAAAAAAGGAGAAAGTGAGCTGAGTACCAGCATTCGACCCTCTTTGTTCCTTGAGGGTGGACGCAGTGTGGCCAGCTGCCTCACATTCCTGCCACTACACCTTCCCTGTATGGGGGGGGGGGTCGCACCCTCAAACTGTAAGCCAAAATAAACCTTCGTTCCTGAAGCTGCTTTTGTCTGGCCTGTCACATCAATGAGAAAAGTAACCAATACAGCTCATGAGTCCCTCTAGATACATACTCCGAAGATTGTTGACTGTCAAGATCTTCCAGGCCAACCAGTTATCAGAGGACCCAGGTACTGATGTCAGCCAATCAGGAGCTTCCTCCCAACACTGAGTCTGATGAAGCAAGCTGAGCATTGTGAACAGCTGGTGACAGCAGATGCAGATGTGGTCAAAGGGAATTTCCTTTTCAAAGCAGAAGTCACCTAGTAACAACAGGAAGGAGCCTGCAGGACTTGGGTACCTGGTGCCGTTTGGGATCATCTGGGCTAAGTAACTCCCCCCCACGGAGAGCACCCGAAGTCTATTAAGAAGTGGGAGGAGAAGACAAGAAAGAGGCTGCCCTGGACCAGAGGCTGGAAGACACGACTTAACCACAGCCTAGAAATCAAAAGAGCCCTAATTGCTTTTGTTCTGTGAAGAATGATCCACAGAGAGATGTGAGAACACAGGAAAACTACAAATGTGAAATGGCAGGATGAACTTCATTTTATTAAACAGAGGAAACTTGGCTCGGGTGCAGACACAGGCAGATTTTGCTCTCACACACACTCACACTATTTCTAGTAACAACATGTTCCCCAGATATGTTGCAGGAGACCACCCCCGACCATGCAGTTGTGAGCCAAGAGAAATGAAAACATATGTCCACATGGATCTGTAAGAGCTTGCAGCAGTGTTGCTCAGAATCACCACGACATGGGAACAGCCCAGAAGCCATCCCCTGATGGGTGAACTAAAAGAGATTTGGGGCTGGCAGGATGGTTTAGTGGCTGCAGACACTTGTAGTGTGCACCGGATCGATTTAGTGTCAACTTGACACATCTGGGTTAAAGGAGCCTCATTTGTGGAATTGTCTCCATTGGACTGGCCTGTGGCCACATCTGTGGAATATTTCTTGATTGTTGAGTGATGTGGGAAGGCCCAATCCACTGTGGGTGGTGCCATCCTGGGCAGGTTGTTGTGTATTATATAAGAAAGCAGGCTGAGCATGGGCCAGGAGAGCAAGCCTCTATGGCCTGTGCTTCAGCTCCTGGCTCCATGTTCCTGCCCCAGGTTCCTATGGTGGACCCCCTCAGTGATGAACTGTGACCCAGGAAATGTGAGCCAAATAAACCCTTTCTGAAGTTGGAATTGGTCAGAGTGTTTTGTCACAACAATTGAAAGGAAACTAGATGCCAGGCATGGTGGTGCACACCTTTAATCCCAGTACTAGGGAGGCAGAGGCAGGAGGATCTCTGTGAGTTCAAGGCCAGCTGGGACTAAAGGGAGACCCTGTTTCAAAAATACCAAAAAAAAACAAAAAAACAAAAAAAAAAAAGAAAGAAAGAAAGAAAGAAAGAAAGAAAGAAAGAAAGAAAGGAAACTAAAACATAGTGTAAGTCTGACAACCCAAGTTCTAGCCCCAAGACCAACGTAAAGGTGAAAGGAGAGAACCAACTCCACAGAATTGTCATCTGGCCTCCACACATACACTATGGCATGCTGACAGTACCCGACCCCATCACACACACACACACACACACACACACATACACACACACATGAGTGTGCAATAGTAATAAATTAAGATTTAAAAAAAGAAATGTAAAAAATTTTTTAAAAGGAAATGTAAAGAGCCATCTATGGCATAGCCAGACAACAAAACAATATTAAGCAATAAAAAAATAAACCAACCATCAATATGCACCAAAGCCCAGAGGAACCATAGTGACACTGGGAAGGGACCAAACTAAAACGTCCCATGTGCTGTGAGTGCACACATGACATTCTTGGAATGAACATTACAGGGATTAAAAAGCAGAGAAGTTGAGGGAAGAAAGGAGATGCTGACAACGAGAAGGTCAGTCACAGCCAGGGGTAGTGGTGCACACTTGTCCTGTGATAAAAACACTGACTAAACCAACTTGGAGAGAAAATGGTTTACTTATCTTACATCTCCCAGGTCTCAGTTCATCAGTCACTGAAGGAAGTCAAGACAGGAACCTGGAGGCAGGAACTGGAGGGAGGAACACTGCTTACCAGCTTGCTCCTCTAGCCTGTGCTCAGCCTGTTTATACAACCCAGAACCAACCGCCAGGGGTGGCTCTGCCCACAGTGGGATGAACCCTCCTGCACCATTTAACAATTGAGAACAAGCCTCACCAATGGGAACACAGGCCAATCCAATAGAGGAAATTCCCCAACTGAAGTTCCTTCTTCTCAGGTGTGTCAAGTTGACAACTGAAGCTTTCCAGCACACCTATAATCCCAGTACTTGAGAGGCTGAGGCAGAAGGATGCTAAGTTTGGGTGCTACATAGTGATATTCTGCCCCCTTGTCTTAAAACACCAGAAAAAAAAAATCACTGAAAATTTAGGGTGCTAAACTCTGAATATAATAAAATATATATAAATTCACACTTGTGTTTATAATCACAGACTCATGCCCCAACAAAAAGCCAAATTTACCATATTATTATTTTTTAGTAAATATAATACCTGATGCCACTACAGAAAAGAGTACATTAAAACATACATCAGGGGGCTGGAGAGATAGCCTAGTGGTTAAGAGTGCCGAATACTCTTGCAGAGGACTGGGGTTCAATCTCCAGCACCCACATGGCGGCTGAGAACCGTCTGTAACTCCAATTCCAGGAGAACTCCAGTTCCAGGGGAATCCAACGCCCTCTTCTGACCTCCGCGGCATTGCACGACACGGGTGCACAAACCTACATGCAGACAATACATTCATACAAATAAATAAATAAAATTAAAAAATTAAAAAAATACATCAACTTGCTATGTAATTTAGGAATGTAAAGCAATATTTCTTTTTACTTGCATGCAACTCTACTGTTAAAAAGTGAATCCCTAAACCATATTATTTTTTAATGAACATTTTTGAACATATGGTTTAGGGGCTAGAGAGTTGGCTCAGTCTATAAATGCTTGCTGTATAAGCTTGAGGGCCTGCATTTGGATCCTCAACATCCAGGTAAAAAGCCAAGCACAGTGACTGTTCCTATAACCCCAGTGCTGAGGAGTGGAGAGAGACAGATCCTGGGACTTACCCAGTGTAAGAGAATGACTGAGGGAGATACCTACTGCCAATTTTCACCCTCCACACATGTGCACACACACCTGCACACATGCACACACACCCTCTGTGGGATGGAAGTCCTGGGTTTGAGATGCATTGCGCGTTGTGGGTGAGCATGCTTGGCCCCATAAATTGGCCCCTTCTTCCACACATCCCTTTCTGGGTCCTCCCCACTGCCAAGGTGGTTTATGGTGCCATGGAAATCTGATATTGGCTACTCGGAAGTTACATCATCCAAAGTGAGGGCTGCCTGTCATAACCCTATATAGCCATTTCCCTGCCTGAATAAAGAGAAGTCCTACAAGCATTACTATTAGCCAGAGATCTCTGAGGTATTATGTGATCAGTCATGGAACTATTAATATTTCACCTACCTTTCTGCCTTGTGCAGATGTGGGGCTGGTTCCCAAGATTGGTTGGGTGGTTACAAAGGCTAACAGCCTGGGGACATGGGGTTTTGCACACATGGGAGGGGGGGGCATGGAAACCAAAGATTTCCTGGCCTGGTGTGGCTGGGGAGATGATAACTCCCCAGCCACAGGTTTGCCCACAAAGCCCTCAGCTTCATGGGTGTGTACGGGAGGCCAGCAGCTTCGAAGACACAGATCTGGTCACAGGGTCCTTGTGTGACCACTAGAAAGCCAACAGATCCCTGGACATCATAGCATTTAATAGAGCTGAATCCACACCCCTCCACTCAAAAATACATTGTGTTTATTTTTTAATATTTTATTTAGTATTTTTATTTTATATATATGAGTGCATTGCCTGCATGTATGTAAGTGAACCCATGCCATGCAATGCCCACAGAACTGAGAAGAGAGTGTCCAATCCCCTGGAACTGTTATAGACAGTTGTTAGCTGCCACGTGGATGCTGGGAACCAAACCCAGGTCCTCTGCAAGAGCAGCCAGTGTTCTTAACCGCTGAGCCATCTCTTCAGACCCCCAAATTTATTTGGTTTAAATTGGGCCTTTGGACTCTCTTCATCCTCTAGATCACAAGTTCTTTGAAAAAGATGTTGATGGTCCTTTTTATTAAAAGGAATCTTTAAAGAAAATATGCATATTTAATACTCGGCTGAGCTGATTCCATGAGAGGTTTATTTTCACCTCTTTTAAAGTAGAATTTCACACTCCATGTTTGTTTGGCTGGTGTTGCAGTCAGTGAGCACAGTTCACTGGAGTGTCTGGTTCCACTCAGGTGAGGAAAATGTTTATTTACTCAACTAACTATGCACACAAAGGACTCATTGTTCAGAAAACATGCTCGCGCAACTTTTGAAAATAAGGTGTTTGGTTGGTGAGGCTTGGGCTTCATCAGATGCTCTGACGTTCAAAGCCTCCCGCCCTGTTCGTGCCTGTTTACAGCTCATAGGAAAGAGATGGTGGACTTGCTGAAACTCAGACCCTATTTAATTCCCATAAATACTCAGGGGATGGAAAGAGAAAAGTGCAGAACAGGGTGGGCCTTGCCTCTCTGTTTGTAGGGAAGAGATTGCTGTTCCTTTGATAAAAGTAGGAAAATCATCTATGTGTGTATGGTACATGCATGTGTATGTGTGTGCATATCTGTGTGCGGTGTCCATGCATGTGTGTGCATGCAGACACCAGAAATTAACATCTGATATCTTCCTCTATCGCTTTCCACCTTATTTTTTGAGACAAGATCACTCACTGAGTTCAGAGAGGCTGGCTGGCCAGCAAGCCCGGAGATCCTCCTCTCCCAGAGCCGGGGTAGCAGGGGTGTGCCCCCACACTTCGCTTTGTACGTGGTGCTGGAGACCCAAACTCAGAGCCTCATTCTTTCATGGCAAGCACCTTAACTACTAAGCCATCTCCCCTGCCTAATCATATTATTTTGATTTATTCATTTTTATTTTTGTGTGTATGAGTGTTTTGTCTGTATGGAGGTAAGTGCACCCATGCACACAGTGCCTGCAGAGGCCAGAAAAGGATATCAGATCCCCTGAAACTGGAGTTACAAACAGTTGTTAGCACCCTGTGGATTCTGGAAAATGAACCCAGGTCCTCTGCAAGAGCAGCCAGTGCTTTTAACCACTGAGCCGTCTCTCCGGCCCCTGGATGATTTACTTTAATGGAGAAAATAGAGAGAAGACCAGGAAAGCGGAAAGGAGAAGGCAAAGGATCTGCTGACTCTTTGGAAAAAATCCTATCTAAGGAGACACTATTGGCTTTCTGGCAGCGACTCCTGACGACCTGCCCTGCCTTATTATTGAACCCTGCTACTATTTGCCTTAACAGTTGTTATCTCAGCTTAAAAAAAAAAATTCCCAAGCCGGGTGTGGTGGCGCACACCTTTAATCCTAGCACTTAGGAGGCAGAGGCAGGAGGATCTTTGAGTTCAAGGCCAGCCTGGTCTACAGAGTGAGTTCCAGGACAGCTGGGGCTACAGGGAGACCCTGTCTTGAAAAGACAAGAAAAAAAAAATTCCCACTGTCTCTATATCTAACATTCACAACACAGAGTTCTAGCTATAAGCATAAGGCTTTGGATGGGATTTCCAGGACAACTCAAAAAACACACACACAAAAAAAAAAAAAAACCAGAAAGGACGGACTTGGTGGGGAGATGCCTTTTCCACTGCTTGTCATGTTGGCTGGAGCACCAGCAGCCATGTTGAGAGCAAGAGATTAAAGCTAGAGGAGTGGGAATCCAGAGGAAGCTGGGTCTCAGAGGTGGTCATGGGACCCCCACATTGTCCGTCCCCCTGAACTAACCACCCCCAGACTTAGGTCACATGAGGGCATTACTTAGAAAAGAGTTAGAGGTCTGTAACTTTAGCCAAAGTAGAGTCAAGAAACTAGATGCCTGTTTCCCAACCACCTTTTCCTGATCTGACCACTGGAGAGTGTCTGGCTCTGCCAGGTGGGTCCTTCCCAAATCCAGGAGGGCAGACAGCTCCGCTGCTCATTTGCATACAAACATTGTTTGCTAATCTATTTCATCTTATTGCACCCACAACTCCTTCTTTGAAGACACTAACAAGAAAGCTCATCCTGGGAGGGATTTCATGATCATCCAATCTGTGAATATACATTCAAATGGGCTTCCCCCACCGACTAGATGTCCCCTTGCTATTTCTGCTAACACAGATGCAAGGTAAATCCTCAGATTTACCTCAGTGGAAGTAACCTTCCACTTACTGTGTGCACTTAGTAAGTGGCAGGACAGGGTGGGACATCAAAGAGCTCAGAGAAACTTCCAGAATAACTAGGGCTGAGATGCTGCTTATGAAGTAGGGGAGTGTCTGCAGAGGGCTCTGGTGGCACCCCAAAGTTTGGCTTGGTTTTCTAGAAGGCTAAAGTTGCTGGAGAACACACTGGAGAGACCTCCCTGTGCCTTCCCCAGACATCTGGTGGTCCTAAGGACGGGATGCCTTGTCAGCCCCTCTCCAGAGCAAGACCACCTTTCATGTCTCTCTTCTGAATGGAAGCATGATCATCCTTACCCATCTCTCCATCCATCAGCACCATCCCTGCCTCAGGGCTGCTCCGGCAGGTGTGGCGGGATTGTGGACTCCTGGTTTCTCCTCCAAGCCTGTACAAGCAAAGAGAAGGGGCTCCCCAGAATTGCCAGGCTTTTCAAAGGGTCCTAGATGACTCCGGATCACACAGGTGTCCACTTTTAACTTCTCCCAAGCCCTGGTTAAAAATCAGCAGAGTCTGATCATCATCTGTGAATTTCCCAAGTATCAACCCAATCTCGGCTGAAGAAATATTGGCAGCTGATTACTGTTGGGTGAGGAAGAGCTGGTCTCCTTAAAGTGAGGGACTCTGGATAGGCTGACTAGATGAACTTGCACTGAGGAACGGCTGGGGACTCTAATTTGGCACAATAGGCCTTAATAGGAATGACAGAAAGCAATATGGTAAGCTTTTAAAAGACTAAAAATGAACCTACCAGTCATACCACTCCTTGACATATACCCAAAGGATGCATCCTACTGCAGAGATACGTGCACATCCATGCTTATTGCTGCTATTTTCACAATAGTGAAGAGCTGAAAGCTGTCTAAGTGTCCCTCAGCTGACAAGTGGATAATGAAAATGTAGTACATCTACACAATGGAGTTCTACTCCATAGCAAAGAAAGATGAAATAATAAAATCTGCAGGTAAATGAGTGGAACTAGAACATGTTATGCTAAGTGAAGTAACACAGAAAACAAATGACATATGTTCTCCCTCATTTGTGGATCCCAGCACCGAATCCTTATACATGAGTATGTATCCTAATGTAACTATAGGAACCAGGAAAATGGAAAGGAAGCAGGAAGGGAAAGGGAAAGAAGGAACCTGAGAGAGAGGAATAGTAGACAGCTGTTACTAAGGGAGAAATGGATCAAATGAGAGAATTTAAGTGGGGGGAGAGGGAGAGGGAGAGTTGTAGAAGGAAATTTGGGGATAAGGGGAAAGAAAGAGCCTAAGAGAAGTGGGACCATAGGAGACTGGTATTATCAAGGGAGAAGTGGGGGAAATGGGGGCACTTTAAGTGGAGAAGCCATGGAGGGAGGACTAGACAGGGAGAGGGAAAGAGGAGAGGTAAATAATGCCCAGCTAGTGTTAAAACCCTGAGGGAATCATATTAATCTAATAATCTAATGACAAATTACATACAATATCTCTACATGTACATAGCTGAAGGATACATGTAAAAAATACCGTCAGACAGGAGAACCCTTCCTTTGAGTCGTTGGCTAGTCCAAAAGACTCCCCAAATTACACGGGGTATTGTCACAGCCTTGATTGCCTCTCAGAACCTGAAGGGAAGACCCTACTGTTGAAGACAGGACATACTCCAGAGACCAGATTTGGAGCAATGGAGCTGGAACTGACCTGGAAGCCACCACCTCTGAAGGCCAGCTCTCATAGCTACTAAGGGGGAGCAACAATTGATGGTCCAACGGCAGCTTTAAGACAAAATATCTGCATCAATGTCCGGTACAGCATATTACATTGGTGTGGTGACAGCACTTTTATCTTGGGGGCAATCAACAGCTAACTAATTGGACTTACACCTCACTCAGTGGGAAGAAACTCATATGTGGCACTGTAAACATAGCCAAATATACATGGAGAGGTCATAGATCTTAGAGAAAGTTCCAAGGCTGTCACAACCCTAGATTAATGTAACTTCTTACTAAGTGCAAAATATGCATCCTTATATTTACAGACAAATATCCCCGACACCACTCATCAAAGAAGCTTCTTTTGCACCACATGAAGACTATTACAGATATCACAACTGGTCACACACAGACATGGCCTGTGAATTGACCAAGCCTAAGAAGTACACCTACAATGCAACCTCCACACCTAAGGCCCACCCAACATAGAACAGGGGGCCAAGAGGACACTAATGAACCTCTTAACTCTCACTAGGGAAGCTCCTCATGCAACAGAGGGCCAGGAACTCAAAAGGTCATAAATGGCCAAGCTGGAGATTAGGAGTCTGCAGAGTGTGGGTCCATGGACAGGTCTCCTATATTCTGTTTCAGGGAGCACTGGGGAAGAGGGGGCAGAAAGATTGTAAGAGCCAGGGAGGTGATGCATGACCATATGCAAATAGAATCCTGCAAGCTCCTGGGACCCTGCTCATATGAACCTACGGCAATGGTGTCAGCATGCACAAGACCCATGCAAGTTCAACCAGGCAAAAACCCAGCATACAACTGGGGAAATGGGTGCAGAACCCAATCTTATATGAAGAAATATTAGCAGCTGATTACCTCGGGGTGAGAAAGAGCTGATCTTTTTTTTTTTAATTTTATTTATTTTTGTATGTGTATGAATGTACTGTCTGCATGTAGGTTTGTGCACCCAGGTCATGCAATGCGGCAGAGGTCAGAAGAGGGTGTCGGATTCCCCTGGAACTGGAGTTCTCCTGGAATTGGAGTTACAGACGGTTCTCAGCCACCATGTGTGTGCTGGGGATCGAACCCAGGTCCTCTGCAAGAGCAGTCGGCGCTCTTAACCGCTAGGCTATCTCTCCAGCCCCAGAGCTGATCTTCTTAAAGCAAGGGACTCTGGGTAGGCTGACAAGAGCTCAGTGTACTGAGGAAGGGCCAGGGACACTAATTTGGCACAATAGGCCTTAACACAGATGACAGAATGTATGAACTCCAGTGTAGGGGCACTGTGGGAGGTGCCAGTGAAGAAGGGGGTGTAAAGCTGATTAGACTGATTGAGATGCTACATAGGAAATACACAAAAATGTAATAAAAATAGGGGGGTTTTGGGGGGTGGTCTTTTTGAGACGGGGTCTCCCTGTAGCTCTGGCTATCCTGAAATTCACTATGTAGACCAGGCTAGCCTTGAACTCACAAAGATCCGCCTGCTTCTGCCTCCCAAGTGCTAGGATTAAAGGCATGCGCCACCACACTCAGCCGTAAAAATGTTTTTAAAAATTAGCAGTCTGAGCCAGATGTGGTGGCACACACCTTTGATCCCAGTGCTGTGGAGGCAGAGGCAGGTGGATGTATGTGAGTTCGAGGCCACCCTGGTCTACATAGCAAGATCTAAGCCAGCTGGGGTTACAGAGAGACTCTGTCTCTCTCTCTCTCTCTCTCTCTCGAGAGAAAGAAAGAAAGACTAAGAAAAGAAAAAAAAAGGAAAGAGAAAGAAAAGAAGATATAAAGAAAGAAAGAAAGAAAGAAAGATAAGATAAAACAAGAAAAATGTATGAGAGTAGGGCTGGTAGACAGCTCACCATCAAGAGATTGGCCGCTCTTGCTGAGGACTTGGGTTCGATTCCAGCACCTACATGGTGGCTAACAACCATCCATGACACCAGTTCTGGGGGCTCCAACGCTCTCTTCTGACCTCCACTGGCAGTTCATGACATGGGTCCACTTATATACATGCAGGCAAACTCATGTAAAATGCTCATACTTGTAAAATAAAAACAAGAAAGGAAGAAAGAAAAGAAGGACGGAAAGAAGGAAGGAAGGAAAAAGGAAGGAAGGAAGGAAGGAAGGAAGGAAGGAAGGAAGGAAGGAAGGAAGGAAGGGAGAGCGGCAGTGGTGGGTAGAGACAGTTCACAATATAAAGTCCAGATGTTTCTGAAGGAAAAGGTGCTTTGGGCACAGACTTGTAATGAAAACCATTCAGTTCTAGAAGAGAAAGCTTCTAATTCCCCGCTTAATTCTCCTGAGCTACTTGGGATTCATTTATCCAAACCATTTAATTAAAGGTACTCTAACAGGGTGGTAGAGCTGATTCCAAATAGGAAATTAGAATCCCAGGAAGTTGACACAAAGAGGTGTGTTATAATTCAGTTGCTGAATTAGAAGCAGTCACTTTGGTATTTTAATGGCCAATAAAACCTTTCCTCTTGGACTATCTTTAATTCCACCAGGAAAAAAAACTTTTTTAATATTGTAGGGTGTGTGTGTGTGTGTGTGTGTGTGTGTGTGTGTGTGTGTGTGAGAGATGGCCAGAGGACAACTTTCTGAGGTAGAGTCTCTCCTTTACCTTTACATGAGTTCTAGGGATTGAATTCAAGTCACAGGCTTGGGCATGCTCTTTCACCTACTGAGCCACCTCACCCTCCCTTTGAAAATAATTTATTAGTATTACCGAATTTGTACTTTCTCTGTGTCTTCTACTTTTCCAGAACTGTAAAATATCTAGGCACTAATCAATGGTATATACAAGTTCGATGTCTGATATTCAATCTGTCTGGGACCAGAAGTGTTTCTGACATGGGATGATTTTTCAGATTTTAGAATATTTGTCTGTGTGTGATAGGATATGCTGAAGGGTTGGGTGGGGGCAAGCCCAAGCCTGAAGCCTATTTCTGTCTCATACATATCATACACAAATAAACTGAAAGTAATTTTATAAAATATTTTAAGGATTTGTTTTATTGGGGTTTAAGTCATGGCTCAACAGTTAAGAGTACTGGCTATTCTTGCAGAGGACCTGGGTTCAATTCTCAGCACCCACCTGGCAGCTATCAACCAACCGTAAAAAAATCCAATGACATCTGACCTCCACGGGCACTGCACGACATGGTGCATTCACATACATGCAGGCAATACATTCATACACATAAAATAAAAAGAAGACGCAGAGGCAAGCAGATCTCTGTGAGTTCAAGGCCAGCCTGGTCTACAGAGTGAGTTCCAGGCCAGCTGGGACTAAAAGGGAGACCCTGTCTCAAAAATACCAAAATAAATAAATAAATAAATGAAAAAGAAAATCTTTTTCTAAAGATTTGTTTTATTTTTAATTATCTGTGTGTGTGTGTGTGTGTGTGTGTGTGTGTGTGCGTGTGTTCACAGACTCACATGTGAGTTCAGTGTTCAGGGAGGCCAGAAGAGGGCTTTGGATCCACTGAAGCTGGAATTACAGGCAGTTCATTGTGAGCTACCCAGTATTATAGGTACTGTGTGGGAACTGAACTCTGGTCCTCTGGAAAAGCAGCAAGCTCTCTTAAGAGAGCAAGCCATCTGTCTCCAGCCCCTTGTAAATTATTTTTAATTAGAGCAAAGTTTCATGATGTGGAGTTTCCCACCTGTAGGATCTTACCTGTACTCAAAAAGTTTCTGCTGCCTAGGGAGACTGCTTAGCCCCCAGAGTGCCTGCTGTGAGGAGAAGCTGAGTTCCTTCCCAGAACCCACATAAGCAGTCAGGTGTGCTGGCATTCTCAGGAAATCCCAGCTGGGAAGGCAGAAACAGGGAGACAGCTGGGGATCCCGGTAAGCCAGTCCTGCCTACCCTTGGGGCCCCTGGCCAGCCAGCCCTGCCTACCCAGTGAGCTCCAGGTTCAGCCAGAGATTCTGTCTCCAAAAGATGGATGGAGCCTGAGGAATAACACTTGAGGGTATCTTTTGGCCTGCGGTGCACATATGTGCTTTTGTACTCACATGAACACACACACAACATACACATACATGCTTATATACATACATATGCTCACACACATATGCACATACACTCTTAGACACACTCATACGCATACTTACATGCATATTCACACATATACACACATTCTCCCATGTACATACACACTCATGTTTTCACATACACTCACACCTGCACACACACACATACACACACAAACACACACACACACACACACACACACACCTTCCTGCTTGAATTCTGGAACATTTTGGGTTTTCAGAATAGGAATTAAAAACCAAGGTCGCCTGCCTTGCAGCACATGCTGGCCTGCCCTTTCATTACCAGCTTTCCTAGTGTTCTGTATACTTTAATTCCAAGTGTCACACTTGATTTTTCTTTTCTTTTTTTTGGTCTTTTCGAGACAGGGTTGTCCTGGACCTCACTCTGTAGACCAGGCTGGCCTTGAACTCACGGAGATCTGCCTGCCTCTGCCTCCCAAGTGCTAGGATTAAAGGCATGCGCCACCACGCCCAGCTTTTTTTTTTTATGTTCTTTGTTTTGTTTTGTTGTATTTTTGAGACAGGGTCACCCTTTAGTCCCAGCTGGCCTGGACCTCACTCTGTAGACCAGGCTGGCCTTGGACTCACAAAGATCCACCTGCCTCTGCCTCCCAAGTGCTAGGATTAAAGGTGTGCGCCACCACGCCCAGCACACTTGATTTTTCTTAACATGTGTCCTTATACCTCAAAGTCACTGCTAACACATGTAGTCAATCGTCCATTTGTCGATGCTGGGCTTCCGTTCAGGCACCATTTGGACAAGGAGGAAACAGAAGGAATGGAGACCTGGGTCCAACTGGAAGAGCCTTCACAAACTGTTCTCTGGGTAGTTCCAAGTAATGACAGAGAGCCACAGCAGGAGAGAAGGGGGAAGAGATTTGGAGGAGACTTTAGTCCGATTTCTGTTACTGTAACAAAGTATCTGAGGCCCGGCAGCAGCAGCAGCCCAGGGGTGTGGTGCTGGCGTCTACCTGGGGCCGACTGCTGAGGGTCTTTTTGCTGTGTAGCATTACATGAAGAGTCAGTGCAAGGCAGCAGTGGAATCCGCAAGCTCCAAGTCAGTAGCAGGCCTGAGGAAACACGATGCAGAAATGACCGGAACCGTTGAGCTTGGCCTCCACAGGCCCCCACAGATCCCCCACAGAACCCCCCACAGGCCCCCCACAGACTCCCACAGGCCCCCCCCAAAGACCCCAACAGACCCACAGACCCCCACGACCCCCCACAGCCCCCACAGACCCCCACAGGCCCCCCACAGACCCCCCACAGGCCCCCCACAGACCCCCACAGAGGCCCCCACAAACCCCCCACAGACCCCCCACAGACACCCCACAGGACACCCCCACAACCACACACACACACACACCCACACACACCCCACCACACACCCCCACAGACCCCCCACAGACCCCCCCACAGGCCCCCACAGACCCTCCACAACCCCCCCACAGACCCCCCCACAGACCCCCACAGAGGCCCCCACAAACCCCCCACAGACCCCCCCACAGACCCCCACCCCCCACAGAGCACAGTGAGGAGGAAGGGTGGAGCACAGGTGACTTCCCTTCGGTCACCCTCCCACAAAGGCTTCTGCCCGAGCTTGTTCCGGAAGGGACCCATTCTTGACATGGAATGGATCTCTGAGGTGACTTGTAACACCTTTCTGAACTGAAAACATGCCAATTTTCCCAACGGAAGGGAGACACTGCCAAATGTAGGCATTGTAGCTACCTGGGACCTGCAGCCCTGGCGGGGCACCATAGGCACGTTGGAGTGAGCCTGGGCTCAGGATACTGGCTCCCAGCCTCCCATTGGCTTTATTGGTTTGTTTTTCATTGGTGGAAAATTCAGAGCACACTGGAGGGGACCTCCCCTCCCACACCCTGGCAGGCACAGCAGGGCAGCGCACATTGTGAATGCTCTCGTCCTCCCCAGGAGCAATGCATGCCCAGCCAACAGCGCCGTGTATGACAGCTTGTCATCTGGCACTTAGCAGCCTTGCTGCCCTTCCTAGACAATATTGGATTTCACAGTGGTGTAACATCGACAGGACAGGAGCCGGCTCCTGGCTCACAGCTAATTTCGGAAGAACGGATGTTTCCTCCCCATTTGCACACCTTTACTGCTCCAAGTGACACTGCGGTCCCTTCCTCTGCCCAACAGACCTGCTCTGATTCATCAGTCTAGCATCAAATTCAAGTCAGAACAGTAAAGTTCACGCATCCCCAGTCTGCTTACAATACCTCCACAAATCACTACCACTGATTTCTTTTAAAAGATTTACATTTATTCATGTACATGTATAATGTGTGTGAGTGCAGGTGTCTGAAGAGGCCAGAAGAGGGTGTTGGGTCATCTGGAGCTAGGGTTACAGGAAGTTGTGAGTTACCAGATGTGGGTGCTGGGAACTGAACTCATGTCCTCTGGTTGAGCAGCAAGTGCTCTTAATTGCTGAGCAATCCCTCCAGCCCAATATCATTTTATTTAAGGATGCAAAATCACAGTCTGGAATCTTGGTAGGGCAATGAATGTCACCATACACTAGCATACTGTTATTTTTATGCATATATATCTATATATATTACAAAGCAGCATAAACGTTTTGAAAACCTGTCCCCTCAGGACCAGCTTAGTAAATTCCCACAGCTCGAAATTCAAGGCACTCAGACTAATCCATGTGGAGCCATGCCAGAGCCCTGTGCCAGGGTTTGGCTTTCCCTTTCCAATCCACAAAACTATTTACAACCACAAGTGCCACCATTAAACTGTCCCCTGTTGTCGCCTCCAAGGGTCTGCTCTGTTCCTCCCATTTCTTCCTGTGCTAGATAACTTTTTTTTTAAATTTTATTTATTTATTTTTGTATGTGTATGAATGTACTGTCTGCATGTAGGTTTGTGCACCTGTGTCGTGCAATGCCGAGGAGGTCAGAAGAGGGTCTCGGATTCCCCTGGAACTGGAGTTCTCTTGGAATTGGAGTTAAAGACGGTTCTCAGCTGCCATGTGGGTGCTGGCGATCAAACCCAGGTCCTCTGCAAGAGCAGTCAGTGCTCTTAACCGCTAGGCCATCTCTCCAGCCCCCTGTGCTAGATAACTTTAGTTGTCAACTTGACGTATCTGGTTAGAAGAAACCTCAGTTGAGGAATTTCTTCCATTGGACGGGCCTGTGGCCATGTCTGTGGGGTATTCTCTTGATTGCTGAGTGATGTGGGGAAGGCCCGGCCCACTGTGGGCGGTGCCACCCTTGGGCAGATGGTCTTGTTTTTGTTTTTGTTTTTGTTTTTTTGGTATTTTTGAGACAGGGTCTCCCTTTTAGTCCCAGCTGGCCCGGGATCACTCTGTAGACCGGGCTGGCCTAGAACTCACAGAGATCCGCCTGCCTCTGCCTCCCAAGTGCTAGGATTAAAGGCATGCGCCACCACACCCGGCTTGGTCTTGTGTTATTTAAGGAAGCAATTTGAGCCCGGGCCAGGGCAACAAGACAGTAAGCAGTGTCCTTCTTGGTCTGTGCCCCTGAGTTCCTGCCTTGGTTTCCCTTGATAATTGACTGTGCTTATAAGCCAAATAAACCCTTTCCTCCCCAAGTTGGTTTTGGCTGGTGTTTTTATCGCAGCAATAGGGACGCTAACTAGAACACCGCCCCCTGGAGGACTTGCACTGGTTACTATTAATTAACACCTTGGCAGAATCTGGTGTCACCAGAGGGACGTGCCTCTGAGAATGTCCAGTGAGGCATTACATTAATGACTTAAAAGCCTTCTTAATCACAGCAGGACCATTCCCTGAGTAGAGGATCCTAGGCTGTATAAAATAGGGAAAGTAGGGGCTGGAGAGATGGCCTAATGGTTAAGAGCACCAACTGCTCTTGCAGAGGACCCAGGTTCGATCCCCAGCACCCACATGGCGGCTAAGAACCATCTGTAACTCCAATTCCAGGAGAACTCCAGTTCCAGGGGAATCCGAGACCCTCTTCTGACCTCCGCGGCATTGCACGACACGGGTGCACAAACCTACATGCAGACAGTACATTCATACACATACAAAAATAAATAAAATTAAAAAAAACAATAGGGAAAGTGGGTTGAGTGCTGCTCTACTTCCTGGCTGCCGATGCCTGAGACCAGCATCCTCAAGCTTCTGCTGCAACTTCCCCACCAGGAAGGACTGGAATCTGGAGCTGTGTGCCCAAAATAAACCTTTCTCCCTGAAGTTATTTTGTCAGATTATTTTATCACAGCAACAGGAAAAGAAACTAAGATACTGTGTAACTGTTTACTTGGGTGCCTTGTTCTGTCTTAGACAAAATTCTAAGATGGGCCAAGATTCCTGCTCCTGAGAATACAGGCCATGTTCAGAGGGCGGGCAGGCATGCAGAGTGTGATGTCGCTCCCTCAGGAGTCTAAATGGCTGACTTTGAGCTCGTCAAAGGGGAGAGTGTGTGGTGGGCCTGACCAAATCAAGTGGTTCATTCAAGGAACTGAGAGCTTCTGGGTGGAAACTGTGGAGAGGGAGACAGCACGAGACCCCGAGAGCAACAACTAGAGACTGAGCCGTGTCCAGCGGACAGCAAGCCAGCCATGAGCAAGCAGGTTCCACCATCACCCAGAGGGAGTGTGGACATGGATGCCCCTGGACGTGGGATGAGGATACACGGTCACCCCATCTCAGGACCTCAAGAAAGGACCCAGCTACCAAGTGGCTGACAGAAACTCCAAGATGATGAACATGTGGCTCCAGCTGAGTCTGTGTTCTCGTGTTACCCCACAGTCGCAAGTAAACACACTCTCCATGGTTGCAAGCCTTGCCCAGCCCTTGTTCAAGTAAAAGCCAGACCCTCAGTGACCACAGAGCTCTTCCATGGTGTGGCCTCCCTCCTCACTGGACTTCACCCAACTCCTTCCTTCATCCAGCTGTGATGGAAGATGGAGTTCTCAGCTAGCACCCCTCAGGGCACCACATGGATGGGAGTCAGGGGATTTCTCTGACCCCGCCCCAAGAAGGAGCAGACAATGTGGCCCAGGTACAGGATGCTGGGCGGGGCAACCATGTACAGTGGTGTGGAACTGGGGGCTTGTGACTAGCTCTGGGAACTGACGTCATTGGGCTTATAAAAGCAGGCTGTGGCAGGCAATGAATTCAAATTTTCTATCACTATCATTACAGAATTCCCAGCCGTCACTTTTTTTGCACGCGTACAGGCCAAAGCAGGCCTGCATTTTGTTCGGGTGGCCAGTGGATTGGAAAGGGGTTCTTGGACCACCAACCTGGATAGCTGGTGTGGTGAAGTGAGTTGTGAGTGGACATAGGCTGAAGATAGGCCATCAGCCATCAGCCTGAAATTCCTGTCCAGGGGCCAGCAGTCTCTGAGCAGGTGGGAAATCATGGCCAAGAGTGGAAATGTTCTGTTGTCCCAGGCTAAGGGCCTGCGTTGGAGGGACCTCTCAGGTTGGGCTACAAAAGTAGCCAGCTGGTCTCTGCATCAAGCTAGTTCCCTACAGTGGCTGCAGGCAGATACTGTGCTCCTGTTTCCCTTAGCAGGGCTGCATTGTACCTGCTCGTTACAAAGGAAGCTTCCTACACAGCTGTGGTCACGTGGTAGCTCTCTGCAGCTCAGACATGCCAGGCATGGTCCTCGGGGCCCTAGCACTTGTTCCCTTGACGTGGGTCGTTTCCCCCAGATACCAGCCTGTCTCCCAATCTGCTACTTTACAAGACTTTTCCATGCCAGCATCTTCTGGGGAACCCCTCCCTGGACCCCAATCTTACCTTTCCCAGCTTCCCTTTCACATTAGATACACTGCCTTCTTACTGCTTCTACTGTGTCTATAGCATGAGCTCTGTAGTGTCAATAACTATATTCTCCTATCTCTCACTTGAATGCTTTCAGCCTAAAACAGTGCCTGGCACATAATAGAAATCTAATAGCTAGGGCTTAGGTGAACTATTCAAAGATTTGTTGTGAAATTAGACAAAATGGAACATTTATTGGAACCCCAAATGTCCAGTAAGATGGGCCACGTGAGCTTTAAAGTGCCACAGAAAGACAAAAGCCACAAAGGCCCAGGAACCTTTTTTTTATTGCACTTCTTGCTCTTAATATTTTGTTTTTTAATTTTTTGATTGATGAATTGATTGGCTTTTAATTCATTTCTGCATAAAGTTTTATTGAATTTTTTATGTGTTTCATACATAGCATCTGTGCTGGATAGCTTTAGTGTCAACTTGACACACCTGGGTTGAGGGAGCCTCAATTGGGGAATTGGCTCCATTGGATTGGCCTGTGGCCATGTCTGTGGAGTATTGTCTTGATTGTTGGGCAGTGTGGGAGGGCCCAGCCCACTATAGGTGGTGCCACCTCTGGGCAGGTTGTTGTGTACTGTATAAGAGGGCAGGCTGGGCATGGGCCAGGGGAGCAAGCCAGTGAACAGCATTCCTCCATGGCCTGTGTTTCAGCTCCTGCCTCCAGGTTCCTGCCCTGAGTTCCTGCCTTGGGTTCCCTAAGTGATGACCCAGGAGATGTAAGCTGAATAAACCCTTTCCTCCCCAGGTTGGTGTCGGTCAGAGTGTTTTGTCACAGCAATGGAAGACAAACTAGAACAGCATCTCAATCAGTCTTAATCACCTTTATATCACGTTCTCCCACAGCCCACCCCCCTAAGACTGGCATTCATACATTCTGTGATCTGTGTTATGGCCTATTGCACCAAATTAATCTCCCTGGTTGTTCCCCAAGGCAAGTTCATCCACTAAGCTCCTGTCCAGAGTTCCTTGCTTTTAGAAGACCAGTTCTTCCTCAACCAACTGAAATCAGCTGGCAATATTTCTTCAGCTGAGATTGGGTTCTGCTGCCCACGTCCCCAGTTCCATGTTGGGTTTTTGTCTGGTTGAGCTTGCATGGGTCTTGTGCATGTTGACACCATTGCTGTTGGTCCATACGAGCAGGGTTCCAGGAGCTTGTAGTACTCTATTTCAACATGGTCATGCATCCCCTTCCCGGCTCTTACAATCTTTTCTCCCCCTCTTCCACAATGGTCCCTGAGCCCTGGGTGAGTGAAGCTGACTATAGGGGACCTCTCCATGGACCCACACTCTGCAGACTCCTAGTCTCCATGGTTTGGCCATTTATGATCTTTTGAGTTCCTGGCCCCCTGTTGCATGAGGGAGCTTCTTTAGTGAGAGTTAAAAGGTTAATTAGTGTCCTCTTGACCCCTTAGTCTGTGTTGTGTGGGCCTCAGGTGTAGAGGTTGCATTTGTAGATGTACTTCTTAGCCTTGGGCAAGTCACAGACCATGTCTGTGTGGGACCAGTTGTGGGACTCTGTAGTAGTCTTCATCTGGTACAAAAGAATATTCTAAGCTGGGTGTGGTGGCACATGCTTTTAATCCCAGCACTCAGGAGGCAGAATCAGGCAGATCTCTGTGAGTTCAAGGCCAGCCTGGTCTACATAGTAAGTTTTAGGACAGGTGGGGATACAGGGAGACTCTGTCTCAAAAAGACCAAAAATAAATAAATAAATAATCTTCTTTATTGAGTAGTGTCTGGGATATTCATCTGTAAATATAAAGATGCATATTTTGCATCTAGTAAAAAGTTACATTAGCCTAGGGATGTGACAGCCTTGGGAGTTACTCTAAGATCTATGACCTCTCCTGCATGTATACCTGGCCATGTTTACACTGCCACACACAAGTGTCCTCCCCTTGAGTGGGTTTTAAGCCCAATTAGTTAGCCATTGGTTAATTTGGTTTGTTTGTTTGTTTGTTTGTTTTATGTGTATGAGTATTTTGCCTACATGTATGGTAAGTGCACCTAAACATGCAATGCCTATAGGAGCCAGAAGAGGGCATCAGCTCCTCTGGGACTGGAGTTAGATCTGGTTGTTGGGAGCAGTACTCTAACACAAAAGGGCCCATCTTTCCAACCCCTTTTGATGTTTGTTTGTTTGTTTGTTTGCAGAGTTTGTTTGTTTGTTTGTTTGCAGAAAGCAAGGAAACTACAGCACAGTTTTTAGTTTGCATTCTTAGCCACTGCTAAGCCCAAGGCCTCCAGGTGCCCCTCTTGTCCCAGAGTCATCCGCATTTTGGAGAAAATGGGACCTGACATGAAAAGCCACTGACTCTGTCAGTCAAGGCCAAGATCACAACACCAAGTGTCAGCCAGAGATGGGATCCCACACCCAGAACTACTCTGCTGGAACATTTTGCATAATTGGAAGGCAAAGTTAACAGCAATAACAATTAACATGGATCCTGGAAAATAAATAGAGCAGAGGATACTCAGTCAGCCCAGCCTGTTACTTTAATGAAAGTGACAGAGGGACCTGGCTGGGAGGATGCCCAAGGGCTGTGGCGTGGGGTCCAGGACACAGATTGGAATCAGCGAGCCCTCTCTGGCCCTGGACAAGGCTGCCTGCCTTTCACCAGCTGGCAAAGTGGAGCAGGGTCAGTGAGAAGCATTGCTGCCTCAGGAGCGTCCTCCACACAGGCGCAGAGGACCACAACTGCTGGACAGGTTCCCACGCAGGGCTCTGCTCACAGGATGCCTCCGTGCTCTGTGAAGTGACTCTAGAAGCTGCACAACAGCCCAGGGGTGAGGCTGGGACTATCGCTCTCCTACTTCCTGTGCATCACATCTGGGTGGAAGATTAAGAGTCAGGCCATGGGGGCTGGAGAGATGGCTCAGCAGTTAAGAACGCCGACTGCTCTTGCAGAGGACCCAGGTTTGATTCCCAGCACCCACACGGCAGATAAGAACCATCTTTAACTCCACTTCCAGGGGAATCTGACACCCTCGTCTGACCTCCGTAGCATTGCACAAGACACGGGTGCACCAACCTACACATGTAGACAGTACATTTATACACATAAAAAATTTTAAATTTTTTTTTAAAAACTAAAAAAAGAAAGAGTCAGGCTATGATGTGCCAGGGCCCTGCCTGGGCTCCTGCGGGGAACAGGAAGAAAGCGCGCCCTCAGTCTGTGTCCCTGAGTCTGGGTGACTGGTGAGCAAGCCTGAGACAGACAGGAAGTGAGCGAGAGACCCCCTTCCTGCAGGATCCCTGTTTGTTCCTGTAGCTTCATCCAGCCTATTCTTTTCCTGTTTTGTTTTTGGTTTTGTTTTTGTTTTTTTGTTTTGTTTTGTTGCTCAGATATTGATTTTCCTGTGGCGAGCTGAATATGAACCCAGCAAAGCTGTCCCTTCCCAATCCTCAGAACCTGTAAACTGGGGACTTTACCTGATAAAAGGATTCACAGATGCCATGATGAAGGAAATTCGAAGACGAACCTGGCTATTCTGATGGACCCAATGGCAACTCAAGAGTACTAATAAGAGGGGAGGAGGGGATCAAAGAAGGAGCTGTGACAACAGGGCTGGGAGAAAGAGACCAGGCTTGGGAAGGATGAGAATGGAGAGGAAGACGGGGCCACGCGTCAAGGAAAGCAGGTATCATGCAGAAGCACGAAAATGCCAGAAAAAGGAATCTCCCCGTGGTGCTGTGGCCCTCACTGGTGGGATCTCCCCATGGTGCTGTGGCCCTCACTGGTGGAATCTCCCCGTGATGCTGTGGCCCTCACTGGTGGGATCTCCCCGTGATGCTGTGGCCCTCACTGGTGGAATCTCCTTGTGATGCTGTGGCCCTCACTGGTGGAATCTCCCTGTGATGCTGTGGCCCTCACTCGTGGAATCTCCCTGTGATGCTGTGGCCCTCACTCGTGGAAGTCAGGATGAAAAGGCCACTTGACAATAAAGAAGTCAGACTTCAGGGCTGGAGAGATGGCTCAGCAGTTAAGAGCACCAACTGCTCTTCCAGTTGGACTTGGGTTCAATTCCCAGCACCCACATGGCAGCTAAGAACCATCTTTAAGCTGGGCGCGGTGGCACACGCCTTTAATCCTAGCACTCAGGAGGCAGAGGCAGGCAGATCTCTGTGAGTTCAAGGCCAGCCTGGTCTACAGAGTGAGTTCCAGGCCAGCTGGGGCTACAGGGAGACCCTGTCTCAAAAAGACAACAACAAAAAAGTAAGACTTCAAGAGATGCAGATGGTTTTTATTAACCAGGAGGGCCAAGCAATCATCCCTCGAGAATAGAAGTTGCACGTCACAGTTGGGGGATGTCTGGTATTTATAGGTGGGCCCTGAAAATCCCAAAAAGTGGGTTGTGCCTTCTTGGGTGGTCTTCTGCTCCTTCTCAGAATCTGGGAAGGAGAGCTAGGGAGTTCTGATAGGGGAACCAGGTACCTTCTGCAAGGTGGTTGGTAAAGAACCAGGTCTGCTGGAGGCTAAGGAACTACCAGATGTCTAGGCCAGAGGTTATGTGTTCTGAGATAGATGTATCTCTCTCCTGCAGTGGGGAGGCAGGGTGGGAGGATGTTCAGTTCGTTCAGTCATTTTACTTGCTGATTTTCCTTCACTCACACCATCACAGAACCCCTACTGTAAGACAACAGGTGGGTGTTGTTTGAGGACCCTTGGAACTTGTTACAGGAGAGAAATACATGTCTCAGTGGTTTTTTGAGCTCACATCATTGTGAGGAACACCCTTCTCTGGTCACTTTGATATAGATGAGTACTTCCAAAAAGTAGATTTGGGGAATAGAATTTAAATCCGACAAACATGGTTTCCAGGGCGAGCGAGAGTCTCAGTGGGTAAAGCATCTGCTACATGAGCATTTGGACTGTTAGAACCCCAGTGCCTACATAAAAGTCAGATGTAACGGCACATGCCTATAGTTCCAGAGATGGGGAGAGAGGCAGGCTAAGAGACCTTTCTTATAAAATACAGTGGAGACCGGTCAAGAAGATTTCTGACTTCAATCCCTGACCCCTGCATGCATAAGCACACACATATATACACAAATGTGGTTTCTGTTTTGGAAGAGTAATAATGAACTTTCTGTGAAAGAAAATGGCATTGAAGGACTGGAGAGATGGCTCAGTGGTTAAGAGCACTGGTTGCTCTTGCAGAGGACTGGGGTTCAATTCCCAGCACCCACATGGCAGCTAACAACCATGTGTAACTCCCGTTCCAGGGGGATCCGACACCCTCTTCTGACCTCCAAGGGCATTGCACAACATGGGTGCTCTTACATTCATGCAAGCAATACACTCAGACACAAAATAAAAATAATAAAGTATTTAAGAAAGTGGCATTCAAAACTTCTGATGTGGCTGACTTCACACACAGAGCACGACTTAATCTTCATCACTTTCTCTTTTGGTATAAAGCCACCCAGTATCCTGATCCTGTGATTTGTGCAATTAGGCACAGTCATATTTTGTGGTTGGCCTGGGGGTGCTAAGCACCCAGAAGCATAACTCTCGCCTCAAAGAGGATAAGATGTAGTTTATTCTGGAGCCAAATATAGCCCGAGGACAGAGATTCAGGTCACCCCTAATTCCATGCTCCAGTGTAGAAGCAGTTTCATTAAGTTTTTATAGTAACAGAACAAAGAAAAGTCATAAGTCAAGATGCTTTTCAAGATACATTGGTGGATACAGTCATTCAGAAGCCCGGTCATAGGTGGATACATTCAGCAGCAAAGCAGGGTGGGAATTCTACTGTAGGTCTCAGGTGCTATCCATGACAGTCTTAGCTTTGTGGTTGGTGGGACCTGGTGGTTTGCTAATAAATACCTTTCAAAAAGGTTTTTTAATCTCTTAGTCAGGGGATGTTAGGTCAGAAATAGAGGTGGGCAAGGAAATAGGAAATGGCTATTTAGAGGCTAAAGACAGCCTTTGATAAATGGTAATCAAGCTCTGCACCTGCAGCCTTCCAGACTCTCACAGTCATTGAAGTGTTAATCAGTTCATCAGTTCAAGATGCAGAGACCCTCTTAGGGAGAAGAGAGCCATGCAGGGATCTCTGCCTCCCACCTACCTCCCACTTGACCCTCCCCCCAGCCCCACCTATGGCTATGAATATATGCATATGTAGATCTTCAGGAAACAGCCTATGCAGGGGTCCCTTGATCTCAAAGCCCCAATGTCACTTTGGATTTTGATCCCTGTATTTAGCCCAGCAGAGGACCAGGGCAAGTCCCCAACCGTGAGCAGTTATCAACCTCGCTGCCCTTTGTCTCAACTGTGTGCGGGCTCCTGTGTTGATGGGTGAAGCCTGTCGCCTTTTCACTTCTCTCCCTGGGACCCTATGACACAGCAGCCCCATGCAGAGGCAGGATTCTTAATGGTGGTGTGACTGATGTGTGGCGGCCTCACTGTGCAGCACAAAGGTTACCTGCTTCACAAGCAATCAATGGACCACTAATGTGCACAGCGTGCCCTCACCCCCCCACACACCCTGTCTGTCAGACCACAGGCACTGTACAGATGGATCGCAGAGTCGTTCCAAAGCTGTGAGTGTTTAGATCTTTCTGTGGCTGAGCCCATGCCGGAACTCACGAGATCTCAAGCCTTCCTGCAGCTCTGAGCCTTCGAAAGCCGCTAATGAGCTCGTGGGGAGAGGAGAGCAGGATTGTGTGGCTCCCACGGAGAAGGAAGGAAATCACAGTCTTAGAGGAGATGGAGGTTGCATTAACCTTCACAAGGATACCTGCCTCTACAGGGGAGCGGGCAGTGAGATCTTTAAAGAGACCTGGTGGTTTGGATTGGGGAGTGGCTCAGTCAGTGATGTGCTTGCTGTACAAGTATGAAGACCTGAGTTTCAGGCCCAGAACTCATGTAACAAAACCAGGTTTGGTGGTGAGGTCATCCTGCCAGTGCTGCGGAGATGGAATCAGGTAGGTACCGGGGCTCGCTGGCCAGCCAGCCTAGGCTAATGGCGTGCTAGGATTAAAGGCGTGTGCCACCACACGTGGCAGAAGACAGCTATAATTTTAAACATCTGCAGGAGAATCAGGAGCTCAAGGTCATCCTTGAGACGGGCCAGACCATAAGGTAGGCTAGATAAACTCCATTTTTGTTCAGAAATCATTCTGTTTCTGACCTTGGCATAGACCTCTACAGTGCTGGGGTTAAAGGCCTAAGCCACCCTGGCTGGTTTGGGGAACTTTTAGGAGTGCTCCGGGCTGTAGAACTCAGGAATGCATCAGGGCCTATTCTTAAGCAGGAAGTCTTAAAGTGTGGTGAGATTAGCTAACTAACTACATACTTCCGCTCTTTGTAAAATGCTTGATATGTTAATCAAATACCAATGCTCTGGAAATGCTTGCTTAAGACTGGTTAAACATCACCCTTCTAAAAGTGACTGTTATATACATCCCCAAACCCCAAGGTCACATTGCTGCTTCTACACTAAAAGTGGGGGACAATCCAGTTGACCGTAATAAACGTTCCTCGCAATTTACCAGCAATTTACCAGCTTCAGTGTGCTTGTTTATGACCCATAACAATCCTCAACTTGAAAGACCCCCAGAAACTGGAGTGACTCTCACTCAAATCTCGGGATAGAAGGACTCCCAAAAAATCAGCCAAGACCATTCTCGCTGCAATTACATGAGGTTTATTCGGGAAAGAACCAGTGCACTGGGGTCGAACTCATAACCCACGCAAGGGGCAGAGGAGATTGACCCCCAGGGACTGGAATAGGGAACTTTTAAAGGCAGAGATCCCAAGGTATGGGGAAATGGAGGAAGGGTTGTGTAATAGTAAAAAACTCATCTGGGCACGCAGGCCAGCGACACACAGGCGGGCGTGACTCAGTTGAGCACCCCAAGGTATGAGGAAGCGGGGAGGGAAACCTTAACACACAGGTAAGCATGACTCAGTTGAACACCACAAGGTATGAGGAAGTGGGGAGGGAAACCTTATAGCATACGTGAATTGGAGGCCTTATGGGATGGCGGTACCATGGTTCCTAAAGACAGATTTTAAGGGTACATAAAACCTTGGAGCAGGGGTCCTTCAAACTACATTGTTAGGTCTGGGCTTCCCAGAATCCCAAGAGGCACACAGATGCCCACTTCCTCCAGAGGCTGTTAATCTTCTGACCTCTTCCTCTGTACCTGAGGCCCTGCCCCATGGCTATAAATAGATGGGCCCTAGTCACCATCTTGCCCCTGCCCTGCTCCTGTCTTCTTCCACCACGTGTCTGCAGGCGGCCAGCTCTGGCAATCCCACATGGAAGTAAATCATGTTCCTGGAGTGACTTAAGCCTCATGTGCCTTTTTATCTGGGGGCTGGGGGTGCACCGCCTTTTTATAACCTAACATTCTGGTGCTGTGACTTGGATCACTGTTTTTCCCCGCTCCACCCCCACCCTTGGGGTAGCCGGTAAGGCCTCAGGTCAGGCTGGTTACCAGGCGCAGGCTAGACAGCACTCGCCGTCATTTGGCCAAAGGTACCACCTCTTCTTATCCTACCGTACTCTATCCCCATGTGACTGTGGGTGAGAGCTAGCATGCATGTTATGATTCCATGGCAATGAGGCTACAGAATCTGATTGGGCCCTAATCCATGGTTCTGCTGGGGTCATTTTACCTCATCGGGTACTCACCACATGGTGACCGAGCACAGGGCTTATATGCGTGACCCTCATGGTAAGATCCCTTAAGTCACCTCTTGGGCAACCAACCAGAAGGGCATCTGAGTGAGGGGAGATTTCATCTCCCACCCCTACCTTCTGTGTGAACTTGTGTGTGTTCTGCCCCCCTCTAGCTGCCCCCTCTGCCTCGACATTTCCTATCTGAATTCTAACCTACTGTTTTCTGCCTCTGCCTTCCTTCTTATTCTCTTCCTTCACTTTTTTAGCCTCCCGTTAGAGGATGCAGTTCCTCCACTCCTGTGATGGTTAATCCTGGGTGTCAACTTGACTGGACTAGGGATGATCAAATATAAGAACAAGATCTTCAGATTGGACTACCTCAAGCTGGATGGCCCACCCTAAATGTAGGCATTCCCTTCTACTGGCAGCCAGTATAAAAGGCCATGGCAGAGGGAGCTGGTCCCTTTTTCCTGCAGCTCACTGGTGAGTTTGTCTTTCTGCTGCAATCAACTCTTTGGATCCCAGCATGTACTGAGACAGGCAGATCTCCTGGAATCCATTGGGCCTTCAGCACCAGATTAGGACTACTGAGACATCCAGCCTTGTGAATTGAGCAGTTCCCTGGACTCTCAGCCTCTCCAGTGTGACACAGCTATTGTTGGACTCCTTGGACTCTATGCCGTGAGCAAATCAATAAATCTGTATATAGATATATATTCGTTCTATTGATTCTGTTTCTTTTTTTTTTTTTTTTTGAGACAGGGTCCCTGTAGCTCGGGCTGTCCTGGAAACTCACTCTGTAGACCAGGCTGGCCTGAACCCACAGAGATCTCAATGCCTCTGCCTCCCAAGTGCTAGATTAAAGGCGTGCACCACCACGCCCCGGCATTTATTTATTTCTGTATGTGTATCAATGTATTGTCTGCATGCAAGTGGGTGCACCCGTGTCGTGAAATGCGCGGAGTCAGAAGAGGTGTGGATACCCCTGGAACTGGAGTTCTTCTGAATTGGAGTTCAGACGGTTTTCCGGCCCGCCATGTGGGTGCTGGGGATCGAACCCGAGGTCCTCTGTAAGAGCAGTCGGCGCTCTTAACCCTAGGCCATCTCTCCAGCCCCTGATTCTGTTTCTTTAGAGAACCCTGACTAATACAACTCCTGCTTTCACCGTTTTGGACCCCTGAGAGCCAGTGTATCAGACGTCTCCTCCCACCCCACTTTTCCATCCAGATTGCTGTCCACTGGGACGCCAGGTACAGAATCTGGATCCGTTCTTCCAGTCTCCCCTGTGAATTTTGGGATACTGATTTTCACAGGCCTGTGGACCCCGTCTCAGAGTCCCCACATTGGTCACAAGGACCTGGGGTCTCTGACAGCACCCCTGGCACTAGGGCAGACACACCCTAGCCTTCAGACAGTGCTTTGAGGAAAAAACCTCCTTCTTCCTAGATCTCTCTCCTCCGTCCTCCTCCTCGCTCTCCTCCCCCACCCACCCCCTGTGCTCTGATCTGTATCTCTCTGCTCTGCACCCTTGGCAGATTTCTGCAGTAAGACTGCACCCTCAATCCAGGCTTACTGTGCCTTCCCTGTCCCCCCACCCTCTCCATGCAGCTTTGCCATGCATCGCCATGCCCTGCCGCTGCTACCTACATTGGGCTCCCCCACCTCGTGGGCATTCTCAAACAAATGGCGCAGCAGACTGTTTTCCACCACTCTCATGCCTCCATCTTCGAGGTGCGCCCATTTCCATGATGGTGCTGAGGCCACAATGCTTCCTCTGACCAATGGCGGGAACGCTTGAATTTAATCAGACCTTATAACAATTAACGATGTTCTAATTATTCTTACAGTTTATTTAATGGCTGTATTCTGATCCTTTCACAATTTGGTTTTGGGGTTTCATATTGGGACTTATGATAAAAGGCATATGAGGGGCTGGAGAGATGGCACTGGGTTAAAAGTGCGGACGCTCTTCAGAGGACCTGAGTTCGATCCGCAGCATCCCAAGGCGGCTGAAACCATCTGAACCCAATTCCAGGAGAATCGCCAGTTCCAGGGGAATCCGAGACCCTCTTCTGACCTCCGCGGCATTGCACAACACGGGTGCACAGACTTGCATGCAGACAGTACATTCATACACATACAGAAATAAATAAAAAATTAATAAAATAAAAAGGCAATTGAAATTCCACTAATACATTTTTATGTCAGAGTAACCAAGTTTTGTTTTTACCAGTCTTTCGTCTGTTTCAAAATACAAACAATTTTCCGTTTTTACTTTTGTATGGATAATTACTTTTACAGGCTTTTGTTTGAGATTTTTACATCATTTGGCTTAACAAATAGTGTTTTGTTTTCGTTTTCTATATTTTCTTTACAAGACTTTTACCTAATTTCAAGGGACTATTTCAGATCTTGGCATTTTATCAGATTTTTGGCATTTTCCATCTCATTGTTTTTTCTTTATAAACCCAATTTTATTCAGACATCCACTTTTGTTTTTGCTTCTGTTTATGCGGCTCCATAGCTGAGAAGGTGTGTCCACCACGCCCCATCCCACCTGCATCCAGCTTTTGCCTCAGGCAGTAAACTTTCACTTGGCTGGGACTTTTGATTTTTCCACTAACAATAAATTTATTCTCATTAAATTAGCAGGTAATATACACAAGCCACCAGATCTGCCTGCCTGCCCTGTCCACCATCCTACACAGGCACACACACACAGCCTGTGCTGCAAAGCACAGTGTGGGCATACAGGCTGTTTCCACCTAAGTAGATGTCTTAAACTCTAAATGATTCTGTGTAAATGTGACAATTGCAATTAATGGTTCCACAGCCCTGGACAATGATGGAGAACTTTAGATTTATGTATGCAGCAGATTGGGGAAATGAGAATTTTCTGTGCCTTACCATCAAGTTACTCTGGATACCAACACCTACCTATGACATTTTAAGGAAAAAAGGATTTTCCAGTTGTTAAGTCACATGTCTGTCCAACCTGTCTGTGTGTTATAACCGTTCTTCAGTGTGTCTTTGTAACTGTCATGTGTCCATGTTCTCCTGTGTGTTTTTTCTCAAAACAAAGTGGCCACTTCAAACTTCTTTCATTTTTATATTGTGCACAAAAACTAAATTGAGTTTACTTTTGGCATGCCTCTTTAAATTTTTATTTCAAAGGCCTTATTTGAATTCAGGTTCCTAGGTTTCTACACTGCTTATCTGAAGATTGTATTTCTTATCTGTCCAAATTATTTTCTTCATAGGTATTATAACTAAAATGTCCTTTCCAGTTTTTTCTTATTTCCAGACCCCTGAAGACCTGATTTTTGACCCTTACAGGTTCACTAACAGATGTGTTTTATTTTCATTTTCTCCTGTGCTGTGCCACTGTCCTTCTGACCAGAGACCATTTTAAATAAAAATCCCTGGATTTATTCATACTCTGACACTTGGACAGTGGCACATGGCTTCCCTTGCAATCTCTACCCTTTAATGAAACAGCCTAAATACCTTTGGTATTGTCAGTTCTTTAATTATTGTATATATAATTCTGTTTTCCATAACTTGTTAAAGTATTTTAATAAGTTCATAGTTTTAGAACCAAAGATGCAAGATGTCATCTCAGCCTTGGCAGAGCAATTAATCAAAGCTGCATGTTTTAAATAATATTTCTAAAGGTGTTATTTCCCAATGTATGTGACTGTTTGGTACAAACACTAGGATAAAAATCTCTTGAAGGAATGTGTGGATAAATGTGTGTATGTGTATGATATTATTAAACAGCATATTAAGATCTGTCTGTGTATGATTGCAATGCATGTGCCTCTGCTCAGTAGAACCTTTATAAACTGTTATCACCAAATTTATTATTAGAACCTTATTTATGAGTGTATGCTGTTCACTTTTAAGAATTCTGTAATGTAATTATGACATATACAAGAAATTGTATTCCACCTAGCAGGTACTATATACCTTCTTACAGCCTCAAGTGAAAAAGACATATATAAATATTGAGTTACCCATACATACTAAAACTGTTTTATACATGTTATACTTTGGACATGTTACTTTTAATATTTTTAAGAGAAATTATGTTTTACTTCCAGTGACCACATGGACAGTCTGAATGTAACCAACTTGAACTTGGGTGAGCCCTAAGCATTTCCTGTCTGCTGTTGGTATGCGACAATGGGCACCTCTTCCTTTTCCTTTTCCTTCTCAAAGCTATAATTCAAAATCTGGGGACAAGTGACATGCCCTTCATTTGAGAAAGTACTGGATTTAACCTCTTAATTATCTTGGGTTTGTTTCATGGGCTGTGTTAGAACTTTTTGCCTGTCATGGTTTAAATCCATTGTACTTTGAGTGCCGAAATGACCTAATGTCAACTTGATACACCTGAGCTGAGAAAGCTCAATAATTGCCTTCATTGGACTGGCCTGTGCCCATTGTGGGCAATGCCATTCTTGGCCAGATATTTCTACATTGTATACAATAGGCTGAACATGAGCCAGCAACACAAGCCAGTAAGTAGCATCCTTTCCTAGCCTGCGCTGCAGCTACCACCACCAGGCTCCTACCATGAGCTTTTATTATTAGTCAGAATATTTTGCCATAGCAATTAAGTTTATTAAGAGTGCTTAAGTCAATGTTCAAGCTTTACTTAGGAGTTATATGGTAATTAAAGTACCAAATTCATTCAAATAATCCTCTTAGAGGTTTAGCAACCACACTTAAAGCTCCAATCTGATTTGGCAAGAGGGATTTGAAGGGACAATATTTTGGCCCCTACCCTCTGAGGTTGACTTGGATCCTAGGGTCCTGCATCGGCACCTTTGTACATGTCCTGTGGCAGTGAGTCACCAGTCATCCCAGGCCAGGGAGGTCTTGGAGATTCACTTAAAAGGACTTCATCCAGCCAGTGTCCAGTCAAGGGAGGAAAGTCCATATAGAGGAGAAACTCCTCAAGCTCAAAGGGAAGCTCTAGTCAAGCAAAGCCTGACTTTGTCCTCACATAGATAGAACTGGCGAAGAGAGCCAGGCACAAGTCCTGAGTGACCACCTAAGGACCAGAAACTCAACTGACCTCAACACCAAAACTAATTTCATTTATCTGACCTAACTGTGTGGTTTTAAACACCCCAACAGGTAACTGCAATCTAAAGAAGAGAAAATGAAATAACTTATTACTAGAGAGATAGGTGAGAGACTTACTGCGTCAAGTTAGGGACCTACTGTGTCATGTTAGAAAATATCCCAGAGTTGGGGCTGGAGAGATGGCTCAGGGGTTAAAAGCCCGAACTGCTCCTGCAGAGGACCTGGGTTCAATTCCCAGGACCCACATGACAGCTAAGAACCATCTTGAACTCCAGTTTCAGGGGAAGCCAACACCCTCTTCTGACCTCCGCGGCTCTGCAGACACGGGTGCACCAACCTACATGCAGACAGTACATTCATACACATAAAAAAAAAATCCCAGAGATAGGTGATGGATTTAATGTGCCATGCCAGGAAATACCACCTTTTATATTCTCATGGTTATGGCCCTCACTCTAGAGTTCTGAATAGTAAAACTTTTTTCCAATTCCTCAAACTGGGGTATAGGTCCTATCTCCCTCTGCAGACCCTAGACAAGGACTCTCTAATTGCTAATACACCCAGAACCTTTCCCCCCTATTGGTACTGTGAAGCCCCTGCACTGGTATACTCATATAAGACTCAACCAGCTTGTCTTTTTAGTTGCAGAGAAAATGTCCACTAAGTACTGGCCACTATCGATCTGGACCAAAACCACTGGGCAGAGCAGCCAAAATGGCAAACCAGATTCTAACCCTCCAACCTGACAGCTGTTCACCCAAGACTTCGCCCCCCATCATCTCTGAAGCAGATACAGAAGAGTGAACAGCATCCCATTTCCTTACCATAAGCCAAAGGCCAAAATGTTAGGTCTGGGCTTCCCAGAATCCCAAGGGGCACACAGATACCCACTTCCTCCAGAGGATGTTAATCTTCTGACCTCTTCCTCTGTACCTGAGGCCCTGCCCCCTGGCTATAAATGGGTGGGCCCTAGTCGCCATCTTGCCCCTGCCCTGCTCCTGTCTTCGTTCCACCACGTGTCTGCAGGCGGCCAGCCCTGGCAATCCCACATGGAGGTAAAGCAGGCTCCTGGAGTGACTTAAGCCTCATGTGCCTTTTTTATCTGGGGGCTGGGGGTGCACGGCCTTTTTATAACCTAACATACATAAGGAGTTTGAGGCCAGCCTGAGCTATATGAGAATCTGTCTGAAAACAAAAATGAGTCAGTCATCTCCAAAGGGCAGTTGGCCCAGATGGAGAGGGAGAATAAAGGCAGGGTCAAGAGAGGGGAGGCAGCCCAGCCCTCTGGAGAGCTTGCTCTCCACTCACAACTACTGGGAGGAAATGGAGCACAGAGAAGATAACTGAAGTCCAGCAGCAGCTGGAAACAGAACTTGACCACCTTCTGGCCTTCGTGCTTCCGTGTTTTCTCTATAGGGAGTCCCTGCTGTGGCTTCCTCACCCACTTCCACATCTTGGGGTGTCCACACACTGACAAGTGCTCACTCTCCCCTGTCCCTTCATGGGATGCGGGATGAGCGGTTGTCAGGTCTAATGGGAATGCACGTGGCCTGGTTGGGCCAATCAGCTGGCAAATCTCCCTGGCCCAGGATCGACTCAGATGAGCAGCTGACAGAAATGCTCCAGGCAGGTGGACCTGACCCTAAGCTGGAGGGACTGGAATGCAGAGTACCTGCGGTAAGAGCTGTTTTCTGTCCTTTGGCCGAGAAGCCCGGCTTCTCACTTCCTGTCCCATTTTGCAGTGAGGAGAGTCACATGACCCCATGCCAGTCAGTGGAAGCTGAGGAGCATCTGTTGGGGTTCAATAAGGGTTGGAAGTCCTGGGAATAATTTTCCTACCTGATGGAAATGGCTAGCCTGCCCAGTGCCCTTTTCTACATTTGTTGCCACTACTGTGTGTAGCAACTAATAGCCTGCTTAGAGATGATCGCCCATTCTGGAGTGATGCAAAAAGACAAGAGCATTACAAAGAAATCCACCCAGTCACCACTGTCCTGACAACCTCAGGCTTCTTGCTACAGAGTCTAACTGTGTGGTAGAATCAGGACTGAAACCACATTTTAGACTGAGATGTGATTATTCGAGTTAAATCATTGTAGGTGGATCCCATGACACCACGTCATCCCATGAATCCACCAGCTCTCCAACCCTCCTGTCTGAGTTTCCCACTTATATAATCAGTACCTTTGTGTTTAATTAAATCACTAAGGGAGGGTTTCTCTCACAACTGACTACATTAAACTTTAAAACTTTAGTCCAACAGAAGATGCCATTAACATTTTTAAGATATTTTGCTATGATTTGAGTATGATATGTCCCCTAGAGGCTCAAGTAGTGAACACTTGGACTCCAGCTGGTAGCACTGTTTTAAGAGATGGAGAATTCTTGGGGAAGGAAGCAGAGCCTAGCAGGAAGAGGTGAATTGCCTGGGACAGGTCTCTGATGTTATAACTGGTTCCTGCAGCCTTCTCTCTGCCTCTCTCGGTGCTTCCTGGCCACCATGAAGTGAACAGCCTACTCTACCCACTCCCCCTGCCTCAGACCCAGAATCAATAGAGCCAAAGACTGTAGAGTGAAATCCTCTAAAGCCAGGAGCTGAAATGAATTTTTACTTCCTCAAATTGTTTTAGTATTTGATCACAGCCATGTAAAAGTAATGACTGCTTATTCTCAACAGCAGTATTTATTTATAATGGCAAAAGTAAGTGAATGAATGAAAAATTAATTCATAAATAGACGGAAAACACCAGATCTCTGCAACAGAATAGTTGAATCAAATACGGCCTGTGCATACTGTGTATTTTTTTGATGACTACAAGAAAAATATTGTATTGAAATTTCTTTATATAATATTTTCTCATCTATTTTCTAGCAATACTTTAGGTAAAAACAAGAATTGCATTTTTTCAAAGCCAATTTTTATTGAAGCTTTGTGCCTTTCATACAAAATTTCCAATCAAATCTACACCCATTCCCCTTCCTTGCCCCCCACCCCACCAGAGCTCATGCATTCTGCCAACCATGTTTTTCATCTTTTTCTCAGTCTCTTTTAAAATTTTTGATGTAGAAGTTTACTGTTTCGAGCAGAAGTTCACCATTTCAGTCAGTTCTTTGACCCAGTCTTTTGTTGTTGTTGTTGTTCCTTCCAATTTGCATCACTCCAAAATATGCATATATGCACGCCACATATATATCAAGATTATGACATCATAGGTTTTAGCATCTTCAGATTATGAGTTTGTTGGTTTGTTTTCTTTATTAGGCTGAAAGAGGTCATGTTTGAAGTCTCCTCCTTGGCAAGCCCAAACCACCATCAGCTCTGCCCTTGTGCTCCACACTGGGGTTTTCCCTTCCCGTGGTCACTAAATGAGGTCCAGTAAGCACCGTGTCCTATCTTGATTTTCCATTACTGGTCTCTGTGATACAGTCTGGGTAGTCCAACAATGGCAGTCTATACTCTGAAGAAGTGGAAACCCCAGTCATAGCTCAGTCCACAAGTTCCCTTTTTTTGAAGCATGAGCAGCCTTTCCTCTTTATAGACTGGACACTGGCTGAAGTCCCATTAGTGGATCTCCAAGACCTCCCTGCACAGGAAGTCTAGTGACTCGCATTTGCAGAACATTTCAAGGGATGCCCCCACGCATAGTCCCCTGGGACTTAGTTGACCTCTGAGGGCAAGGAACAAAGTTATCCCTTAAGACCCTCATCCAAATTGGTATGGGCATTAAGTGTGGTCGTTAAGTGTCCAGAAAGGCTAAGTTACACCAGCCTGATACTTTGAACTACTGTATAATATTTTAGAAAAGGTTTGGACAAAAGCTCAAGCAGCCTTGTATAAGAAATACTAAAGGGCTGGAGAGATGGCCTAGCAGTTAAGAGAGCCAACTTCTCTTGCAGAGGACCTGGGTTCGATCCCCAGCACCCACATGGTGGCTGAGAACCATCTTTAACTCCAGTTCCAGGGGAATCTGATGCCCTCTTCTGACTTCCATGGCATTGCACGACACGGGTGCACAAACCTACATGGAGACAGTACATTCGTACACATAAAAAATAAATAAAAATTTTAAAAAAGAAATACTAAGAAGCATTCCCATAAAATAAATATTGTGGTTAGACATAATGTCATGACAAACTAGTTTTCTCATTCTTTTGATTTTATATTACTCTAAAATATGCATACATACCCTCCACCCACATACACATACCAAAAATTCCTAAGTCTGAAAATAAATGGTAGCTTAGTTCTAGAACCTGTTAACGGGATTCACAATATAAGAGCACAGTTGTTTTCAGGTCATGAGGAATATAACATTAACATTGCTCAGTTTGCCTTATAGCTAGGTACTTGGTGCTAGCATCCACGGATGAGGGATACCATTCATTGTTTGTTTTTCTGGGATTGTTATTACTTCACGTAACATAATATCTTCTAGTTCCAATCCATTTACCTGCAAAGTTCATGATGTCATCTTTCTTTTTTGTTTGTTTGTTTGTTTTTGGTCTTTTTGAGACAGGGTCTCCCTGTAGCACCAGCTAGCCTGGAACTTACTCTGTAGACCAGGCTGGCCTTGAACTCACAAAGATCTTCCTGCATCTGCCTCCTGAGTGCCGGGATTAAAGGTGCACGCCACCATGCCTGGCAATGTCATCTTTCTTTACCACTGCATAGAACTCCATTGTGTAGATGTACCACATTTTCTCTATCCCCTCATCAGTTGAGGGGCATTTGGGTTGGTTCCAGCTCTTCGCTATTGTGAAGAGAGCTACCATATACATGGCTGTGCATGTATCTCTGCGGTAAGATGAGTCTTGTGGGCATATGCCCAGGAGTGGTATGACTAGGTCAGGTGGCAGGCTCATTTTGAGTCTTTTAAGGAATCTCCACACTGCTTTGTCACGCGCAGCAGTCTCACCGGCAAGAACTTCACGTGGACAACAGGATTCTTCTGCAGCAGTATTTATTGTGCACAGCTCTTTTATGAGAAGGACCCCGAAATGGGGCAGAAGCACTGCTTATATAGCAGTCTAGAGGGCTCGTGTATGCTCTGGATTGGTGCAGTGCCCTGATGCCTCATTAGCATGACCAAGGCACGGGCCCAGAGAGCGCGGGCTCAGAGAGCACGGGCTCAGAGAGCATGGGCTCAGAGAGCACAGGCTCAGAGAGCAGTAGTCATGCGCCGTTTGTCCAATGCAAAGGCAACGGGGGGAAACGGCTTGTAGTTGTTCTAGCAACTCAGGAAGTCGGCGCCATCTTTTAGGGCGTGGTACAGCACAAATTGTTTGTGTGGTAGGCTGCCAACACTGCTTTCCATAGTGGTTCTACAAGTTTACATTCCCATCAGCGTGGATGAGTGTTCCCTTTCTCCATGGCCTCTCCAGCATTGTTGCGTATCATTGTTTTCTTGATCCTAACCCGGCTGTACCAGAGTAAGATGGATCTTAAAGTCTGGTTTATTTGCATTTCCGTAATTACTTAGCCACATTGAAACATACTTTTTAAGATGTGTCTCAGCCATCGCTAATTCCCCACTTGTGAAGACTCTGTTCAACTCTTTATCCATCTTTTTGAGTGAAAGTCATTTGTCTTTTCTTTCTTCTTTTGTTTTTGAGTAGTTTATATATTCTGGAAATCAATGCTTTGTCAAATGTATCAGCGGTGAAGATTTCCTCCTACTAGGTGGGATTTCTCTTCATTTCCTTGATTTTTCTTTTGCTGTACAGAAGCTTTTGAGTTTTATGAGGTCCCACTTGACAACTGTCAACCTTATTTCCTGTGCAGCTGCTGTCTGATTTAGGAAGTCTTTTCCTACACTTATGTCTGGTAGGATGCTGCCAACTTTTTCTTCTATCACTTTCAGAGTTTTGGGTTTCATGTTGAGGTCTTTGATCCATTTGGAGTTGATTTTTGTACAGAGCAAGAGGTAGGGGTTTAAATTTATTCTTCTACAAGTGGTGATCCAGTTTTGCCAACACCATTTGCTGAAGATGCTCTCTCCTCTATTGTATCTTCTTGGCCCCCTTGTCAAATATGAGGTGGCTGAAATGCATACTGTATATTATTATACAGTCATTTAAATAAATGAGGTAGGCCAAAGTGCACATATAGGGAATTATATCCAAGATATTCATTACATGAAAAAGTAGATAAAGCATAATATTGATGGGATGAAGAAATGGCTGAGTGGTAAAGAAGACTGGAAGCTCTTGCAGAGAATCCAGGAGTTTGGCTCCCAGCACCAACACAGAGCTAACAATCATCTGTAACTCCAGTTTTAGGGGATCTTATGCTCTCTTCTGGCCTCTGCAAGCATTTCACATATGGATATACTTCCATGCATGCAGAAAAACACTCATGTGCATAAAAATTTTAAAGATTTTAAAAAAATTTTATTTTATGTATATGAGTGTTTTGCCTGCCATATGTATGTGCTCCACAAGTGTGCCTGATGTCTGCAGATGTCAGGAAAGAGCATCACATCCCTTGGAACTGGAATTAAGGATGATTGTGAAGCCACCATATGCATTCTGGGAACTGAACCCAGGTCCTCTGCAAGAGCATCCAGTGCTCTTAACCACTGAGCCATCTCTCCAGCCCATCCCGCCCCCCTCCCCCGTTCCCCATCCTCCATTCCATCCCATCAGGGCTATGCTTATTTTGCCTACAAACTCACCCAGATCTGAACCCATCATGCTCTATTAAGATAATAAAGTTTACGCATAAATATGAAGTCAGACAGTAGGAAAATAAGATATCTTTACACTATGTTCTTCCAAATAGTCTGTTTTAATAAGATTATGTTTCTATCTTCTTACAGAATTAGAAAACAATATTGACACCTGGAAAAAATGTAAATGTCTGTGTTGCTTTCAGTGGTCTCTGTCTAACTCAATACAAAATCACCCTTCATGAGGACAGAGTCTGAAAGACAGTGAGTGGATGGGGCCCTCAAGCACACTCCACAGTGGCTGGGAAGTCCTCAGTTTTCTCTCTTTATTCTTCAGTCTCCAGGGCTGAACCCTGAGAAAGTGAGATTCCTGCTTCTGGCCCGCCTGTTGGGGGTCTTCCCATGTCCCCACAAAGCCAACCAATCCTCCTATGCAAGTGGGTCCCCATCTCTGTTCTCCTTCACCAAGTCCCAGCACCTAAGAGCACGTGTCTGGGTCCTGAGTTGGACACGTAGTGGGGGCCGGCCCCAGTGAGATCCTCTCCATCCCAGGGCTCTCTGAAGGAATCAGTCACCTCTACCCTCCTTCCACTAAAGGCTGACCAGAGGAGGGAGTCCCCATCTCTGGACCTCCCTCACACCTTGGAAACAGACAGTTGGCATAGCTAGCACCACACGTGTAAACTGCCACTCAAAACAGCCTGAAAATTGAGCATTATGCCTCAAGCGATCCAGCTGCTTTCAGCAGGCACGCCTAAGGGTAGCAACATCCATGGCGCAAGAAAACAGGGCACTTCGGTGTCTACTGGGGTGCTGAGGAGACAAAAGCTTACTGCCATCACCCTGGAGTCAGAGGAGTCTGAGTCCAGGGCAGGGAGAAGTCAAAGTGAGTGCTGGCATCCTGCGGGCCTCACTGAGCCATCGCCCTAGCCCCACATTTTTTTTTTATCAATTATACCTCACAAAGCCGAGGCTAGAAAGAACCACACTACGTGATCACCTCCACACTCACCTACTTCCTGCGTTTTCTACACAGCTATCCCTGGCCAACCCTAAATCCTCTGCCTGTCAGGAACTCTCTGCCCAATATGGTCCACTTTCTGCTGCTTCCAGCTCTGCTCCACAGCCCAACCTGGAGATCCCCACGTGCTCCGTGTGGTTCTAGGGATCCCCCCCATCCTGAGTCTGGGATCCTACCACACCCCCTTCTGTGTCTGCCCCTCTTTGGGGACCTTCTTCTCCCATGCCTTCCTGGGAAAGGCCTAGGGGGCGTTCCGCCACCCTGCCGTCTGCCCCCACCTCACTCTCACCAGGCCCTGGCCCTCTAAGCCCTCTGCTCTGCAGCCTGAGCCCTGGGAGGCCAGGCTCATTTCTGACTTCAGGACGCGCTCTCGGTCCTGCTCCTAACCTGAGCCCTGCTCCTTCTCTCTGGGGCTGCCAGGGTCTTCTCACCTCCCGGATCCTTGTAAGCTCATGACGGAGTTCCCAGAGCCGCTTCTCTAAAATTTAATTATTTTAAGCACTGTGGGGCCCAGAAAGCGCATCCATCTGTTAGCTGTGTCATGAAAATTAGTCATAAAATTCCAAAAATGGCAAGGGGAGAAAGCAACCCCTGTCCCGCAGCCCGTTCCTCTTTGGGTTGTGTTCAGTGAAGGTGGCTTGGCAGGTACACAGCCCTCCCTGGACAGGACCTGCCACCTGGGGCCATGGTGCCAAGAACTCTCTCAATGTCCCTCCAAACCTGCAGGCTCCCAGAAGAAGTTCAGGCCCCGGGGCTGTCACCTGCACTGTCTGAGCAGCAGGATAGGCCTCTATCTCCACACAGCAGGGCCTCTGTCTGAGATGACCTCGTCAGAGCAGCTGTCACAGAAGGACTCCGAAGCACCCACAGGTCTGTGCCCCTCCCACCTTGGAAACATCCCTGCTTTCCCTTCACTGCTGAGGGCAGGGAGCCCACAAGGCAGCTAACAGGAACCTGGAGCCAGGACCTGCCCACTGCTGCCACATCGCTGACACCACAGTCTCCTGGGCAGCCCACCGTGTGCCTTCTGTGTCCAGCAGGCCTTGGCCCTCAGGAGTCAGGCCAACTAGGAGAGCTGGAGCCTCAGATCCCCACAGCGTTGGCTCCCTTCGCTGCTGGGCTCAGCCCTGCCTTGAACTTTCTTCGCTTGAGCTACAGGACTAAGTAAACAGATGGATGTTCAGATGGATCCAGCCTGGCTGTGGATGCCTGACCCCAGCTGGTCTGCTCCCAGGTTGCCAAGATCTACAGAGTTCAGAGGCAGAACAGCCAGGGCCTCCCTTGGGGCTGATGGCAGGAAGGCAGAGGTTATTTGACAGTTGTTTGCATGCATTGATTTGTGCACTAACAACTGCTCCTTTCTAAGTAAGCCCTGGCACCCCAACAACTGAACTAATATGCTAACAAATTACCCCCAGTCTCTGTCCCTTTCCATTCCACACAAGTATCCGGAGCCTATTTTAAACAGCAGGTTCCCTGAGCCCCATTCCTAAACCATCGGCCTTAGTCCTGGAAGTCAAATATTGCCCAGCTATCATAGGGATTAATAAGCACACCCTTGAATTACTTTACAGATGATAAAGCCCAGCTTCAGTCCCCCCACAGATGAAAAATGAGACCCAACCTTCTCTTAATATTTGATGTAATCATTCATAAAATTTCAGTCTGCCTTGCTACAGTTAGCTGTGCATGCCATCTTTCTCTCCCATTACCTGACTTATTTACAATATCAGCTATTCTGTAATTATTCTACATGTTAAATTCCAGTTAAGTTACTCATGTTACTCCAGAGCTCCATTCTATTTTCAGTGCATATTGGATGACAGTGTCTATATTCTACTGAAGTATCTGCCTGCGTTCAAATGTTACCTCTTCCCAGACAGTGCCCATGCTTAGAACTCTACAACAACCCTTATCAGTCTTCTGGAGGCTTGTGACACTGCTGCCATACAATTTTACTCTCCAGATATTATAAGCAGGAGCAGAGTCTCAACCCTTTACACCTGGAGATTCTCCAGGCATTTATCTTAGTGCAGCTCCGGTGGTAGTAAACCCTCTCCATTTTTGCTTCCCTAAAAAAAATGTGTGTATTTCATCTTCACTTTTGAGGTGTATTTCTGGTGGGTACAAGATGATAGGTTGTCTGGGGGCTGGAGAGATTGCTCAGTGGTTAGGAGCATTGGCTGCTCTTTCTGAGGACCTGGGTTCAGTTCCCAGCATCCACATGTCAGCTAACAACCACGTATAACTCCAGATCCCAGGGATCCAACGCCCTCTTTTGTTTTTTGTTTTTAATTTTATTTATTTCTGTATGTGTATGAATGTACTGTCTGCATGCAAGTTTGTGCACCCGTGTCGTGCAATGCCGCGGAGGTCAGAAGAGGGTGTCGGATTCCCCTGGTACTGGAGTTCTTCTGGAATTGGAGTTTCGGACAGTTCTCGGCTGCCATGTGGGTGCTAGGGATTAAACCCGGGTCCTCTGCAAGAGCAGTCGGCACTCTTAACCGCTAGGCCATCTCTCCAGTCCTCAACGCCCTCTTTTGACCTCCACAGGCACTGCATGACACAAGTGCACCTACCTACAGGCAGCCAATAAACTCATACACAAAGAATTAAAATAATTTTTTTTTTAAAGATTGTAGGTTGGTTGAAGTTACTCAGTGTGTGGCCGCTGGTTTGTTCTCATGTGTGTTTGGAGGTAGGTCTCTGCCACAAACATGATCCGCCAGGTCCTCAATCAGGCCAGGAAGCATCCAAGCTTGATTCCCCCTGTCGTGTTTATTGGAGCAGGAGCTACTGGAGCAGGACTGTATGTGCTCCATCTGGCATTTTTCAATCCAGATGTCTGTTGGGACAGGAAGAATAACCCAGAGCCTTGGAATAAACTGGGCCCCAAGGATTGCTATAAATTGTACTATAAGTTGTACTATAAGTGGACTACAGCAAACTGGAGAAAGAAGGT